>CM052889.1:4516161-4549434 GCA_028534135.1 Potos flavus
TTTGTAATAAGTTTTGGGGACTATGTTTTTATTTTATTTTCTAAGAACCACAAAACATTGTACATTGCATCAAAACTGAAAAAAGAAGCACGTTGTAGAGCTAGCAGGAATTTTTAAGATATCACCTGGTGCATCTATCAGTTATTTATTTTTTCATGTGCTTGGCACTGGAGGTAACAAATAAAACTCAGACAGAACTTGCTTATATCCTACCTGGGGACACGGGATGGTGCAATGTGATATATGTCATAATAAAGGTAACATATGGCTTTTAGGAAGTAAGAGACCCTGAACTCCGTTGAAATTAGGCAATAAACAGTCAAGAGGGAAAACCAAATCTGATCTCAAAGCACTTAGAAGAACTAGCTAGTTGGAAGGTCTGACCGGGCTTTCTGGGCTCTAAGACTGCGATGCCCAAAGACAAATGTTACTATTGTTTTTCTACCAAGGAAATTGCAAATGATTTGACTTGTTGACATAAAGACTATGCACAAAAACATATTGAGTGATGTGTTTGGAAAAGTTATCCAAGATGAAAGCCAGCATTTGCTAAGCTAACATATTTGAATTTAGTCATGACACAGTGAAAGCACCAGAAGATTTTATATGTGGATATGAGCATAGTTGAAACATAGAAACACCACCAGATCACAAGAGAGTACTGTGGAAGAGGCTGCAAATGTTTATGAAGTGGGAAGCTGTGAAAGATGTCAAGGTGAATTAATATGAGTTCTGGTGGCAGCACTGGAGGGAAGAGAAAGATGTAGCTTCAGGTGTTAGGGAGATATTAAAATTTATAGCATATGGTTTCCGAATATATGTAAGGAGAAATGACAGCGAATTACGTTGGTACATCTTTGGTTTGAAATACCTTTGAAATATGGAAGTGGAGTAACCCAGTGTCTTTTGTTATCTGACACGCCAGACTGCAATTCTCTGAAGAAATAGATCATTTTTAATTCATTATTGTAGCTTCACTTGTTGAACAGAGTTTTAAACTAAAAAGAGGGTCTGGTCATTAGAATCAAGTGTCAGGCTTCTGCGCAGAAGTGGGAGTAGAAATCATAAGTGTGGATGGATGTCATTTCCCATCAGAGAAATATCGAGAAAGATGAAGACAGAATATTTGAATAGATGTACTATCATGGGAATAGATGTTTTGTTTGGAGGAGCCAAAAATCAATAGTCAACAGGGCGGCTAGCGAGTGTCAGGGCAAAGCGAGCTTCGGGTTGGGGAACAGAGGTCCTGGAAACCAAGGAAAAGAGACCTACTCAAGTCACATTAGTGGAATACAATTATCAATCAGATTTTCAGATTAGAAGTTATCGATACTCCTACCAAATACAACTTCCTTGCAGTGGTTAGGGTAGAATTCAGACTGCAGAGAACTAAGTAGTGGATAAAGCTGAGGACTGGAGGCTGTAAGTGTGGGAATCTCATCCTTCTGGATCCTTGTCTGCGAAAGCAATCATGTGATAGGAAGAAGAGAGAGTAGGCGTTGAGTTTAAGAGCAGTGCAGAGACAAGGCGACACTTTTAAGGTTGACCTTTTGTCCCTTCTTCATGCAAGTTTTACTTCCACTAGGAATTAGCCTCAAGATAGGTTTCCTTATGCCTTGCTTCTACCTGGTGAAACCCACCCACCACCCCTCTGCCCATCCTACCCCAAAACAAAGTGCACTCCTGCAAAATTTTCTTAGTCTTCCTTGTCATACCTACTCACTGAGGAATTGCAAGCCAAACTTCAGCCCCTATGACCTTTGCTATTTTTGTCATTTTTTTCTACTTCTTGCTTGGGATCCTTATTTAGATGCCCCGGTCCCTTCTAGTGCCCAAGAGAAGTGATAGGACAAGAGTGTTCTGAAGACGCATGTGGTGCTACTGATGGTGCTGAAATTCACACCTAGCGGCCACCCCCACTTCTGGTGTTTGGAGACCGTCCAGGATGCTCCGCGCGTGGATGCCGACACCTCGTTTTTGCCAATTCCAAGCAGCACCACCTCCACCCCCTCTCACCTCCATCAATACAACACCACTGTTCCTACTCAGCATAGCGGCTTCCTCACCCGCGCTGCCACTTCCCCAAGTCCGCGGACACCTTATATTCCCCATAGGACGGCATGACGACACACTAGAGTTTTTAGTACTTCCTTTGATTTCAGCCACATATGTGGATCCGGGGACGGGACTGAGACTGTCTCAGGGACATCCACTCTGATCTTCCAAATAGCCCGTCTGCTTTATACGGATAACCAGAAGTCTCTCTTTTCTGGAAGTGAGGCTTCCTTACTTCGCCCACGGACACACTCCTAGTATATTCAGAAGTGCCTTCACCTCCCTGGCCAAACCTGGGGGAATGCCTTTTAGCCTCAGGCTGGAGTAAGGCAAAGAGCACGGGTGTGGGCACTGCCTGGGTTTGAGAGAAACTGGCCCAAACTGTTTTGTTCCCTAGGGTTCCTACCTATTCTGTCCTTATCATTCCACTTGTTTCTCAGTGACCTTTTCGGCAGAGGAGCAAATAATTTGCTTGTGTTTCGAAAAGTAAACATATGCTAGAGTAAAACAAACATAGATCCATTTTAACAGCTATAGTAGAAGCTGAATGTTAAAGTATACATCTCAGTTCACAGGTTTGAATATGGCAGGTGTGTTGGGAATGTGCTGGAACTGAAAATACAGCAATGATAATAATAAAGAATGACATCGTAGTAAGATTTCATAACCTGTTGGAGCGTCTTGGTTATTTTTGACCCTGTATTCTTCCAGAGGGAGAGAGAGAGAGAACGAGAGAGAAAGAGAGAGAGAGCAAGTTGTCACGTCATGTAAAGAAAAAGCACTTTTGGGGCTTTGGTTGGCCTATAGATCAACTTGAGGAGAGCTAGCATTTTTAGTATGTTGAGTTTTGTGTTTAACGAACATGGCGCATGCTGGGCCTCTCCTCTTACTCAGGTCTTACCTGTTCAGTAAGTCTTTTAAAATTTCTTGAGCCTCCCCTTTCTTTTTTGCAATAATGGTACTATTCAACTTCTAAGTGAAATGAGTTTATTTTTTGTTTTTTGCTTTTAAATTGTGTTGTGACCAGAAAATGTGGAATGCTCCTTGTTACCATTTTATTTGCTTGCTGATCTTTCCTGCATTTGAGACTATTCTTGGATCATTTTTTTCTTTTGGAACTACATCAAAGTTTCCTTTAAGACAAGCTGCTTCGAGATAAAATCCCTCAGTGTTTACTTAACTCTCTAAATGTCTTCATTTCCCCTTCATCCTTGAAAGAGCCTTCTGCTCACTGACAATTCTAGGCTGACAGGTATTTTTTCCCAGCTCTTAGTAGATATTATTTGACTGTCTGTTGACTTGTGTTTTTGCCATTGAAATGTCTGCAATCATTCTGTCACTTCCTTTAATTGACATGGCCTTTCTTTCTGCCTCTTCAGGGTTTTATCTTCATCTTCTGCTTTGCGATTCCATTGCCATGTCTGTAGGCATGGGTTTCCTTTTATTTATTTTTTCATGGAAGATGTTATACTTTATAGATCAGTGGCCACATATTTTCACTAGCTCTGAAGAATTTGTAGCTAGTATTTCTTTAAATATTGCCAGATTTCAGTTCTGTTCTTTAACAAATTTGTATGTGGAAATTCCATGTTCGATCTCTGTTTCTTTGTAATTTCTGATTGTCTATTTAGCTTTGAAAATGCCACTTGTGAAAAAAGTATATTCTACATTTGATGATTCCAAACTCGAGAATCTATTATTGTTTGTTCTTTCTACTGGCTGTCATGCAGAGTGATTTCCATTTGTGTGTGTGTGTGTGAGCTCCTTATTTGTTGTTTCAATCTATTCCCATTAATGTGTACTAACTTGGGGGAAAATTTTCCTCTAAGGATGACTTGTTATCCTTCTTGTTTCTCCCTATGGCAAAAGAAAACATCTGACCAATACCGTTTCAGCATCCCCCAGAAGTGTTAATCCAGAAAAGATTCTCAGGCCCAGTTTCCTTCTGCTCTCTTCCCAAATTCAAAATCCCCCCAAAAGTGTTGCTGAAGAAATCCTGCATCAGAGACCCATCTGTTTCAGGATGCCCCGACGCTCAGACCGTTTTTCTGCACTCCTGTTCCCCACATTCCTTCCTCTTGTGGGTCTGTGTCCGTGTGTGCATGTTTACATACATATGTGTACATGTGTATGGTGCCTCTCAGAACTCCTCATCACTGGTATTACAACAAACAGAAGTCCTCAGAGTTATTTTCCAAAATTACTTTATTATGACTATATTAAAATCAAGAAAATATAGAGGCACTAAATATAAAATTCTACAAACCTACTACTGAGCCTTTACAGATATTGGAAAGTTACTATGAAATAGGTAACTTACAAACTTGGGAATAAAGTGGTAACCACTAAAGATACAGAAATACGGTCTATGGTTTCCAAGCCAGCAAAGAATAAAAGGGAAACAGAAATCTTATAAATCAAAAAGAAAGCAGGAGAATAGGAAAAAGGAAATGAGAAAAAAAAGAGGGCTAAGTAAACACAAATGATGATTGTAAAAATAAATGCGATGTTTTACTAATTGATATAAATATAAATAGGGTAAATTCACCAATTAAAAAAAAATGGTGAGATGTGGATTCCACTAAGGAAAAATGTCAGGAACATAATACTTAAAAAAAAAAAAAAAAAAAAAACCCACCTAAACTTAAAATATACCCACCTACCTGGAGGAGGGCTAGAAATTAAGGAATATGGAAAGATGGGCATTAACTAAAAGAAAACCATATGCTTCTGATCTCTTTCCTTGGATGTTACCGTTGGCTTATGAGTCCATGGCTGACGATTTCTTTCTTGTTAGAACTTCCACAAGATTATTTGACAAATTTTCTTGTCAGGACATAATTTTATATTTAATCCCAAGTCTCTTTTATGGCAATTTAAGTTACTTTCTACTCTGAAGAAATGAAATAAATACTTGGGAGCTATTTTCATATTATGATGTCCTCAGTAGTTAATGAGTATTTCTCAGAACATTTTCTGTTGTTCAAAAGGGATACCTAATTCATCTCTACCAAGCATACGGAGCCAGGTAATTATAAATTCAATTTGAGATCATAATTTTAAGATTGAGGCTCACGAAAATGTTATGAGAAAAGAAACATGTTAATAATAGAATGTCATGGAAATATAATTAGAAATAAAGTTACTTCCAGCCAAACCCCAGCCTGTGATTCGAGTCCATTAGTTCTTTAATAATTATTACATGAGCATCTGCTAAATGTTAGGAATTCTGAGATATATTTACTGAGATTAAAACAACCTGGAAAACTCTACCTACTTTCAAAGTTCATATCTAATCCATTAGGAGTTCAGGATGAGTAAACATTATTACTGTAGAACAAAATGCTATAATTCAGACATAAAATTGTATAATAAAGTCAAGCCCTTGTTCCCAACAGAGTGTTTTCCACATAGCAGCCAGAATGATCTTTTAAAAATATAGTCAGACAAAGTCACTCCTCCATATATCCATTCGCTGGTCCTTCTTTTCGATAAGAGTTCTTCCATCACTAAGCTCCTCTTTGGTGAAGGGCAAGATAGTAAATATTTTGGGGTCACACCATTTCCATGGCATTTACTCAGCTCCGCCCTATGGCAGGTAAGCAGCCCCAGACAAAGCATAAATGCGTGGGCGTAGAATGTTCCAGTAAAACACTGATGGACAAGAAGCTCTTTTAAATATCCTTTGGGTTGTCTTGTTTTGTTTTGTTTTTTGAGGGAGGGAGGAAAGGAGGGAGGCTGAGAAATTTGTTGCTACTGCTGATTTCACTTCCAGAAATCTGATTGTGTAAACAAATTTAATAATTTATAAAACAGCTTACAGAACAGTGTCTGCCACAAGTCTTCAACTTTTATTCCTGTGACAAACCATGCTGTTTTGATAAAAGTAGCACAATTATTCTCTATTTTACAGTTACAAGATGCACATAACTCAGGGGCAGAAAAACGTCACTCTGTTTCATAACCAAAATTGTGTTCTTGACTCTGAGCTCACAGTTGTACTTGGCAATAGTCAATCTAACCAGTGATTTTTTTTTTTTTTAAGTCGCATTCAGGATTCAACTCAGTTCTTTTTGATGTACATTCTGCAGATGGCTCTGCTGCCTGCTCCACTTCCCGAAGTCCTGCAAGGGGACAGGAGGGTGACAGTAGTCTTGACCTTGTTTTCTTTGTTTCCTGCGCTGTGGCATGCAGCTGCCATAGTTGCCATCTGATTGGTGGTATGGGCTGTCCCCTGTGCTGGCTTGCCTCCGTGCCACACTGGTCAGCCCGCAGCTTTCTGGCATCGTGAGCCCATGGGAGTCAGTCTCCCTCTCCCAGTTCGCCAACTTGGTCATGCACCATGTTGTCCCTCTGGTGCCCACCCCTCCCTGCCCCCCAGCCTCTGAAACCGGAGTCCCAGCCGAGCTCCCAGAGAACTCCTGCCACCCTCTCTCTGTCTGTGAGTCACATACAAAGTCCCCAGCAGCCGTGAGAAGCCAGGGTCTGGAGACCCTTGCTCCTCTCCCCTCACAGGTTCCTCCCTCCCTGATCAGATCTCAGCAGGAGAAGATCAGTTCCTTTGCTCCTTACTTCCTCTACCTTACCTCCATGGGGACAATTTAGAAGACTCACAGGACCCAGTAGGGGAAGATCCAGCATGTAACCTAGGTGAGCAGTGAGTGACATGTTCCATGACTGCCTCACACCTTGCCCATTACAAATCCATTAAACTAAGTCTTAGAAGGGACTCTTTAAGTGTGGGGCAATTAAAACTGTAGGCTCTGCCTACATTCAGATTCTGGCTTTGCCACCTGTTGGCAGCATGACCTCCACCAATCTTCTCAGTCACCTGAAGTCTCCCTTTCTTCAACTTTGAAAATTAGGATGATAACCACCCTCCAGGATCGGTACCACTCTGAGGATTAATGAGATCATCAAAGTTCCTACACGGGGCCTGGCCTATAGTAAGACCTTGCTAAATACTGCACGATTCTTCTGAGATATTCCCCTACATTTATTTATTTATATAAAAGGAGGACATACAGGGCAAATAAAGCTCATCTCCTAGAGACAAGTAAAGAGGTAAGGAAATGACAGGATATAGGGTGTCAGCCAGGGGAAGCTGTTTCAGGGTCAAGAAGTAAAAGGGGATCTCGGGCTGTTCCCTAAGCAGGATGGCGGGCAAGGGATGCAGGGCAGATCCTGAAGGGCTCTGTGCCATCAGTATTGGTCAGGCTTTTTAAGTGAAACAGAATCAATAATATACGTGTGTGTGTGTGTGTGTGTGTGTGTGTGTGTGTGTGTGTATATATAATATAAGCATGACATACCTTGTGCATGGATTTATTTTAAGGATTCACTCACATGATTATACGGAGTTTGAGAAGTCCAAAGATGTACATCCCACAAGCTGGAGACCCGAGAGCTGTGGGTTTAGTTCTAGTCTGCAGCCAGAGGTTTGGGAGCCAGGACAACTGCTGGCATAGTTACAGTCCAGAGCAGGCAGGCTCGTGACTCAAGAAGAGCCAGTTTTTCAGTTTGAGTCCGAAGGCAGGAGAGGACTGATGTCTCAGCCCAGCAGTCTGGCAGGAGTTCTCTCTGCCAGTTTCCCTTTTTGTTCTATTCTTGAATCCAGTTTATCAGGTAATGACGCCCACCCACGTCAGGGAGGACAATCTCTTCACTGTGTTTACAGATTCACAGATCAATGTCATCCAGAATCAGCCTTAAAGAGACATTCAGAATAATGTGTGGCCAAAGGTCTGGGCATCCCGTGGCCCAGTCAGGTTGACACTATGCTGTGTTTTCAAAGCTGTGGCAAGGAGATCTGATGTCTGGTGAACAAATGGCACTACCAGGAGGAGAGTGAATGGGCCGGGCTGGAGAGAGGCCCCAGCTCCTATTGCCTCGTGAGGTAAAGGCGGCAAAGCAGAACTAGCAGTCCTGTGTATTCTGTAATTGATTTTGCTTTCTAGTCTGCCTGGTGGTTTGCCACACGTTAACCTCCTTGTTGACTTGCTCTACGTTGAGGCACATTGCAATTCTAAAGATGAAACTTCAGAAGCAGGAGCTTATAAAATTTAATCTTCCCACATTTATTGTTATTCTTTTCTGAAACATAAAAAATCATTTCTCCTTCTCTCATTGTCTATATACAAGTTAAACAAACATGAGCTGGCTATCCATACATCAAAAAGCCTCTTCAAAATTTTTTAGAGTAGCTTATGAATTTGAATTTTTCCCACTTAATGTGGCTTTAATATAAACTTTATTCTTCCCTTCTAGTACAAAAGCAATAATAGAAACCTTTTCATCTTTCTGGTGCTAGAGTAGTGCCATCTACATGTATGAGTTTATGTTGCATTCATCTCTCATTGGCAAAATAAATTTTGAAATAGAGACTGGGAATGATTTAAATAGAATGACCTAAGAGAAATTAGGTCCTGATATAATATTTAAATATAATATCCTGAAATGCAGTCTTTGCCACATCAAATATGATTCAAAATGAATTTTATGTACTTAAAGAAAAACATATATTTTTTTTAACTTTTAGCATATTTTATTTAGAAATATCTCTATACTTAACATCGTAATTTTGGCCTAATATTATTTTATTTTTGCTGTATGTCTCACTGTGTGAAAATTTTCATGATAGAAATTTCAGTGTTTAAGAGAAGGAATTTTGACATGCAAATTAAGGAATGAAATTACAATTATATTAAGAGTTTTAATGTTTTCAAATATTTTAAAGAAGTCTCTTTAAATCCAGATTTCTTTATATATTTTAGTGTTGATTTAAATACTTTATTACTAGAACAAAAGTTAGAAATGTTATGAAAAGATCTCAATTTGAAATATCCAGTATTGATGTCAAATGCTTTTGAAATCATAGCATAGTAAAGTGTTAATCAGTCTCAGAATTTCAGCAAACATACAGCTCCTCAGAATCTCTTCATTTTCTGTAAAGAAGTAATATCCAATATATGAATAAACTAAGGTTTTTATAAGTGTATATATGTCACTGGATTGGAATGTGTCAGAGTCTCCCTGTGGCACAGTTTTATGCGGCAGAGCTCTCTTATCCCTGCTGGGTTAGATGTGATTGCCAAATGATTGCTGTGGCCTTACATTCACACTCTCCAGAATAGTTCTCAACACAAGTAGGGAGGAATGTTGAGAGACAAAGAAAAAGGGAGAAAGTAAGAAAGAAGAATGGGAAGGGGCAGAAAGGAGCAGTGATTTAGAGTCACTGTGGCTTCATAAGCCAATGGCAGGTGGAAAATAAATGGAAGAAAGGACAACTCAGTGGAGTTTATGCAAAAACATTTTCATCTAAATCAGTGGAAAAATGGAATTCATTTTAGAGGCACGTGTGCATGTTTTAGGCATAGAATATATATATATATATATATAGACACACATGCACATATACACACACATATACATGTATATACATATACATAGATATAACTACACTTCCATTTTAATATTTTTAGCTAATTTTTAATTTTCTGTGCTATTAATATTGGAAAATGATACATGTAATATAATTGTAATAACTATCATGGGAGTTTTTTTTTAAGATTTTATTTATTTATTTGACACACAGAGAGAGATCACAAGTAGGCAGAGAGGCAGGCAGAGAGAGAGGGGGAAGTAGACTCCCTGCTGAGCAGAGAGCCCGATGTGGGGCTCGATCCCAGGACCCTGAGATCATGACCCGAGCCGAAGGCAGAGGCTTTAACCCACTGAGCCACCCAGGCGCCCCTATCATGGGAGTTTTGAAAGACTATATTGCTTATTTGCTTTGTTTGACTGGTAGATAAACAATAAAGAGTTTTTTATGAAGCTATAGCAAGCATAGTATTTTATGGTATAAGTTTTTTCCACAAATTGTAATATAAATATTTTTATCATGTCAGTCATAACATCTCAATTAACAAGGGATCTTCCATGATAAAAAAAAAATGCCTCGGGCTTAATTTTAAAGTCTGAAAATACTAGCTGAATAAGCTCTTGATTTCTAAAGAATAGGCTTAAAATGGTAAAAGGAACACTTTGTTCTGAAGATCAAACCACCTATTTTTATTTTGAGGAAGAAGTATACAAGAAGCTTCCACATTTTTCCCAGCATGCTTTTGCCACACAAGGATTCCAGCTCTCCATAGCAGAATGCCCTAAATTGCTCCTTGTGCTTTAATACTGTTTCTTAAATATGGAGAAGCATATTGCCAGAGGCCGAATCCGGCATATATGCTACTGTCAATATTTTCCTTAATATCCTCAAGTTGCAAGAGACAAGTGCATGAGAGAATTGATATTTCTGTTTGAAAATTGTATTGACTTCAGGAGTCTTCTAAAAGTGAAGACGTGGTGTGGTCAAATCCATTTTATGTGGTTTTCCTGCTAATTTCCAATTATTGCTAAATACGTCCGTATCCTTTTAGTTTTGTTTTTGATCACTGTGTGATATTTTTGATTAATAATAACTCGTAAAAATCAGGAAGTACAGAGATTGGATTTTCTTACTGCATGCCAGCCAAAGGCTAATGTTATTTAAGACACGCTCAGCTAAGGTTGAGAGCTCTGTGTGTAACACCTTTATAAGCTCAGCCTGCAGTTCTCAGGGAGGGCGCTCTCCATGGCTCCCTCCACGCATGGCTCTTCATGTGGGTCAGTCTCACCATCCATTGGTCCAAGACAGTATTTCCTTGCTGTGGGGTTTCTCTATAGTTCACAATAAGAGAACTGACTTCCCTTAGAGCTGATGAGAGACAGAAAAAGAACAAGAGAGAGACAGAGAGAGAACAAGATGGAAGGCACTGTGTCTCTAACAAATTTTGAAAGTAACATCCCATCATCATTACTGGAAATGAGCCACTCTTTGTTAGAAGCGAATTACAAGTATGGCTCACGCTGTAGGGGAGCAGTTACACAAGGGCATGAATACTAACTAAGAAGTGGGGAACATGCAGGGCTCTCCTAAGGCTACTTACACATGGTGTTTCAGTCTCTGTATGTACGTTTTATAGATCAACGATCTTTTGGTATTAGTATGAAGTTTTTGAGTAAAAACAACAAGAACGAAAACAAAAAAAAAAGCTCTGAAATTTAGGGCATTAAACAGTAACAATGTGTATTTCTTCCGTTTCTGTTGGCTGACTTGTTGGGTCTTCTGCTTCATGTGATGATAGCCTGAGCACTGAGTTGGTCCAGTGACTCCCTCCCATGCCAACCAGTTGGTGTTGGCCACAAGCTGGGAATTCAGCTGGGGCTATTGCCTGGGGAAACTTGGTTCCCTTCCTCCTGGCTTCTCCATGTGGTCTGTTGACTTTCCTCACAGTGTATTTGGTGGGTTCTGTAAGAGGGAGCATCTTATAAGAGGGAGCATCTTATAAGAGGGAGCATCTTATAAGAGGGAGCATCCCTGTAAGGGGGAGCATCCCAAGAGTGAATGCCCCAAGGGAAGGAAGCAGGCACTGTCAGTCCCTTGACGTCTAGCTTCAGAAGTCCAAGACGACACTCCATTCCTTTGGTCATAGCAGTTCCTGGGCCAGCTCTGGTTCAAAGGGAGGGCACATAACATCCACCTCTTGAAGGGAAACTGTCCTCCCCAGAGCGGAGAAGAATTCTGCTGGAGAGCATCTTTGAAGACTGGCTACCTCAGTGTGCCCCCTGCTCTAACTATCCATATACCTCCCACAAGCTACAGGTGCTCACCCCTTTCCTGGGCCCTCCAGTTGTCACCCTTTATGACACAACTTGAAATCTAGTATCCCATCCTGTGTTGGTCCAAGTGCGGATGGCACTGCACGCCAGCATCCCAATGGCACAGCTGTTCAAGTGCAGTTCCCTTGATGGCAAGACCTGTGAGCTAAAAAGTCACATCATCTGCACCCCCCACTCCACCTCTCACTCCCACCCAATGTGCAACGGTAAAACCATAATGGAAAACCATAATACTCACTCCCATTAGAAGAGGGAAGTTGGGAGGCTCACAGTAGTGTCATCCATGGTAATTCTAAAATCCAGCCTGACCTAAGTTACCATTTCCTCTGACTGGCAGCAGGGACTTTTCCTTATTTGGGGCCCTTTCCCTTTGGGTGCCTGGAGCAGCTCTGGCCTCTGGGCTCTGAGCTCTGATTTTGGAGTCTTCCTTCCTTCCCCATTCAAAGTGGCCCATGTTCTCAGGGAGTCGGTTTCTCGGCGTTCTTCCTGACTAACGGGGGTTAGCACCCTAGAGGCCTCCTTTCATTGTGAACTTTCTCTGTCGCTTTGAATCAAAGCTGCTGTGAGAGTCCTCAGAGCTTTGAGGTTTACTGTGTAACACAACACGATCCGCTCCAGCATGCTTTGGGAAGACGTGCTTACGAGCCAGTTGCCGAGCTGAGGCATCACATCTCTCTGCAGTGAGCCAATAGCCCCACAGCTAAGGCTCTCCCGTTAAGGAGAGGGCCCACTGCTGGCACTCTAGATGGATCCTTGCCCCCCAACTGTGTTTTACTTTTAGAATAATTTTCAGGTTGGAGAAGTAAAAAATAGACAATAATGGAGTCCTGAGTTGGCAAAGTCTCGCCTTGTTTCTGATGAAAACTTTCTTCTCAGGTCAATCCGTATCATATGCACTTATAAGAAAGCATTTGGCGCTTCCAACATTCTTTCTGGAAATCTCCTCAGTTTAACCTCTCTCTAGCTCACTGAGTGTATCGTTACCCAGGCAACACTGTTACCCATGCCACTTCCAACCATGAAATAACCCAGCTGTCTGTAAGAGTCTAGTAAGATTTTTCTAACCATTCTTCCAGCTCTCATTGATAGTTTTCTCAAGGGCTTTCTGACCTCCAACCACTACCCAGTTCCAAAGCAGAAAATGGAATTTTCAATGAAGCGGTAGCGGTGTCCACTATCTACTTTTCTGGTTAGTTAGCTGTGTAATGGGGTGACAGAGTTGTTTTAATTAGTTGTTTCAATTCGTGATTATTAATAAGATTAAGTAGCTTGTATTCTGTTTCCTGGACACTTGGATTTCTTCTTGTGTGAAATACCTGTTTAGAACTTTCGCCATTTTATATTGTGTTGTCTCTCACCTACTGTCAGTTTGTAGATATTCTGAATATCAAAATTTGAAGGTTATCTGTGTAGATAATATCTTCTTGCAGGTGCGACTTGGGTTGGCACCCACTTCTTCTAGCATGCTGCATATGTCATTCCAGTGTCTTCTGGATTCTGTTAAACACAAGTATGTGCTCCTTTGAAGAAACAGCTTTTCTTTTTCTCTGGCTGTTTTAAATATTTTCTCTCTCTCTCAACAGCTTTTAAAACTCTGACTAATTACTTCTTTAAATATTGTATGCTCTCCATTTTCTTCTTTCTTTCTAGAAATCTGGTATGATCAGCATCTCTCACTCTGTCCTTTTATTCCCACCCAAAGGTGGAATTTTGGGGTCATCTGGTGATTCTGTTTTTAATTTTTCGAGGACCTGCCATACTGGTGCTCACTGGAGTTGTACCATTTGACATTCCTACCAACAGTGCAGGAGAGATCCAGCTTCTTCAGATCCTCACCAATGCTTGTCATTTTCTCTGTTATTGAGAGTAGCCAACCTAGTGGGCATGAGATGGTATCTCATTGTAGTTTTGTTTGCTTTCCCCTAATGCTTAATGTGTGATATTGAGCATCCTCTCATGTGCTTATTGGGTATTTATATGTCTTCTTGGAGAAAGGTCTATTCAAGTCATTTGTCCATTTTTGCATCGTGAGCTGTTAGGTTTTTATTGGTAGTTGTGTTTATTGGTAGTTGTGTATTGGTCTTGTTGTGTTTTAGGAGTTCTCTATACATGCTGGACATTAGTCTCTTATCAGATACCTGCGTTGCATATATTTTTTCCTGTTCAGTGAGTTGACTTTTTATGCTGTTGATATTCTTTTGATGCACAAATTTTCTCAAGTTTCATGAAGTCCATTTGTTTGTTTTTTCTTTCATTACTTGGGCCTTTGGTATCATATTCAATAAATCATTGCCAAAGTCAATGTCATAAAGAGTTTAACCAATGTTTCCTTCTATGAGTTTTATAGTTTTAAGTCTTACATTTAGATCTTTGGTATATTTCAAGTAAATTTTTGTACATGTTAAGTAAAGGTCCGAATTCAGTAATTTGCACGTGGATATCCAGCTTTCCCAGCACTATTTGCTGAAAAGACTGCCCTTTCAACACTAAATGTCTTGGCATCCTTGTCAAAAATCATTTGACCTTATATGAGAGGATGTATTTCTGCCTTTTATGTCAATTTAGCTCAAATATTCACAAAGTACTGTAGGGAGGAAAGACTAAGGCAAAGAGATTGCCTAGGATTCTGATACCCTAAGGTGATGACGGCCAGGAATAAGAAGACCATGGTAGACTGGAAAGGGAGGTTAGTAGTGAAAGATTTCACAGAGAATAATAGAAAGCTCTTGTTTTTTGTTGTTGTTGTTGTTGTTTTTGTTTTTGTTTTTGTTTTTTTTGAAAACAAAGGTATGAAGGAGTCAGGCTATTTTGTTTTAGAAATTTTCAGCTTAGGTAATTAGGAGAAGGCTAGTAATTAATAAAAATGAAATGAAAAGTCTAGGGGAATAAAATTGATGGGATCGCATCAATCACACTCTCTGACTTAAAATAAGAGAGACCTAACTGTCTCCTTTCAATTTAAAAATTATGATATTGATTTATATTGCATTAGACCATTACTTTGGGGAAACCTTCCATTATTTTCATACCTCTTAATGAAATAACTTTAGGTGCTCTTATATTCGAATGACAGAAAAATGAGCAAAGGGAGTGCAGATTTAGCAAGTGTCTCAATAAACAGCTGGGTCTCAAACTGCAGTCTCCGGGCAAATGAAGCATTTCAAGTTTTGATAATGTAGCATCAGCTTTACAGTTACACAAATATTCCTTAAATGCCAATTAAAAAAAAAATGTCAGTACAGCACTATTAAGCATTCTGACTTCCATTTCAGTGGACATACTGAGTTGTATTTGACCTAGGCTAGAAAAGTGTTTGATTCTTGCAATCTCTAGATGAGCGATTTGGGGCCAAGTGGACCAGCTCTGTGTCGAGCCCTCGCATCTGTAATTCCCCCCAGTTCCCAAGATGGAGGCTAAACTTCCCAGAAATAATTCTTTCTCAGAGGAGGAGGAATTTAAGGAGCTGCGGTCTACCTTTCTTAACATGTGGTTCAAAACTAGGTACCTGACTGATCACTTGTATTCTCAAATGAAATACTCATTAAAAAACATTGGTTTCAGACACCCATTCCAACCTTCAGAATCACTGTGGTATTGGAGAAATTAGTTCCAGGGGGATGACAAGAAGTGTGAGAAATGCAAATGAAATGATTCTGGATTTTTATTTTTGTAATCGTTTAATCTCCCTGTACTTAAGTGGACCAAAGTTAACTGCTGGTGGAGAAGGCAAGTGTATGGTGAGATGTCCAGTTCTCAGGCAGATGTGTGTCTCTAGGAGAAGTCCTCTGAAATCCCCAGCTGTGACAGAGGCACAGTGTTTTTTTCAGTGGCTTCATACATATTCAGATAAGCTCAATTTTACCATCATCTAAAATTAAGGTATAAATTTTGAGCTAAGTCGACATTAAAGGGCTTCTTTTACCTTGTATATGTTGTCATATGTTAAAGGAAAAGTGGGTGTCTGGGCATTTACCATGTATCCATCCTTATTTGGATATGTGTGAATATTCAGTGGGAACTATATTATGAGTTTTCTGCAGGAATTCTCCAGCTGATCCCAGGCATTTGAGGAAGTGAGAGGAGATCCTCATTAACCCCAAGTTAGGTGCTTTCCATTAGAAATAAATACAATATGCAGAATAGTCAGTGAGGTTATAACAATGGGATTTGACTTGTAAATAAGGATTTTAGAACAACAATAATATTTTAGGTACATTTTAAAAACAATATTTTAGGTATTTTTTTATCCATTTACCATGCAGGAGCTTAAATTCTGCTGTAGCTGGATGGGATAAGTTATATAGCACTTTATACTTTAGGCAATCTATATCCTATCCATTATCTAGCTGATTTTCATAAGTTCTCTGCTTGGTAACAAGCTGGTTGATATTTTTATCATAATTTTTTTAGAAAGGAGGCAATTGATACCTTAGAAGTTAGAATTCTGTCAATAATTGTTGTTACATAACACAAGTTCAACATCATTAAATCTTTCTGGTGAATTCTTTTTTATGAAATGAGTACTTGACCTCCTTTTTGATTATGTATTTTGGATTTGCTTTTAGGGCCATTTTGCTTAACATAATATTGTTTCAGGGGTTTTTTTTCATTTTTTTATTGACTGGAATATCATTTTGTGTCCCTTTAATCTCAGTCATTCCACATCAATATGCGTTGCACATACATGGCTTTTATAAAAAGTGTGTGGCTGGATCTTGTGGATTTGAAGGATGGCTAGAGTTCAATGATTCTGACCTTGGTCCAAGAAGATGAGAGTTGTGGGTTAAAGTAAGGACACACTTCCTGTTAAAGACATAATATGGTAACTTCAGCTCTTCATCCCGATGGGCAGAAATGCATCTGAGTTTTTTGTTTGTTTGTTTGTTTTAAAGATTTTATTTTTTATTTATTCGACAGAAAGAGATCACAAGTAGGCAGAGAGGCAGGCAGAGAGAGAGGGGGAAGCAGGCTCCCCGCTGAACAGAGAGTCCGATGCGGGGCTCAATCCCAGGACCCTGAGATCATGACCTGAGCTGAAGGCAGAGGCTTTAACCCTCTGAGCCACCCAGGCGCCCCTAGAAATGCATCTGTTTAGATCATTCTGTGGGCATCTCCTGGATTGATCAAAAGAAACCTCATGCATGCGCTCATGACATCTACTGGCAGGGGCAGAACTTGGCACTCCGCATTTGCTCATTTTTTCCAGTCCCATGATGGCTCCACTTGCCCATATGCACTGCTGGTGCCTGGCATAAAAACTCTAGTGTCCTTGCCAAGGGCACCAACAGAGGACGCTCCCACAGTCTCCAATTAGAGGCCATTCCAGCTCTATTTAGAACCAGCAAAAGCTCATCAAATCCACTGGAAGCATAGAAGATCTTGTCTTGAAGCTACATTTGTATGGCTTGTGGAGCTTTATTATGGTCGTAGTAATTTAGTGAGCTGTAACTTATAAGGCTTCCTCATGGTACTTGTATTTATATTTTTAAATAAGATTGGGAAAACATAACTTTTTCTTATATATAGTTTTCATTTTCAGTGACAATTCGCTAAGCATATAGTGACACAGTGAGATAAAAGAGGTTGGTGTGAGGATTGTGCCAACCCCTAGCACACTTACACACACACACACACAAACACACACACAACTTGTGCCCCCCCCCAACTGTTGGCATGTCAGAGCCAGGAGTACTTTACTCCTCTGTAGCTGAGTGCCACACTTGCCAGACTCTCACTTCGTCCTCATGACGTCATTTCCTGCTTTCTCTTCTAGGTATGAAACCTCAAATGCAAGTCCCACACTACCTGCCATGATATTTGCTCTAAACTCTTCTATGGTCAAGAGTTCCACCTCTCCCTCATTCCTATGAAATAACACTTTCATTTTCTTTAAAGATTTTGTTTATTTGAGAGAGAGAGTGAATGAGGGAGAGAGCACAAGCACGGGAAGGGGCAGAGGCAGAGGGGGAAGCAGACTTCCTGCTGAGCAGGGACCCCCCCCCCCATGTGGGGCTCCATCCCAGGACCCCGAGATCATGATCTGAGCTGAAGGCAGATGCTTAACCGGCTGAGCCACCCAGGCGCCCCTAAAATAACATTAAAAAGATAGTTCTCTTGAGTGTAGTTGACACACAATGTTACACTAGCTTCATGTGTACAGCATAGTGACCCAACTTCTGTATACACTACCGTATGCTCACCTTCAGCGTAGCCCCATCTGTCACCATACAATGTCATTACCATATCATTCACTGTAGTTGCTATGCTGTGCCTTGTATTCCTGTGGCTCATTGATTCCATACTGGAAGCCTGTATCTTTCTTGTGTATATAGATAAACATTGCTGGGTGCTGGGAAAGCAGTAAATGTGAAGTTGTTGAGAGGAAGAAGAGGGCATTGGAAGTGTTCATTCAGGGGCACCACAGTTAGGCCAGCAAAAAATGTCTTATTAGACGAGTTCTATGAAAAAGATGATTCAAAAGAGGGACTTGTTCATCTGAGGTTTCATGTCATTGAGGATGTACTAACTGGATGAGTGAATAGGGGCTTCTGAGACAAGTGGGCGGGGGCAGGGAGTTGCTAAGAATCAATCAAGAATTTCCCGGGCTTCCTTGCTTTCAATATTCAAACACCAAATACCAGTTTTGGACAATCTAGGTTTTTTATTTTTGTTTTTTGTTTTTGTCTTTATTACTCTTTTGGTCTTCTGATGATTTCTTCTTCCTTTCTTCTCATAAGTTTTTGTCTTTATTCTGTATAGTAAATGCATATTTTCCCCATAGAACAATACTATTATCTGGTGACTATCAAAAACAAACATTGTAAAAGCCTGTTTAATGTGAGCACAAGCAAAATCCAGATTCTTTGCATACATTTTATAAAAAAGAGTTGTGTTTTCTTAATATATTTAAAAATGTGAATACGAGCATCATGAGAAAACTTTCTATATTATAGCTAAAGAAATAAAACAAGGAAACAAAACATCTGTACAAGCCATGCAAATATCAATAATATTTTATTTTATTTATTTTTTTATCGATAATATTTTAAAGGGCTTGCAAACTTCCTTCCCGAAATTCTTTAAGTTTTGATTTCTAAAATCCGTGTATGAGTAAATTTTATGTTAAGCCAAAAGTCATGATATATAAATGTGATGCCAGCATTAAAACCCTTAGGTAGAAAAACTCTCCATGAAGGTGTAATTGCCAGCCTTATAGATAACAGCAACCTTAAAAAGGTTTAAAGTATTATACTATGAATTTTATGTTAGAGCAATGTTGCTTCTAGACAAGAGTGAAATAAATCAGATAATATGATGATGCAAGCTATTTTAGTACTATGCTGTCAAGGCTTTTTAAAATGGCATTTTAAGTTAAGTTAACTGATTGTTAAAACCCCAAAGTCAGTGGCTTTTCAATCTTGAGTAGGAAGCTGGGAGCCAAGGCTGAGATGTTTTCTAGATGGGTAGAGAAGGGTGGAAATATCGGAGTGGCCATTGGAGTGGCAGTTAGTTTCCGTGCAAGAGCTGACTGAGTAAAGATATATCCAGAGATATTTCAGGACTTTCCCAAGTAAATAGACAGGAGAAGTGGAGACATTATGTATCTTATGACATAATTCAGAATGTGTGAGAGTGTGAAGTTTGAGGGAAATATTGATTCACATTCTCTAAGACTATCCGGTTGGGTAGTTGAGCTGTGCCTCGCAAGCATATCCAAGTACTGAAGTCAAGTTTTATAAGCAGAGGGTTTTGTAATTCTGGTTCCATGGCCAGGTCAGGCAATTCCATTTTCCCGTAACTGCTGTTCGAGGAATAGCACCGTGTTTTGTGATATAATGGCATCCGTGAGTTGTAAAAGCCTAGACCAACGACATTTTCAGCTCAGGAAAAGTAAGTTTCAGGGATATTTAATGATTGGTTCAATGTTATAAGTTAGCTATGAAGCTGTTTAGGTTTTAAGTCAAAACAAGTTGCATTTTTCTAAAGTAACCGAACCTCCATTTTGTTCACTTATGAAATGAGGATACCTCTGATTTGGTTCAGTGATAGTCTAATCAGATAAACATTAATTTACTCAAAGTCCATCTACAATATGGTTAGCATTGTGGAAATTTCTTTTGAATATGAAATAGACGTATCACATGGTCCTGAGTTAATAAATTGCAACTTTGAATTTTGTTGGAAGATGTTTACCCATGATACAAAGGTGGGGTTGGCCAGGGCCGAACTTCTACAATATTCTAGTCTCAAAACCCCTATCCTCTCTTAGGAAATATTGAAGACCTCAAAATGCTTTGGCTTATATGACCATATCAGTCAGTTCTTATTATATTAGACATTCAAGCTGATAACATTTTAAATAGCGATTTGTTAATTCATAGAAAAATTATACTGTGTTAACATAAAAACATATGTTAAAGGCATTGACATTAACATATTAATAAATATTAAAATAATAATTAGAAGAATTACATTGTTTTACATTTTTGGAAACCTACTTAATGTCTGGCTTATTAAAAGACAACTAGATTCTCACATCCACTTCATTAAATGCGTTACAATGTATTCTTACTGTTGAAGCAAATGAAGAAAATTCAGCCTCACAGAGATAGGTAGTTGAAAAAGGGAAGAGTATTTTCGTAGCCTTTCAGATGGATACTATCTCAAACCTCAGAAAGTGATAGTTTCTTAAAGGTTAGTTGCAATGAGGAATGTGAAACTATATCAATCAAGTTTTTGTGTTCTCTTCATTAACATCTGTCTACGGCACTTTTATCCACGCAAGATTTCTTAAGGTCATGCGTTACTCTGACAATTATTGCATCCCTATAATGCAGATTTTCCAAATGTTGACCCATTTCATTACTGAACATCAAAAACCACACTTGTTCATTTATCCAACAATCCCATTTAAACGTGTTTTAAGTACTGAGAAGCTGTCGGAGACACAGTGATGGATAGGATTTTCTTTCCTTGAAGCTTGATTTTAATCACTGGCAGCAAATATTGTCAGTTGTTTTCCTTAAAGTCAACGGATTCACTATGTTCCTTCTGCAGAGAAGACATGTACTCAAAATTTTAGATTTAAAAAAAATAGCACTTTTTCATCAAGGAGATTTTTAAGTAAAATAGTTCTCTACCCCCACAAATGCATGGGCATGAATTATACAATGAACACCAATGGCTGTGGTTTGGGGCCATTGTCTTGAAGCTAAGGCATCAGTGGTTTATTTACCGTTGCTTTTGCTCCATCGATGCAAATGTCAACACAGATGTTCCAGCATAATTCATAACATTCGAAAATTTTCTAACAATTTGAATATTTCAGCACAACTCACATTCGTTGCCAGGCATTCACATAGAAGAAGGTCGTTGGTGATTGGCTAACACTGACACTGGATGAACTCAAGCAAAAGAAGCAAGCTCACCCGTGTCTGTACATCTATTTGTCACACAAACAAAATTCTATAGGCGAGATGTTAAGTCTTTCTTCTTGTTTTAAACTAAAACTTTAAATCAGCAAGTTGCTGTATGGCTGGAAAGCAGCGGAATCCTGTTTTTTGTTGCTTTTTTTCGTTTTTTTTCTTTTTATCCATCCAGTAGGCATCCATCAATGGCCGCCGCACACCGTTTTCCTAGTCTGGCCTCTCTCGTGTGTGCTTCTCCAGCCGACGTAGGACAATAACTTACTTTGTAAGATGCCTCAGGGACTTCATCAGTTTTAACTTCAAAAGTGTGATGTAAGATTTTTAGCTTTTGAAGAGCTGATTATGTCTACATTTAAAATATTCAATACTTCTTAAATAGTTATTTATCTCAAAGTAATGTTGCAATCAAACTATCACAATAAAATTACTAGAAAATATTTTTCTGCCTAAATCACAATAAAACAAATTATTAACATCTATAAAACTGAAGGAATGATAGCTTTTGTCATGCTTTCATTTTTTATGGACATCTTTCCCATCTTATTGGGAGTAGATTACTCCTTTTCATGAGTAAGTGACCTCTTTGGAATATTAGCGTCATCCTTTTCTCCAGCTTTAGTAATAGACCGTGTAAGGATGGTGGAGACAGTGAGGCTGTCAGTCTCCTCCATCTCCAACAAATGTCTCCCCTGCACAGAAAGAAGAATATATTACAGATGTATTTCTTTTACTTCAGGGAAAATATTATTGAATTTCATAATATTCGTAGTTAGATGAAAATTTTAAAATTAGGAAAAAATTTAAAATATTTGTACATATATATATATAATTATGAAATAAGACATAAATTGCCTAAATTTTAGTTGTGCTTTCATGTATGTTCAGGACATAACTCTGGATTTCATAATCACAGTGTCTTGGACAAAATGAGGTTACAGGAGGGAAAATTGAAGCAAGCCAGTAAATGTCCAGTAAAATTATTGAGAATAAACTGGATTAATCTCTGAAAATGTACATCATTGATACCCTAAATTCACTACCTTAGAATATTCTTGGAAATGCAAGCAAATATTTCAGTAACCATAGTAGTGATGATGTCATCAAATAGCATGTAGGATCTGGAAACCACCATACGTGTTCATTTAGGAGCTGAAGCTGATGGTGTGCCACTCTTCTGTCTATGGCTTTTGAGGTGGGCCATGGAAGAGAGGAAGAGGGAGTGGAGAATTGTTTCGAGTAGTTTTTATGAGCTCAGCCTTCAAATGAAGTTCAGCCATTTTGCCCACATATCGCTGGGCAAAGCCTGGTCACACAGCTACCCACAACTGTAAGGGAGGCTGGGGAACATAGCTGGTGCTCAGAAAGAAAGAGATTTGCGTTTTGCTTATTAGAAATTAGTCCCTATGAGGCGCCTGGGTGGCTCAGTGGTTTAAAGCCTCTGCCTTCGGCTCAGGTCATGATCTCAGGGTCCTGGGATCGAGCCCCGCATGGGGCTCTCTGCTCGGCAGGGAGTCTGCTTTCCCCTCTCTCTCTGCCTGCCTCTCTGCCTGCTTGTGATCTCTCTCTCTCTCTGTCAAATAAATAAATAAAATGTAAAAAAAAAGAAATTAGTTCCTAATATAGCATCTAATTTGATAATTTAATGTGGGAGCCTCTGAATTGAAAAGGGGTAAGTTATATGTGTTGCAAATACGTCAACGATATAAGAAAATCAACCTGGTATAAAGTCACTGCATTTTTTATCTACACAGAAAAATATGTTAGATTCAAAAGTATTTATGGGGCTCCCACCATGTCCAAGTGGTATTCTAGGTCTTGGAGACGAGGAGCGGTAGACAAAAGTCCCTTATAGAGTGTGCTTCCTTATCATCCGGTGGGAGTCAATAGCCAATAAGAAAGTAAACCAAAAGTAAAACAATGGTGGATTTTGCTAAAAGAAACCATGAAGGAAGAAAAGAAAGTGAGAGGTAATGTTGCTTTAAAGAGGCTCATGCAGGAAGGTCTTTTTGAGAAGACAGTACTCCAGTCATGAGCTGAAGAAGGGGAAAGATCCAGCCATGCAAAGAGCTTCGGGGAGGGCAGTGTGGACAGAGCAGACGGTAGGTTCTGAGAGCTGAGGGGGCAGCTTCACGTGCGGGAGGAATAGGAAGGCTAGAGGAGACAGAAAAGTCCAGAGCCTGTGGTACATTGGGCCGGGGGGTCGGGGCAGGAACACAGAGAGAATTACAGTCCTTTAAAAAAAATCTGTGGTTTTATTCTATGGGCAGTGACAAGCCAGGTGAGTATAACAATTTGATTTACATATTTTTGTAAAGTTTTTTTTTAATTTTCTTTTATTTTTTCAGTGTTCCAAGATTCATTGTTCATGCACCACACCCAGTGCTCCATGCAATACATGCCCTCCTCAATACCCACCACCAGGCTTGCGCATCCCCCCAATCCCTCCCCTCCAAAACCCTCAATTTGTTTCTCAGAGTCCACAGTCTCTCATGTTTTGTCTCCCCCTCCGATTTCCCCCAATTCCCCCTTTCGTTCTCCCAATGTCCACCATGTTTTTCCTTATGCTCCACACGTAAGTGAAACCATATGATAATTGATTCTCTCCGCTTAACTTATTTCACTCAGCATAATCTCTTCCAGTCCCATCCATGTTACAAAAGTAAGGTATTCATCCTTTCTGATGGAGGCATAATATTCCATTGTACATATGAACCATATCTTCTTGATCCATTCGTCTGTTGAAGGGCATCTTGGCTCTTTCCACAGTTTGGCGATTGTGGCCATTGCTGCTATGAACATATTTTTAGAAGTTTATTCAGGTTGCTTAGTGGAGAATAGCTTTGGGAAGGTCTAGAGTAGAAGGTGGCTTTCTGAGTCCAATCTCACTGTGTTGCTGCGTAATCATTTCTGTCATTGCCCCCGAACAACCTGGGGCAAAAACCAAAAAACACCAATCTTAGTGTTCTTAAATTTAGCATAGGCTGCTTTAAAAAAAATTACTGTATTGTTTATGTTCTGTCTATTTTGCAGGTCATATGGGCCATCTATTATTGTGACTGTGATATTACTGGTGGTTCATTCAAATGGAAGTGCAGAAACAATTTTTCTCCCTCCCTCCCCCCACCTTTTCTTAACCATCAGTGCGCTCACCATTAATACAAAGACAAAAATAAATTTTCAACTCCCAGAACTGGCATTTCTCCCAACATTGTCTAGCACAAGTTATAAAAATGACAAATGTTAGCCTTCAAACCAGAAAATGGAATCATACCAACTACATTTCCACAAGAATCATACGAACAGCCATGCCAGGCTGAAACATTTGAACCTATAATGACTATTTTTATTATTTTTTTATAATGACTATTATTAAACATTATGCAAAATAGTGAAAAGGACATAATGAATAATAACGAATCTGGAACACTGAGGTGGGCAAGCTTGATGTAAAAGTGAGGGGAAATATTGGGTCTCTTCAATACCAAGAAAACTGCTTAGTGGTGACAACCAATCTGAGTAATTCTGCACAAAGCATAGTTCTTTTATTGTACACAGTAGGTACTAAATATACATTTTTTTGAGGGGCACCTGGGTAGTTCAGTCGGTTTAACGTCTGTCTCTTGATATCAGCTCAGGTCGTAATCTCAGGGTCATGAGATGAAGCCCCATGTTGGGCTCTCTGCTCAGCAGGGAGTCTGCTTGAGATTCTCTCTCCCTCTCTCAAATAAATTATATATATATGTGTGTGTGTATATATATATATATATATATAATAACCAAATATCCATTAATTTAGATGAAGGCAAAAAAAAAAAAAAAACGACTTGGGGGGTATCCTTATCCAAATTAACTATGTTGTCCTCATTTCTACATCTCTCATGGAAATAGCATACATTTACTTCTTCCTCCCTCCTTCCCTCACTCTTTACCTTTTCTTTCCTTCATTCTTTCTTTCCTTCTTTCTTTCCTTTTTTCCTTCCTTCTCCCTTCCTTCCTCCCTCCCTTCCTCCCTCCCTTCCTTCCTCCCTTCCTTCCTTCTTTCCTTCCTTCTGAAAGGTAAAAGATCTGTTTTCAAAATAATTATAGAAAGGAATTTGTATCTCGATTCAAAATATATTACCACATTATAATTGTATTCTATAATAAAGTGAATCTAAATAGTGGACCTAACTAAATTGTAGCCTGGCATATCCAGGCCTTTCAATTTCAATTTCAATATATCAGTATGTATTACTGTTTAAGAAAATAAGAAAAAAAAAACTGTAATGAAAATAAGTACAGTGATACAGTCAGCCGGAAGTCATGGGCTTAGTGTCTCCAGGCACACAGACATATAAAGGAGCACATTTGGATACACACTGACATCTATGCACACACAGTCTTGATGTCCAGAAATTATTGCCTCCTGAGAGTGCTACCGTTTCATATTTCAGCCCTAGACTCTTGTTGAGCAGTGTCTCTCAACGTATTTCTAACTTTATAAGATTTTTTAATTTATAGTCAATACCTTAGTAGTAAAAAGAAATTAAATTTCACAGTCACCTTTTAAATTGAATGCCATGTGTCTCCAAGAAAATCATAGCCATTAATGCCTTTATCTATAAGTAAAAGAAAATCCAATTCAAAGTAACTGAAATTCTAAGGATGTACATTGTTTCAAAAAGCAAAAGGGGGAGGGAAGTGTGACTACAGGGTGGTTGAATACGGTGCCCCAGTGAGGTCCGAAAGGATTCGCATTCTCCAGGTTTCTATTGTGCTCACCCTTGAGACTGAGCGTCTCTTCATGTTAGTGCCTGTCAACATCATAAGCTGACCACTGTGCATGATCCCAAAGGGACCCCATACAAACCAGACCACAGAGGGAGCCAGAAAACTATATATATGCCTTGTTTCTTTTTGTTACTGAAGAAAACTTTCTCAAAGGTCCTCCAATCAGCTCACCATTGCGTTTCACTGGTTGCATACCTATCTCAAAATCAATTTCATGAAATAGAAACAAGTCCACCATTTTGGCTTCTAACACTTAGGATGCTTCTGAGGCTCCTGATAAAACAAGCTTCCCCCAAGTACGTGAGCAGAGAAGGACACATACCTGGACCTGGGATGGGGCAAAGGGAAAGCCAGAGAGGGAGCTGGCCTTCAGAGGACACGGCGTATACTGAGGAATACTTTGGAAGCTAGCTTGGAATAAAGAGTTAAGAAAAAATGTCTTCTGGAAACAGGATAGTGCATTCTGCTGGAGGACAGAGGTCCTCGGTTTCACAGCTGAAATTTGTACTTCCAGTATTTCAGTGGCAGAGAAAATTGTGTTTCAACAACTTACAGAATCTGTTAAATCAGACAAAATTATTATATGCGTCATACTTCGAAGTTTACTCAAAGCTTGACTTACCTATGGATACATTTTACAAAACCATCTGGTGTCCGATTACGGATTTAGAGATAATGAGTAATATTTTTATGTGATGCCTAGATGAAGAATGGCATTGGAAAGTTTTTAAAAATGTCTTCTTTTGTAGTGATAAAAACGCTGTGGTAATATTTCTGTTTTATAAATGAACATTTCAGTCTTAACATTATCATACAGTTTTTTACTTAAACACTTAATTTCTCTTAATATAGTTTTTGGCAGATTCCTGAATAATTTAATGGCATATTACTCACCATCATTTTAAGGAATAAATGCAGAATAAGACTAATTATCTTTTTCTCAATTTTTAAGATCCTGACTTTAAGGACCTTGGAGTTTTGAAGCCATTACCAGGTTGGTAAAATAGATACTCAATAATGTTCAGAGGTCTTTGTTTTCTGCTCTGAAATATACTTTTGGTTTATTATTCAAGCTCCATTTTTGTGTGTTTGTTTGGCATTTCGTTATTTAGCATGTGAGTTTGAGATGGGCGGTCCCGAAGGAATTGTGGAATCTATACAAATTATGAAAGAAGGCAAAGCTTCCGCTAGTGAGGCTGTGGATTGCAAGTGGTACATCCGGGCACCTCCACGATCCAAGGTCAGTCTGAAGGTGAAAACAGATTTGACAGTCAGCTTGGGAAGTGTTCGGAGCACGCACTGCTTTAAACCAACTGGACATGCTTAGTGGATTTCAGGGTGCAATCATAAGCTTTCGTTTTATTTTGGTTTGAAATGCAACTTGTCTTGCCCCATCCAAGGAAATTTTTGATGCCATAAATAATACGGAGAAGGTGCTTTGAAAAGATCATTTGATCACCTGGACAAGAGACCCTAATGTGACACCACTGCCCTCTCTGGAAAATGGATTGAAATTCTATACGTAAGCTATGGGTCTAAGTATAATCACACTTATGCCCTTACTGTCAGTATCTGTAGTTTGCTCGCTTTTCAACCTAATATCGTATCTTTGGAAGAAATTGTCCAGACCTTGCAAAACCACGTATCTCTGGCATATAAAATGTCTTGTGATAAGGCTGGGGGACTGTGGCAAACAGGACCCAGGAGAGCCTGGCCCATGCAAAGAGGTCAGCCTGGGACTTCACTGCCTCTTAAGCTCCTTTTTATTGTTGTTATGAGAAGTCTTGGTCTACCATTACCAAGCTCTCCAATTTTCTCATAACAGGGAAGTCAGGATTTTATGTTATCACCTTGATTTTTAAATACTTGCAATACATTTTTTAAATTGTAAATTTACATGTTATTAAACTAAATATGTTATGGGTCAGATTGAGACTCAGACCACTATTTTGGAACAACTTCCTTAGAACAACCGTATTTATCCTCTTATTTAAATTTTAAGAAATACTGGGGATAACTTTGTGTCAGTCATTACCATAGGTGGGGAGTGTTGATTATTTGTTAATCCCCATCCCTTTATTGTCATCCCTCAGTTATATAGTTTCAACCAAGCCTTATTGATTTATTAGGTTTGTCATTGACTTTACTGAGGTTGAAACAGTTTGTTATTTAATTAATAGATTTAGCGGCTCTGTAAAGTCTCAAGCATCCTGTTGGAGAGATGAAGAAAGCATGCCCGCCCCTGTCCTCACGCTTCCTGTTTAATTCTTAGACAAATATGTAACCAAATAATCCAAGGGATGAGACATGGGCATTAAGGTGTTCCTAAGGTGTGGTAGAGAGAGGGAGAAGTCGCATACACCTGCGAAGGTAAGTCAAACGTGGAATCAAATTCAGCCAGGGTGTCCACTGAATCTTAATAAGATACAGCGTTGTGTCAGGTAGATCAGGGAAGGGCTCTCCAGGTAGAGGGAATAGCATCAGGGTCATTAGAATCAGAAGACAGTGAGCTTTTTTAGGAATTAGGTAATTGAATGTGACCAAATAAAAGCATGGAGGCGAATAAAAGTACGGAGGTAAACGGTGAGTCTTTGAGCCCAAGCGCCCTGGCGAACCTGGATTCATTCCAGTAGCATTAGTGATGCACAGAGGAGTATGAAGCAGGAAATTGATGTGATCAGATTTGCATTCTGGAAAAAGAGTTTTTCCCTGGGAAGTAGGGCCAGAGGCATGAACACTCACTGCAAAGAGAAAACTCTGGAGGAAGATGTGGCAAGGAGCCCCGTGGTTGAGGCTAGCTTATGGTGGTCGGCAGGCCAAAGAAAGATTCGAGAGCGATAGAGAAGAAATTGGTGGCTGGATATTCAGGATGGGGAGAAAACTAGAGCCATCTTTGAGGAGGCTGGTATTTCAGGAAGTACGTTGACTTTCTTCACTTGATTTTCTCAGGAATCTTTCTCTGGGTCTGCATGCGATTTGGAAGTGCAGCGCGCTTTGCCCAGACTTGCAGTCACAGACATTCAGAGCTATGCTCCATCTTCTAGCTTTGCCCCTGGTGGGCCTCTTTGCATCTGTGCAAATCTTTGAAAACTTTTATTGTATTATCAAGAAAGACCCAGTGATTCCTCCTTTAAAAAAAAAATCAAAGACTGTTCGTGACATAAAAGCCAACGCACTCCCTGAATTATAAAAGAGCTAGATTGCAGTTTATTATTCTCTCTTATGTAATCCGTGGGTTCACATGCAAGTGCTATTCATTTTTCTTAAACTCTATGAATGAAAGAGAAGAAAAAAATTCTCCAGCTGGAAACATTTGAGCCCCAGCTCATTGCTGTAAGCAGCATCTTTGTCACGGCAATGTTAAAGAGAGGATTTTGATGGGAGCGTAAACACACGTCGTCTTTTTTTTTTCCAGCTGGTAAATAGGCTGTCTTTTGTACAATTCCAGGGCAACAATACCCAGTATACCTGTCTGTTACAGGATTTGGCATTCCGTGACCCAAAGGGGAAGCCGCCTGCAGAGCTGGACAAAGATGATTCTATTGTGACAGGCTTTCTCCGTTAAATTAAAGGTTAGAATATAGGAAGTGGCTTTGAATAACTACAGAGAAAAGCAAGAACTGGATATGACTGCCTACGTGGGCTTTCTATTTTTGTGGAGTTCCTAGCAGCTTATGAGAATAGGCTATCAAAGCCCAAGTTGAACTTGAAGGGGCTCGTGGTGAATATTTGAATGATAACTGGGGAATTGAAACATGTTGCACAATGCAGGTGCTGAATAGTTTCCCGGAGTTCTATTAAAATTTATATCAAGCTTCTTAGACTTCCGACAAATAGAAAATAGTCGTATGGATGATCCCCTTGAATTAGAATGTGATTAGTCCAGATTTTTTAGAATTTGGCATACTAGCGCCAGAAAGAACGTTGGAAATCTGCTCCTGAATAGCTCACGTAATAGATGAATAAGCTGAGACATGCTCATCAAGAGTTACATGGGCTAATAATGGAAGACAGAGATCTCTTTGTGTAGACTATAGAGCAAGGGTGGTGGAAGGGTGTTATGGTGTCTTGTCCTGGATCTAGTACAGAAAAGATCCAGCAGAAAAGAACGTTGGGTCATCACATCATGGTAACCATTTGAGTATTACTTTCATGAAGGCTGGGGCTTAATGTATCTTTAGATACTCTGCACCAAGCGAAACATCCGTCATTCAGTTAAAACTCATGGAATAAGAAACAAACTGATGTATATCTAGAAAAATGGACATGGTGGCAATCTTCAGACGTTTGAAGGACTATCATATGACATGCACAAATGAAGATGATTAACTTAATGACTAAGGTGTTGGGACGATAAAACTCTAGCTTTTAGTAATTACCCATCATTTAAAACTTCACATTAATTTTTACTGTGTTGTTACTCGAGTCAAAAATGTTTTGAATAAAATTAGCATTAAATAAACGGGAAAACTTGACAAATATAGTAAGTCAATATTTTATAGCGAAGTTGCTTTAAGGTAAGTTATATGATGAACTCAATTGTAGGTGGAATCTTAAAGATGACACCCAAGATTTCCGACCCAATCAGTGGGACTGGGAGTATAAAATATCACATACCTGATTATGTTAAATTATCTGGCAAAAGGGATTTTGCTGATGCAATTAAGGCTACCAATCAGTTGGCTCTGGGTTAATTAGAAGAGAGTTTATGTAGGTGAGTTTATGTAGGTGAGCTCATACTCTAATGAGCCCCTTAAAAGCTAGATTTTCTCTGGCTGTAGGCAAAAGGGGAAGTCAGAGGAACTAAGAACGTTTTCTAGGAGCTAAAAGTGATCCCTGGTAAACGGGCATCAAGAAAACAGGGACCTCGATCCTAGAATGGCACGCAGGTGGGTTTTCAGCCTCATGTGCCCTTAGCAGAGAACACAGGCCAGCCCACAGTTATTTACCCTACAGAACTCAGAGATACTAAACAGGTCTTGTTTAGTCGCTCTATTTCTGGGAACTTGTTACGGGGCAAGGAGAAAACTAAAACAGCAGGTGAAGGGTAGTAACTATACTTGATTATAGTGATAAGTTTTAGGGTTCTAAAGACTGAGTCTTCCTTTATATCTTTAAAAGCGAAAATAAAAATTGAGTAAACAAAATGGAAATTTTAACTGGCTAGATAACCACCGAGGAACAACTCACGATTCACTTTGTTTTTAACTGAAATTTCAGTTTTGTACTATCAGATTTTGGAGATAGAGAGTTTCGATACTTGCTTATGCATGCCAGAAAATCATTTTAATATTCTCATCAGATTTGTTATAGGATGTGTCATTTCAACTTTTCAGAAAAGAGTATGATGTTGGCGGTTTTCTCCTCCAAATAAAGGGGATGCTGCTACTAGCTTCCAGATTCATGGAGTAGCGTACCTAAAATTCTTAGACCTGGCAGGTCTAGTCACAAATCAAACAGTAAACACGGAAGTTCTGGGCTACACGCTTTTTAGAATGTGGCCTTATTTATCAAAGTAGAAAGTATTGAAACCATGGACAGCATTTCTCAGGCTGTGGTGTGTATTTAATTTGTATTTTCATGGAGAAAACTGTTCTGGCGAGTCTTAAATAATTGCCCCAAACAGTGTCTGTTTTCTGCATCTCATTGCGACACGAAGGGAGGGACCAGGTTGAAAGGTTGGTATTAAATGTTTGTGGTAAATATATTACTTTGTAAATTGTTAGCTAGATTTACTTGCCTTAAGTACACAAAAGGGATTCTGCTCTCCATATTAGTGTGATTTAGAAGACAGATATTACTAGAAATTGCTTATGTGTTCTGAAGCTTCTCTGGTCCTATTCAATAAATCATTTTGTCAGCTCAAACTCTGTGATTGATTAGAAAGAAGAATGCATCAAAATGATTCACTGAGAGGAGATTGTAATCTGACTATTTTACTGGAGTTATATATGATTCTGTTTATCATTTTCCCTTTTTCTCAGCAGAGAGACTAAAGAGCTTTTTGTAGCTTTCCACCTTAAATAAAACCCATGTCATGGGGTGTTCTCCCTCTTGGTGATCTTATGGCACAAGCTTTAAGCTGGCCAGATAGCATTTAAATCCCAATATAAGGAAGGCTTTTATGTGATGTATCCTAGAGCTAGTGATGTATCCTAGAGATAGTGATAGAGCTGGCTGATAATACTTGGCTTTTGCACCAACAGCTTTGTACCCAGTAACCCTAATATCCACTGGCATATTTTATTTCTTTTCTTAAATGATTTTAAAAAAACGAAGTTAAAAAAAATAATAGAATGCTTCAGAAGTGAATATATAAAATCTAGTGACTAATTGTTCACTTCCTCTATAAATAGTGTCCTGTCTACTAAGAATGGCCTTTAAATATAGAAGGTTCTTGAACTGCTGTCATTGAACTTCATGTGAGAATACCAGTCAGTCACTTCGTATGGAAAATGTGGACGCTCCCTCGAGCTGTCAAATGAGAAACCACGGGCTGAATATGCAAATTGTCTTTCTAACTATAGCAGTGCTCTTCTATAAAACAAACTTCTTTTTAAGAAAATTTAAGACAGCCATTTATTTCAGAGGGACACATTTATTTTCCGTGAATCTCATTTTTATCTAGATGGTCAACATGTTTCCTTACTCCCTGTAGGAAAATCGAAACAGCTCGGCTTTGCTGGCTTATGCATTTATTTTGTTGCCATTTGTTTTCCTTAAGATTATAACTTTCTTTCTGGAATATAAATCTGTGAGAATTATAAAAAAAAAAAAAATACATGAGTCTGCAAGCGCAGTACGAAGGAGGAAACCGTCAGGTGGATCCGAGTTCAATACTTATCTGTCACCTAAGGGCCGGGGTCACTTTGAAAAAGTTACTTAGTTTCTCCCAATCTCAGCCTTTTCATTTTAAAATGGTTATAACAAGTGTCTCTTGTTGTTGAGAGACTGGAGTGAAATCATGTGTTAGCACAATGTCTTAAGTTATTGCCAGTTTGGGATGCAAATAATAAATTAGCTTTTTAAGCTGGGTTTCTCCAGGCAGAGTAAGATACTCAAAACGGGAGGGCAGGCACATTAGGCCACTGACTCACTCAACCTGGAAACATCAGGCTCTCAAATATCTTTCTTTCTTAAATGAGTCAAATGATTACTTATTTCTCTTTCTGTGGGCAGACTGTTTGGTTTTTGTAGCTTTGAAAGGACACTGGAGGGAGGGGTTACTTTACATTGGAACTCCAAAGGACCTTTTCATGTACCCTACTCAGTGTTTTCTCCTGCTGGTAACTATGTATATTTACAA
>CM052889.1:4549934-4598774 GCA_028534135.1 Potos flavus
AGTGGGGGCCATGAATATTCTGCACTGGGTGTGTGACCATTGAACTGGACCTTGAAAAACCAGTAAGAGCTTAGTAGGCAGAGAAGAAGGAACGGTTACTTATGTATAACCAATGTCCTGTGCAGAAAGGATGGCATTTTGTAAAATAAATATGGAATGTTCAGACATAAGAAGAAAAATTTGCCAGGTCATGGTTTTTAACTTTTTTTTTATTGTAACCATTTGGAAACCAGTTAAAAGATTGTAGTATGATTATTAAAATTTGTTTCTTAGAAATATAACTTTGATGGGCCTGGGCTTTGGGAGCGGACTGGAAAATTAGAACCTTGGACAGATCCAAGCCAGCTGGGAGAGTGTTGAAATATCATGGGCCTGTCAGGAGAGATGGAAACAACTATTTTGAAGTTCAAATTAACAAGGATCACCACCCGATTCAGTACGAATGTTGAGGATAAAAGAGAACTTTCTTTTAATTTGAAATGCTGAAACTTTTAAATTTAAGGCAGACAAAATGAACCCGGGAAACTTTTGTTTTATGGGATTCATAGTTTATGAATAAATAAGCAAAAATGAATGTCAAGATAAAAGAGATGGATTTTTAGATGAACACATGCCTTCAGTTTATGCCCATGTTACATTAATAATAGAAGGGTGTCTGAGAGGAAATAGTCCATAGCCTTTCCTGTTAGAAAACATAAAACACTTAGTAGATATTTGTGAAGGATGCCTTCTTTATTTCAGAAACATTCCAGATATCCCTCTCATAGTGCACAGATTTTTTTTTTTCTTTATATCACTTCTGTCGGTATGACATTGTGTCCATGTGACATGGTTTAATGGACACATATTTTCAACACTGAGCCTCATTCCTTTGTGCACCTGTGTTTCCCCAGTGCCTTGAATAATGTCTGGGACAAAGTCAGAGGCCAGGTTGTAGATAATGCTGAACTAATGGTTGAAAGGACCGATGACTTCTTTTCAAACCTATCTTTGGTTGAATTAATTGCTTGTGATTTTGTAATGCACATTGGAACAGAGTCAAATAAAATCTGTTGATCATAAAACAGCATGTCTGCAGCCGTGTTATATTGTGGAAGGCTCGTAACCTAGGGGTTAGAGAGACCCTGTCTGATGTCTAGTTTATACCACCCGAGTCTCTGTTTCATCATCTGAATAGAACAATAAAACTTTATAGAGTAGTTGGGAGTATTTAAAAATAATCTATAGAGTAGGTCGCATAGGGCATTTCTACTCATTAAATGTTAATTTAATTTTTATTTATGTGGACTTCACTAAATGGCTTGACTCTATGCTGTGGCAAGAATAATCACAGATTAGCTCTCTTTTTTATTTTATTCTTTTTAATGTGCTCTACTTCAAAAAGGAAACAGTGTGGTTCTGTGAAATGACTTAAACAAAGTGAAATCAGAGACTATCTTCTGATACCATTTCTGTTTTCCTTTAATAGTAATACAGGTTATTTATTTCGATACACTTACGTACGTCAAGAAAGGAAAATAACATTTGAAAAAAAATATTAAACACAGTTGGATCCTAGCTGTACATCTTTGCCTCCTACTCCCCACAGGGGAAACATCCTAAGATTGATTGCAATCAAGACTGTCTTGTGAGACTAAAGAGAAAGCCTGGTACTCGCTGAACTACTTTCATGCTTTGATTTGAGGAAATTACTGCATCTTTGTTGTTATGTTACAGATCTACTTACGCTTCTTGGACTATGAGATGCAGAATTCAAACGAATGCAAGAGGAACTTCGTGGCTGTGTATGACGGCAGCAGCTCCGTGGGGGACCTGAAGGCCAAGTTCTGCAGCACCGTGGCCAATGACGTCATGCTCCGCACAGGTCTTGGGGTCATCCGCATGTGGGCCGATGAGGGCAGTCGGAACAGCCGATTTCAGATGCTCTTCACATCCTTTCAAGAACGTAAGAATCTCTGCACTTGACTGTGTGTCCTTCAGGAGGTCCTAGGCTCCAAGTCCCATCAGCTGCTAATGGTGTTTCTCCATGCAGTGTGCGCACACTAGGGTGTGTGCTAGTGTGCACACACTAGGGTGTGTCTAACAAGTTCTTAAAATCACTGAGATTCCCTTTCCTTCCTTTGGGCCCAGAGACAGGAGAGAGTTACACATCACTTTCCAATGACCTATTTCAGCACAGGCATCATAGCCTTGCTTAAGACATCTCACTGTTCAACCGGGAAATGACAATTTTGTTTCTCTTTGCTTTAGCTCTTACGAAGTGTATGGAACTTGGGCAGCTTCTGATGAAGTTTGAGTTTAAATCTTAAAAACCTGCGTAAAAATATTTGGTAGGTTCTCTTTAGTAAGCTCCTTTTGCAGTCCCATTTATTGCAAATAGGTCTGAGAGGATAGAGTTCCAATTAAAGTAGGCAAAGAGAGAGAATTGCTTGGGAAGAGGGTAAACAGAAAAAGTTTCAGAAAATATTTAAAATGGCACAATGGGTGATAACCAGAGTTATGTGCAAAGCACAGCAATTTTAGAAAATTATGTTTTAACAAATAATGAGTCATATTAATAGATATATTTGGAATGTTCTTTAGAAACCCTGAATAACTCATGTTTAATAATTTTATAGAAATGAAAAAAAAATCCTGAAAAATTCAGCTTTAAGAAATCAGCACCTTTATTTTGAAACTATCTATTTATTAAATAGAAAAAATAAATAAATGCTTTTGAAACCTCCGGGATTTCTTGGTGATAGGCACAGCATGCAATATTTTTTTCAGTTCATAAATATTAAATATACTGGACAATTCTTTTATATACTGAAGAGTTTTGGCTTGAAATTCCTCTCTAATTACCCAGTTGGAGAGTTCTAGGACACCAGAAGTACCAAATGTCACTCGGTCTTTCTAAATCTTGATACCATCACGGAGCACATTATCTCGCCCAGCGTTATTGCAGATTTAAGCAGCATGTTCCCATCATGTCCTCATTTCAGTGGTTGATCAAAAGGTTAGAGATAGTGCATCTTGATTTCAGCAAGGTATTGGGCCAAAAAAAAAAAACTTAAAAAAAAGTCTTGTCATTTTCTTGACTAGAGTAGGAAGAAATTCAGGCTACAAGATAGCACATTTGATGTCCTCACTGATGATTACTCCACAGTGGACGACAGCTCTTGCCTTTGGTGAGAGGTTAAAGGTGCTTATTCGATATTCTTATCAGTCTTGGTGATAATATGTTGAGAACTCCTATTTATTTAAATGATACATATATAGAAGGGCTACCTTATATGTTAGAGAATATTATCAGGTTTTTAAAAATGTCACAAAAGTCTTCAGTTTTTATCAAAACTGTACCATAAAAAGTAATAGAGAGAAAATGAAATTATATATCTTTATCTTTCAAATATTAAGTAAAACAACAGTAGTATAGAAGAACCCTGACTCCTAGGGCTTCCTGAAGTTTTATTTCATTCAAACTCATTTTGAGCCAATACTTAAAAAAAAATAGTAATTGACAAAAAATAGCTTAGCAGTATTAGCTTATATTAAGGAAAGTGAAATAAATAACTCAAAGGAGATAGTCTCATTGGAAGCTGCACTGGTCAGACTGCAGATGACATAATCTATTCTTTTCTGGGTTTTGTGAATGAGGAGGAGAGTAATCAATTGGAAGAGGGTAAGCAGGATTCAGGAGCCTCTGGAAACATGAGACCAGGTCAAAGGAAGAGAAGCGTTTATCTTAGAGATTTTGTTGTTGCTATTGAAAATGTGATAACTACCTTAAACTTATGTTGGTGATATGGATTAATGTCTGAAAGCTGAGATTTGTTTGCTAAATTGTAGGGAAACATCTGAGTGAAATTTAGGAAAAACATGTCTATGTTTTAGCTCATAGGAATATTCCAAAACTGAATGGATTCCCATAGAGGATATGGGCTCTGGATGAAGAGTGCTCGGTGGGAAAATGGATCATCATGTTGCGTGGATGGGAGAGGGAGAATGTCTGTATTTTCTAGGGAAGACTGGTAAACCTCAAAGGTCCCATTCAGCTCTAACAGTGACTGAGTTCTGTGAGTCTTTAAAATTCTGCTTATGCAAGAAATGGTGAATTATATTGTACCGTGGAAATGTCATTAGAAGTATTTCTATCTGAGCTAAAAGATAAAGTTTTCATGCATGTACGTAAATGATGTCCAGAAGTCCTTCAAGTGGGTGGATATTTCAATGTTGAATTCAGAAAAAAACATGACCTTCTTCCTCCGTAGGAGATATTCTGGCACAGGGGATGGATTATCACTCTCATTTCAATGATGAGTATTACGATAGCCTTCTCTGCGATTATCTCAGTATTTTACAATAAGCTTCGATTAGAACAGATTTATCCTCTGAGTCATGTTGACTATGTAGCCTTTTGATATTCTGCTTTTTCTTGCTTTTTTGGGTGCTAAAATCAGGTGGAATCTACCATTTTATATGCCTAAAATCAAAGTCATTGTGTGATGAAGTATGTGGAGATGGACTAAGTCTTTCTGTATTGAAATCAAAGTATTCCAGATATGAGATGATAATTCCAAAACAACAAGAACTGAACTTCAATCAGTGCTATTACTCAGAAATGAATAATTATGTCATTTTAAAGGCTCTTAATGAGGAAACAAAGGAATTCTATTTAAAGAGTTTCAAGTTCCCCAAATGGTATTGTTTTATTCGATATTGGTGGCTAAGAGAGTATGTTGCCTTACATTTTTGTTTTTCTTGATGATGATAGGTATAAAGTTTATATAATATATATCATATATGTATATATACTTATAGATAATATACTATCATATATAATTACATAATGCACATTAATATTCATAGTTAATATATATTTCTCTAATCTTACTCCATGCACACCTGCACACATATGGAGTAAAGATTAGAAATGTGAAATCAATGACCAGCTTTGTTTTACTCAAATAATAAGGACCCACTTTGCTGTTTTTCTTGGTTCCTTGATATTTTTCTTGGTTTTCAACATTTATTAGGTAGTATTCCCTAGCACGGTGTTGAGAAGTGCTTATAGCATATTCAACAATATTCTAATATCTGTTAAAGGTCTTGTGTTGGGACCATATGATGTATTTTTTTTTTACTATAATTGACACCCATGTTACATGAGTTTCAGGTGTACATCTTAGTGATTTCACAAGTTTACACGCGATGCTGTGCTCACCACAAGCGTAGCTCCCATCTGTCCTATTACATCCTTGTTACAGTTTCATTGACTATATTCCTTACGCTGTGCCTCTTACACCCGTGATTTATTCATTCCATAACCGGAAACTTGTATCTCCCACCCTCTTCGCCCACTTTGCCCAGCCCCCACCCACCTCCCTGTCAGTTTATTCTGTGTATTTATAGGTCTGACTTTGCTTTATGTTTGTTATATTTTTAGGTGTTAAAGGACAGCTTAGGGTCCATCTATTTCAATCCCGAACGTTTTGTGAAATGAAACAGAATAAGAAAAGATCCAGGAAGTTAACTGAATTTCCCTACACACCCTCAACTCCATGCTTAGTGACTGAACACTACTGTGGCAAAGATCGAAAACCAGATTCCAAAGCTCCTAAGCTCCTAAGCTTAAGATAACTTCGTCACTTTTAAGAAATGGACAGAGCTCCTATTTTCTAAAGATGATGATGATAAGGATGGCAATAACAACAGATAGCACTTACACATCACTCATATAGCACAGATATGTCAGCCCTGGTGTACGCTTTACAAACTGAATTTTGATCCTTTGGTCCTATCTGCTGCACCTTATGTCTACAAGTTATATGAACGTGCTATGATCATACAGTATATCACTTCCATATGACCTACGAGATTTAGATGTGAGTAAAATTATAACAAGGGACTTCTACTCTGGAACATACTAATCTGGAGACTAGTGAAAATAGAAATATATTTTCAATCATCATATTTTTGCATTTGTATCTGAATAAATTACAGAAAGGGAAAGAATGTGTGGAGGGAGAGGAGGGAGAGAATCTCAAGCAGACTCCCTGCTGAGCGCGGAGTCTGATGTGGGGATCCATTCCATGATTATGAGATCATGACCTGAGCTAAAGTCAAGAGTCGGTTGCCTAACTGATGTGCCACCAGCAGCCCCTGAATCACTTTTTATAAGTCATTGATTTTACTTTAAAGAATCACTCAAATTTTTAGAAATTCGATTATTGTTAGTATAATTTCAATATTAAACATACTTAATATATGAAAATCCATAACCAACTATAATGGAATTGTATAAATATACATAATGGAAATATTAGTGAAATGTGTTCAAATTGAGCTGCCTGCCAAACTTTTTGAGCTTTTTCTATGTAACACAAATTTGCAATAGCTAGAATGGATGAATAACATAAGTAATACAAAGTTTTGACTTCTGAAATTCCACCTTGAGTTGCTCTTCTTTCATTACAGGTTTTGCACAATAAAATCTTAGTCACTTAATACTTTGATTAATGAATAGCATATTTCTGTTAAAAACAGACGAGTAAAAAGAGGTGAAAAACAAATTGTCCATTTTAAGGTTGTAGCATGTTGTTTAAAATAATTTGCCAAAATGACATAATTTATTTAGTTTTGCATTATTTTGTGACAAAGACTGTATCAAGTATAAACTATAGGTTTATTTACAATGACGACATACATACAGTAGCAGCTAAGTTCCAAGGAAAACTGAGTTGAAGGATTCCACGGAAGGCAGAATTTTGAGATGAACCAAAAGATCCCAGCTCTGGGTGTAGAAGCCGCTCACATCTCCTTCCCCTTGAAGTAGGCAGAACCCTACTTCAAGTACCTTGGGATATCATTCAGTGATTCAATCACATTCTGCGGCAAAAGTTATTTTGCAGATGTAAATAAGTCCCTTAATCAATTGACTCTGAGTTCATCAAAAGGGAGATTATCTCTGGCAGACCTGAGTGATCAGGTGAGCTCTCTGAAATAAGGCGACCATGAGCTGCTGACCTGCAGAGAGAATGCAGACAGGTATGTTGTGAACGGCCTGCCTTTAGGGGCAGGCTCAAGGAGCTCAGAGCATCCCTGGCCGACTGCTCGCAAGAAAATGGGACCTTCGGTCATACGACTGCGAGGAAGTGAATTCTGCCACCCATCTGAGCGAGCTAGTAAGAGAACGCTGGACCCAGATGCAAAGCACAGCCCCAACCAACACCTTGTTTGTGCCTTCAGAGACCCTATCAGAGGCCCAGTGTCCCAGCTTCTGACACTGTGTGGTTATAAATGGGTATTGTTTTAAGATCCTAAACTTGTGGTGGTTTGTTACACGGCAGCAGTGAAGCACTGACTTTGGTACTGAAAGGGAGCTGTTATTAGAACAAATACCTAAGATGTGGAACAGCCTTGGATTAGGTAGCCATCATAGATTGGTTAAATTTTGAGGAGCATGGTAGAAAAAGCCTAAATTAGATGGACACAGTAAATCTGGACTCAGAGGGCTGCTAGGCAGGGCTGGGACAGAAGCGAGGGGTATGTTGCTAGAAACTGGAGCCTGGGAAGTCCTTGTTTGGCAGTGGCAGAAAGCTCAGTGAAACCATGTCCTATAGGGATGAAGCAGGCAACCTGGTGAGTGACCAACACTGGTGATGTGGCAAAGCAAATTACCGTGGAGAATGTTGACGGAATAGCCTGATTTCTCTTGTTGTTTATAGTAACTCATGAGAGGGGAACACATTGAGGGGAGAACCCATAAGCAAAAAGCAATTAGGATCCAATGATTTGGAAGACTGCCAGCTTCTCTGGGTGGCGGAGGTGTTAAAAGTTAGAACGAGTGCTGAATGCATGGCAGAGAGATGAGGTGGGATGCATGACTGTAGAGCCTTTGCTAAACAGAAAAGCACAGTGTCACTAACAGAAGGGCCCTTTCCAGAGGTGAAAGGTGTGCCTCATGGATCTATTGGTCAAACCAGAGGGCATCCAGGAGGACAAAGGCCATGACCTTCAGCCACTTCAGCAGGAGACAAGGAGAGACACAGGATTCTCTCAGAGAGAGTTCGGGTGAGCATTTGTCTGAGGGGAAAAACCCAGTGAGTTTCAAGCAAGGGCCATGGGGTTCTCGAGGAAATCATTTTAGCAAACACTTTCAGTTTGGACTGAAAGGAGCAGAGTACTAATGAGAAGATATCATCGGAACCCCAAAATTCTTGTGGCAGGAAGCTGCCGGTTAAAGCTGCTCAACTGCCAACATGTGGCACCTTTTAAAGAAAGGAGGAATGACTCCAAGAGCAGCACCCAGAGCCTGGAAGGTGAAGCCCACAGCAGCAGAGGGCTTTTCCTAGAACTGGAAACATAGTCCAGTGAAATGCAGCATTCACCCTGCCGAACTTCAAAACTATTACTATTTACTCTCCATTCTCCCTATTTCCAACCAGAATCCCTATGTCCACTATGCTGTGCCTCTCCCACCATTGTGTTTTGGGGCGTTGGGGTAGGTGGCTTGTCTCTTTGGTTCCCTGGGTCCATGGGTGGAGGGGAAATGGATCTCAGGGGCTGCAGTTCAAGGATGGCACCCAGCAGCCTCTTCTGCACCACATTTAGATGGTTTGGATGTGAGGTTCGGGACTTTGAGTGGGTGCTGCTTTGCGATGTCACTCCTGGGAGCCTTCAGAAAGGGAGAATCTATTTTGCATCCACGAGGGAAGGGAAGCACTGGGGGTCAGTGGGTGGGCTGTGACGGGCAGAATTTTGTGATGACCCCAATATTTCCATCTCCTGCCGTTCAGGCCTTGTATATACCCCTCTCCTTGTGTGCGGGAAGAATCTGTGAGTATCATGGGATGTCGTGTTCTATTTTGTGGCGAAAAGGATTTTGTATAAGTAGTTACGGTCCCTAATCAGTTGATTCTGAATTAATCGAAAGGGAGACTATCCTGGTGGGATTGACTATACACAAAAAAAATATTGGTACTAGTCTTTAAGCCCTTTTAAAAGAAGGTGGAAAGTTCAGGGATAGAAGAAGTCAGAGGCATTTTAAGCTGTAACAAATACTCTTGCGACCTTAAAGAAGCACGCTGACCAGCTGTAGAGAAGGCCAGGTGGCAGAGCAGGGTGGGTGGGCTTTGGGAGCTGAGAATGTTGCCGGGTTGAGAGCCAGAAAGAAAGGAGGAGCCTCAGTCCTATAGTCCCGGAGACTGAGTTCTGCCAACAACCTGAATGAGCTCAAAAGGGACCCTCATGCTCCAGGTGAGCCCCAATCCTGCTGCCTCCTTGATGTTGGCCTTGTGAAAGCCTAGGGAGAGAACCCACTCAACCCAGACTTCTGACTCACATAACTGTGAGATACAAGTGGGTGTTGTTTTAAGCCAGTAAGGTTGTAGTACTTTGTTACTCATCAGTAGGAAACCAAAACACCTTCCTCTTGCAATGATGTACACTTTTGCATGCAATAGATAATCCAGATGTCCATCTACATATGTTACTTGCGTATATTAACCAGTATATCATTATTATTAACTGTTTATTGCCATTTCTAGGTTTGGTAGGTGAGGAGATGTGACAAGGTAGAATGGTAGGAAATATATAAAAATAATCACTGCAACATCAGCTTGACCCTAAAAGTTGAGTCACCACTGCTGTGTTGTTAACCTAGTCATCAGGGTTTTCATTTTGATACTTACTTGTATTCTTTCGTTTGTTCTTTCGTTCCTTCTGCAAACACGTGAGCACCCAGACAGAGATGAATGGATGGGTTGCCACCACACTCACTCAAACTAAACTCCAGCATGTGACTCACTCCAGAAAATGTGCATTTCTATCTGGTACTCTGCACCACGCTCTGACCACATACCTCCTTAGTTACTTTAGGAAGTTCTCCGCTGAGAAGCTGTATTCTAAAACGCCTGGTTCTTTTCTTGTAGGGGATTTTTCCTCTCCCTCCACCATTGGTTTAGATTAGTAAGATCATTACTCTTCTGTAACAGCGATCAGTTACTATTTCACAGTTCAGTTTTATTATCGTTTCTTGTCTGGAGCCTACTTTGATGTGCCGTCTGCCTCTTGTGTGCCTCTTATATTCTGTCCTGGAGAGCGCACATTCCCAGTTTAGCAATATGTCATAGGACCTCAATAAACTAAATTTGGTGGATCATAAAGGGGGAAAAGTATATAGATATTTGATTATGAATGTAAAATGCACCAAGTTCAGTGGCACTATGAGATTACATTCCAGAAAATATTGATGATGATCAAACTCAGAACAATAATATTTACTTTCCTCTCTGGAAAAAGCAAGGCCAAACACATTTACAAGTTTAGGGTAAATGGTAAGATTGAAAGGCATTGTATTTACATGTATTTCATGAAAGGAGAAAAAATGGTATTTGTTACAGGAAGCAGGTATTTGTTACCAGTTATAATACAGACTAAAATGTAAAGTGATGTTTACTGATAGAGATCTCCATGCCTCACAGTTATGACTTGGTATGTTTTAAAAAGTTTAAGACTACTTTATTAACACAGGAAATATTTGCTCATATCTGTCCTACAGCTGCATCAATACCAGATGGCATAGATTGAAAGATCAGTAATACACAAAATAGGCTGGGAAAATTGCTGCATATATGTCTGATTTTGGCATGTCTTCTAAAACAGACATAAAACCCTACACGGACAAGGGAACAAATCAGATATATAAATATGCAAAATTTAAGATATGTATGATTATAAAAACATAATTAAAATTAAAAAAGGAAAAGCTGAATTGAGCAATTGACAACAGAAACAGCAGGCATTGGGTAAATATTCTTAACTGATAAGGAATAAAGATTGCGTAAGATGATTAGAGAAAGTTATATAAGCATACCAAAAGAAAATGGGGCAAATAAAGTGAAAATTTAATATTCAGAGAAGAATAAATGGCTTGTTGGTACAGGAAACATACACCTTTCCGTATTAGTGAACAAGGAGATGTAAATTCCAATAGAAAAAGACCTCATTTTCATCTATCAAATTGCTTAAAAGAATAGCAATAATAAAATATCCAGTTTTGGAGATGGTGTAGTAAAATGAGAATAGATGTATGCTGGTATGAAAGGGGAAGTTTTTTGAAGGGTAACTTAGCAGTATCTATCAAAATTCTAAAATAGGTTTAAAAAATAAAAAAAAAAGTGCGCCTGGGTGGCTGGGTCACCTAAGCATCCGACTCTTGGTTTCAGCTCAGGTCATGATCTCAAGGTCGTGGGATAGAGCCCCATGACAGGCTCTGTGCTCGGCACAGAGGCCCCTTGATATTCTTTCCTCTCCTTCCTCTCCCTCACCCTCCGCTGCTCCCCCCACTTGCATGTTTCCTCCCTCTCTCCCTCTCTCTCTCTTCCTCTCAAATAAATAAGTAAAATCTTTAAAAAATAATAAAAAAAATGAAAAGTTTAAAAAATAAAAAATAGGGTCTCTCTTGTTGATCTAAAAAATTAACCTAAGAGTATATATATTAGTGATAAGTATGTTTAGAACCATTTAAAAAAATGAAACTTGCTTAAGTTGATGGTTAAATGGTTCTTGGAACATACATATATTCTTTTCACTCTTAAGATGATTTGTGTACTTTGGCAACATGTGTGATAAATATTTAATATGAACTAGCTACTATATATGCAATGCATGTGTATAGAAGGCAATGCATTTAAGATAGTAATAGTGATTATTTTTAGGCTGTGAGTTTTTTTGATTCTCGATGTTTTATGATTTTTCTACAATGAGCAGTTTTTGTTTTGGCAAACGTTTTTTAAAACAATAAATAAAACTTTGATGTGACTTTGAAATAACTTTCTGAAGGGATTTATTAAATCCAAGAAGAGTATATATGCCATATATATATATATATATATATATATATATAAAAAGTAGGCTCCATGCCCAACGTGGAGCCCAATGTGGGGTTTGAACTCACGACCCCAAGATCAAGACCTGAGCTGAGATCAAGAGTTGGACACTTAACCAACTGAATCACCCAGATGCCCCATATACACATTATTTTCTGTATTGAGAAAATCAAGACACATCTACAATGTCAGGAAATGATAACTGATCGAGAGTTTTTTAGGGGGTGGAAATAATGCCAACACATGAGGACATGTCACTATCTAATGACCTGTTCTTTTAGACTAGATAATTACCATGGTCTACACTAGAATTTCTCTACTTTTTACCTCCAAGAACCTCTCACCTTTTGGCTTGTATCTGGCATGACTGATGCTGATGGGTAAGCCTACATTTTTGTAATGTTCTTAGAGCACTAGAGGTCATGTAGTCCTTCCTCTGCTGGATGACATGAGTAAATCTTTTGAGTTTGTGCTAATATCTGAAACGTACGTAGTTAGAAAATGTTGCTTTTGATCCATTTCACAAATCGTGACTCAGGAGTTGCAGGGTGTCCTGGTTGAAAACCATTGTCCTCCCATGTCAGAGAACTCATTCTTCACTTTTCCCATTTCTGACCTTCCTTGACCCTGTTGTGATGTTGTGTGGCCATACCTACATTGACAGGGACTTGTGGATCGTGTTCTGATTACCCTCAGAAATGAGCTACTAGGTTTTAAATATATGTGTTCTTAGAGCAAATGGTGGTGCCTATCCTGTCAATGGGATAATTACATACAGAAATTTTCATAGTCAGTAGTTTCTTACTTGCAAATTTAATGAGGACTTTGAGCAAGGGATTATAATATAAAATTGTTATAGTCTGGTAGGGACCCAACCTTCCTTTTTAAGCATGTGGTTGAGTCCAACTGTAGCATAAAGAAAACAACTATCAGAAATACTTTAATGTTTGAAGTTAATTATTGGTGGGCATTTATTATTGACTTGGTCATTTAACTCAAATTATGTTTTTAAAAAGTATGCATGTAGATATACAGGTCAATGGAATAATTAAAATTTAAAATCAATTTCCTTGAGTGATTTTTTTAGACTAACATATTTAAATAATGTTGGTTTCTATGTGTATTTGTTGAATTACTTAGAAAATTTTGCAGAATTTTTTTCATTGAACTTTTTAGATCAACATTGTCTTTAGTTAAGTTGTCAGTCTGCTGGGGAGCCTGTGGACAAGAATAAAGGCTGTAAATTCCTTGTAACTTTTGGAAGGATCCTTGGGGATAACATATATTGATTTCTTTGATTCTGGTTTTACAGCTGCTGTAGTTTATGTCTACCGCCGAAAATTGACTGTATGTAGTTATCGTATGCAGACAGAAAACTATTAGTCTGAATTGTTGGCCTTTGAACTAGGAGAATCACAAACTCGAGGTTACGATGGTCCATGTTTTCTCCACTCTAATCTTTATTTACCTCAGTTCCCACTTTTGGGACTTGGCACGTTTGACAATAAACCGAAATATAGTAACTTTAACAGAACCGCGTGTTTAACCAACTGTTTGCAGACACGTGTACAACAGTCATGAATATAAAGCCTCAGACACATGTCCAAGTACTAATAATAATCAGAGTACAGACCCCAGAGAACTATAATATCTTCCTTATAGTCATTGCAGTCCTGTCTAATTACAGATGATGAATAAATCATCATGTAGCTGACCCAAGGCAGATATAATTATAGTATAAAAATGTATGCTCATTCTTGGAATCAAACAGAATGGATAAGATCATGATGTGGCTCATGTCCTATGTGAGGAAAGAAATGGCCTCTATCCATGGAATATAATTTTCTCAAGAAGATGCTTTTCCTTTCTTAATATAATGTCTTTTTGGAGCTATAGCAATATGCAATTCTAGCAGAAAGACTGGGCGAATCTAATAAATGTGAGTGGGATTAAACTGAAATTGTGAATAGGCTTTCTTATATTTAAAAGAGAGATTAAAATGCATCCTGATAATATTGGATATTTTGACAGATAACTAAGTTACATTGGAACATAGAGTTTTGGAGACAGATACTGATCTTTCAAAAAAATATATGACGATGATAAAGGAGATGAAGAGAAGAGGCACAAATCTATTTCTGGCCTGAAATCTGGTCAGCATTTTTCAAAAAAAATGTCATTTTCTCTAATTGCATAGCCTGAGGGCCCTTTTAAGCTTAAAATATGGTGGCAGGGGAAATGTTTCCATTTATTTTAGGGAAAAACAAAACATTTGTTTTGGGGACAATTCTGATGGCCAAATATATTTAAATTTTTTTTTACATTTTATTTTTCTGTAATTAGAATATCATGATTAAAAAATGATACTTAGCAGCAACCTATACACTTTTGAATACAGTTTTTGAAGTTTTTGAATTCTTACTCCGATGCTTACTCATAATTGATATCTCTGATATTTTAGATTTTTCTTCCCTTTAATTCATTAAGAAAAGTTTAGCTCTTTCCTAGAAATTAAAATCATTGTCAGAACTTAATGGGAAGTTCACACTCCATTTCCATCTTACTGGTGAAAAATTTTTGTTCTGATATCTGTCAGTCAACAGGTATTTATTAAGCGTCTCCCAAATGGCATGTGTTATTCAAAGCCCAAGTGATAAATCAGTGAACAAGACAACTCTCTTGCTTTACCTTTTTATAAGAGGAGGGAAAGGATGTACAGATAAGTTCATTAAAGAAGATAAACTCAAGTCCTAATAAGTATTGTGGGAAAACAACATTGGGTAACACGGTGGAGAACGGTGTGGATCTTCATGTCCCTTGGTTATGGTGGGTGATGTTGGAGTTCAAGAGGCAGCTGGGTCAAGATTTTGGATGAGCAGAAGGGTTACTGAGGAGTTTGGGATTTCATCTAACTTTTTAAGTAAGGCTTTGGAGTATTTGAAACTGGGGTGAACCATGGTCCGATTTATAGTTTTAAATGACCAAGTTTCCTCTGGCGGTTGTGTCCATGGATCTACTATAGAAGAACGGTTGGTGACACATGGCCGTGTGGCACTTGTACCAGTGGAGACCACGACAAGAACTTGGTAGACAGACTGATGGTAGATAGATAGATAGATAGATAGATAGATAGATAGATAGATGATAGATAGATAGACAGACACAACTAAAGGCCTTTTGGATGTGGATGTTGAGGGAGAAAGGACTCAAGAGTGACTCCAACCCTTCAGTGTTAACAGCCAAGGGGATAGGGGATAGCCCTGTCCCTTATTAATGTCAGGAAGGTGTGAGGGGGAGAATGGGGTGGGGAAGGGGATAGTTAAAGAGGATTAAGGTGACAGCTGTTTCTGCAAGCCTATCCAGCCATGTTCCATTTGAGATGGTTCTTAGAATCCCAAGTGGAGATGTTATGTAGGAATTCGTTGGTTTGGTATAAGGCTGGACCTCAGATGGGAGACAGCTGAAAGGGTGAGCCCAGGAGAAAAGAGAGTGTCAGAGGCTTTGAGTCTGCTGGCATCCCCTAGGGGAAGACTGTGGGTAGAGAAGAGAAGGGACCTCTGATGATGGCCCTGGAGACTTGACTACAGGGTTCTGAGAGGCAGAGGGAAAATCCTCTCTGTCATCTAAATCAATTAAAATTATCATTGAATAAAAGTAATTGAGTTTCCAAGTATGCTAGATTTCCTTAGTATGAATTCATTACTTAAATATATAACGTGGATATGTATCCCATTTACATATTTATGATAAATTTAAGCTTTATTTCTGTCTCCCAGGCAAAGACAGTGATAGGCTCCAGAGCATCTTGAGTGTCAGAAAGTTTTAATAAATCAGTGTCTTCAAGGCTGATAAAAGTTGAATTCAAAAACAGAAGCAAAGACATGTAAGTGCACTCCAAGCACGTCCTCCTCCTCCTGCGGCTCCACACGTTTCTGTGACCATTTCCGCTCCAACTTCAGATTGGAAAACTCATGAGGAATAATGATGAGCAGAAGTAGAAGACCCAGTGATGTGGGTGTGTGAGTGTGTGTGAGTGTGTGCGCGTGTGTGTGGCTGCACCCACACAGGCCAGAACAGAGGGGGTGAGCTTTTGACAAACTTCACATCAAAGAAGTTCGAAGAATTGGAGGCAGGCAAGAATCAGGAGGATGTGCGTGGAGAGAACGAGACTTGGGTCGGGAGGTGTGGAGGGAGCATCTGAACTGTCATTTAGATGGTAGAATTATTAAAAAGAAAATAGGATCAAGCATCACTTCTATTTCTTGGTGAAGTATCACGTTCTTTGACTTTGAACTAACCTACTAATGATAGTTTTAGTAGCACAAATATTTGAAATATCAATGTTTCGGAGAGAAATCTGCCAGTTCTTAATTTCTGTTTTAATATTTCCTGAGGGTAGCATTTAGTCAATTACCAAATTAAAAAAGAATGCAATCGAATGAAAGCACTAATTTGAAAAGATATATGCACCCTTATGTTTACTGCAGCATTATTTACAATAGTCAAATTATGGAATCAGCCCAAGCATCCCTCAGTAGATGAATGGATAAAGAAGATGTGGTCTATATATACAATGGAATATTACTCAGCCATTAAAAGAAAGAAGTCTTGCCATTTGCAACCACACGGATGGATCTAGAGAGTATTATGCTAAGGGAAGTAAGTCAGTCAAAGAAAGACAAATGCCATCTGATTTCACTCATCTGTGGAATTTAAGAAACAAAACAAAAGAATAAAGAAAAAGAGACAAACTAAAAAACCAACTCTTAACTACAGAGAAAAATGAGCAGTGACCGGAGAGGAGGTGGGTGGCGCGATGGGTGAAACAGGTGAAGGGCATTAAGAGAACACTTACCATGATGAGCACTGAGTCACATATAGAGTTGTCGAATCACTATTTGTACAAACAAAACTAATATAATACTGTATGTTAACTATACTGGAACTTAAAAACAACTGAAAAAGAGAAAAAATAATAAAAATTAAAAGAAAGCCGTTGCAAAGAGCTGACCCCAATAGTGAGAAAGGGTGTTAGTAGCCTTAGCATCATACAGTTACTATAAATTTAAAAATTTTAATTACAGAAGTGGAACAATATTTCTAAACATGTGGCACAGTACTGAAAAATGATGAAATATTCATGATTAGACCTTTACATTATATACATTTTATGATCCTTTCTTAAAATTTTAAATAAAACTTCCTTTATGTTGAGTGTTGTAACTGCCCTTCTTTCTCTTGTCCTCCCTCACCTAATTCAAATATGCCCAAAATTATTTTGGTTGTCTTCTACTGAAGTTTTTATTTCTTAAAAATCAGCAACATATGGATATGTGTTGTTTATCTCAGACCCCTGTAGGATTTAAACATCCGGATAGAGTGAAATGCTATTTCAGGAAATATGGTGCATGTTTGCCATCTTGTGGTGAGAGTGGGAACAAGGGAGGATTTCAGAACAACCCCAAAGAAAGCAAGGAATTCAGTGAAATACTAAGTTTACTAATTATCTTTAAATATAGTAAGGTATAAATGTTATATGGAAACTACTATTTTACTGGTTAAAATATAAAAGGGAAAATGGATTTTTAAAAATGCTGTTTGGTATTTTTTTCATGAAATTCAAAAGATGTTTCCCAATTACAAAAAATAAGTAACCGTGTATGTATGTATATATACACAAGTGTATGTATACGTATTTTTATATGTATATGTTCATATGGAACATTTTTCAATAAAAGCTAAATATAACTTGTGAATATCCGAGAAATAGTCATTGCCCACATTTTGGCTTAGTATTTCCAATAAAATCTTCCATGTGTATATTTGTATGTGAGGCTGTGTAATTTAAAATAATCTGTTTCCTAATGTCTCATCCAACTTTATACCTTAGTAATTTCTCATGCTGTTCTCTATTCCGTTAAGAAGTAAGAATTCTATCACTATAGTTTTTGAACACTGGGGCAAGACTTCTCAAGAGTTTGCTTTGGCTTTGGCTTTTGTTCTTGTTTGTCTATCAAGTGGTAAACTAATACAATTGGAGCATCTGGGTTAAACAAAGTTAAATGGGTTTGGTGGTAACCACTTCTGTGAACAAGGAAGGGTTTACCAAAAGCTGATATATGGAAGTGCACCATGCTTCTCCGTCTTACTAATCCACAATACATTTCTTCCTTGCTAGAGCAAATGGTTGCATTAAATTTCATGTTTTCAAAGAATTTATCAAGAAATATATATATATTTTTAAGATTTTATTTATTTATTTGACAGAGATAGAAAGAGATCACAAGCAGGAAGAGAGGCAGGCAGAGAGGGAGGGGGGGAAGCAGGCTCCCCGCTGAGCAGAGAGCCCAATGCGGGGCTCGATCCCAGGACCCTGAGATCATGACCTGAGCCGAAGGCAGAGGCTTTAACCCACTGAGCCACCCAGGTGCCCCTATCACGAAATATTTGGCTAAATGTTCACTTAAGGTATTTTAAATTGAAATTTTAAAATTGGACTTAAAGTACTCGTTAATGCTTTCAAAATCTGCATCTGTATGTTGTGTTTCTCTGTTCTGAAAACTTTGTTACTACAATTGTAGGACAATGTTGGCACTTTTGTCCAACCTCAATTTACGGGATCACTAAAAACTTCAGAAAAAACTCTCCTGGGACCAGAAGAAACACTCATATTGGAGCCAAAATACTAAGTTCTATTCTACACCTTGCTGGTCTTTGCTTTCCAGGATGGGACTTCGATCTCTCTTTCCAATGTGGTGTTAGAAAATGCACATATCTTGATGGTCTTGTTATCCTGTGAATCGGGAGTATCATAACTATCTTCTATATCTAAACCTTCCTACTTTAATGTAGTTCAAGCACGTGGTAAGATTGGCATTTGCCATTGTATTTACCATGCATAAAATCTCTTTTCTCTTTCTTTTTTAGAATCGAACTTCAGTAGTATTTTACACTAGACGTGGGTAGAGCAAAGAAATTACTTCCCAAGGTATAAAATAACTCAGGAAGTCTCAGTTTTAGGAAAGTCAGTTTAGGAAAGAACATATCTAGAAAGGTGTGTAGTTGGCTATAAACATGGAGACTGGTTGCAGACTTACTTTTTTTTTTTCCTTTTTATATGTAAATATTACAACAACATAGAATCGAAGAGCTTGGAGCTTCAGTCTCTGGTGTATTCGTGACTTTGTTTTCACATTTAAGTGTATTGCTAAATTCATGTAATTACTTTCAAGAGAGAAAAGGGATAAACACCTTAATGTCTGCGAATCTTGTAAGGCTAATTATTGGTATTACCTGTCATGTGTTCCTTCATGTAATATTAGAAATAATTTGAAAGCACTTTGTGACTCCTCGAAGGGGGTTGTCTGCTTAGCACTTGGGATTGGATTTTTGTGACATGAACGATGGGTGTTGTAGGAAATAACAGCTCGGAGAAAGATATGCTAGGGACACACTAAGATAAATATTCCCCAGACATTTTTGAGAAGATATTTCATGATACATTCCTGGCTATCACAGAGCCGGTGTGCGCCGCTGTGGGGGAGGGCGTGGTGAGGCATAGCCATCAGCGTCTGACTGCTCCCTGGGTCAGTTCCCATGACTAATAGTTAAATATTTTAAATATCATCCTGCGATATAATAGCTTATACATCTATATGCTGAAACCCATTTAATTATTTCTCTTACAATGTTGTACTCGCTACAGAACAGCTATGCCTTTTATTACACGAAAGAGTAAACACATCTGTGTATAACTCGTCTTTTTAGACACCGTTTATCGCATGCTATAAGGTACGAAATCATTCATTTAGGTCTGCATGCTCATCTAGTGTTGACAAGAGATCTGTGAATGACCGTCCTCACTTTACCAATCAGGAAATTTAATATTACGTCGCTCTACTTTCATATTCTTTATCTCCTTAATATTGTAAGTTGTATTTGTTTATTTAATTTTGGGTAATTATCATCATAATTCAAAACCAGCTACCATGTGTCTATCCTATACCGTTGGACAGTATTGGCTACAGTTTTTAAAGATTGATCACCTTTAATTCTCACAACCGTATGTGGTAGTCAAGATTAGCCTCCCTTATATACATGTAACTGAAAATGTGGGATTTTAAGGAGCATTGGCTCAAGTTTGCACAACCTGGAAGGGATGGGTCTGGGTTTCAGTTTCAAGCATTTTGGATCCGCAGCCCCCGTGTAATGCTCACCTTCTGGAACAGCTTACGATTATAGCTATAATGCTGGCATCCACAGTTCTCGGCATTACGAAATCACTTAGGTAGGTATGATCCTTATTCCCATTTTACAGATGTTATAACTGAGTAAGTGTTCATGGAGGGGCCATTTATCCTTGGGGATTACCACTCCTCGAAGCCGAGACCCAACTCTGCCCACAATAAGGTCATCAGGACTCTGCTGTCCTGGGATAAAGTATCTGGAGAAACACAGGCTGAGCTTCATTCTAACATGCAGTCTCTTAAATAGCCAAAAAAAATAACGCTTTGCACAAAAGGATATGTTTTGGTGCAGGAGGGAGGCAGGAACGGTGAGGTGAGACCCATTTTGCGGGGTTGGAAAATCCATTTTCCATGTTACCTGAAGGATTTAAATCGAGAACAGTGCTGCAGTTGTGCACATGACATTCTCTTGACTGACTAGAATATTTCACTACATTCAGTTTCTTTCTGTTAAAAAGAAATACTTAGCATTGTATCTAAATAATAAAATGGTGATGTTCAGTAAGCCCTTCCACCGAAGTGAGATTGCAGTAGCCGCACTCATATTTTAATACACTTAAAAATAGTTCAGAGATGGGGCACCTGGGTAGCTCAGCCAGTTAAACATCTGACTCTCGATTTCGACTCAGGTCATGATCTCAGGGTTGTGAGATCAAGTCCTGCATCAGGCTCTGCACTCAGTGGGGAGTCTGCTTAAGATTCTCTCGATTCTCTTTCGCTCTCCCTCTCTCTCCTTCCTTCTCTTAAAAAAAAAAAATAGTTCAAAGACAAAAAGCCATGAAAATAATTTCTTCTATATAGTTAGTTCTTTAAAAGCCAATAGGAAGCTACATTTGCTATTCTGAGAGCAACAGAAAGCCTCCTTCCAGAAATAAGTAGACTCTTGACGTTGGGAAGAATGCATGTGAGGTACTCCGAACCGTGAGTATTGCTTCTCTCAATACTCTGCCATGTTATTGTGAGTAAATCTTACCCTTGAGTTTGTTCCAGATAATTTTAGGAAATAAGGAGGCTGGTTTTTAAGAGGCAAGAGCTTTTGACAAAGCATATTGAGTTTCTAAGTAGAACAAATCCTTCACAAACTGGTAGAATGTGTCTTTCTCTGCCATAGTAAGAGAACCAAGGAAATGGTACTGAGGTGTAGTTTCCGAGAGTATGACAAATTGGATTGTGCCTGAAGACCATGGCACTGAAGGTTAGCTCTCCACTAATAAACACACCTGTTAGAGTCTTCTGCTTTCTGGGATACTTGGGTAGGCATCCTGGCCAGAGTTAATATATTTTTTTAAGATGTTACTTATTTGAGAGAGAGAGAGAGAGAGAGCAGGGGGAGGAGCAGAGGGAGAGGGACAAGCAGACTCCATGCTGAGCATGGAGCCTGACACGGAGCTCGATCCCATGACCCTGAGATCATGACCTGAGCCCACATCAAGAGTCAGACGCTTAACCAACTGAACCACCCAGGAACCTCTCAGAGTTAACCTTTTGCTCAGGAACAGTAATCAATTAAAAGTATCTGTTGAATATTTACTATAAGCCTAGAAATGTTAAACCATCTGAGAGATTAAAAATGAACATTTTTAAGAGGCCTGCCCTTAGCCTCAAAGAACATGAGGGGAAAGATGATAAGCATATGCTAAGTGCTAAACTCTTTTGAAAACTATAAGTATAATAGGATTTAAGAAAAAGATAATTTTCTTGGTAGCTTGGAGTAATATTTTTTTTTTAAAGATTTTATTTATTTATTTGACAGAGAAAAAGAGATCACAAGTAGGCAGAGAGGCAGGCAGAGGGAGAAGGGGAAGCAGGCTCCCTGCTGAGCAGACAGCCCGATGCGGGGCTCGATCCCAGGACCCTGAGATCATGACCTGAGCCAAAGGCAGAGGCTTAACCCACTGAGCCACCCAGGCGCCCCTGAATAATATTTCAAAACTACACAGATAGTACAGTGCTGATACAATTTGGATAGCAGAGCGGAGAATGGATATTGTAGGACAGAGAGGGGAGGAACGTATTTGGCCTCTGAGCCAGAGATACCCGGAATGTGCTGAGGGTCACGGGAAATAATGTCGGTGTGTAGAATGTGTCCAGACATCCTTGAAAGCACAATAAGAATGTAGCTTCCTTTGGGAGGCGGGAAGGTGCCATTTTGTCTTTTTAGGATGAGGTAGAAATAAGAACCTTTAATCAACCATTGCCTATCTGCATGTCCATGAGAGAAATAGACATACAAGAATAAGAACATTCAGAACCCAATATAAGTTGTTATACATTTGTTTCTTAGCCATTGCAAGGTTCGCTTGTTTATTTGTGTTTGTCATTTGCATAGCAATTCTGTAAATTCTGGCAAAAGTAAGAAGAAAAAGATGGATTGGTACTTGGAATAATAATAATTTGAAAAAACAAGATGATTAGCTGGCACATTTGCCTAATCATTGGATGTAAAGAAGTGTGTCAGGAATGTGATTTCTTGAGTCCTGATTACCTGTTATGTTACCAGTCAAACCACAAATATTTAACCATAGCTGATGCTGGCACATTGATTTATAATTTATAAGGCACGTTCACAACTACAAAGCAGCAGAACTAGAAACAAAATCCCATTTGGTGAATTCACAATTCAGGTTTCAGTGCTCTTGACAAAATTCTCTTATACTGCATTCAATTACAGAATGCAATGTCATTTTTATTTATATACTTAAAATTTTAAAAACTAACCCATCCTGCTTAATAGTAATTGTAGCCATTTTCCCAACTTATTCTGGAAGGGCAGTAAATATTTATGCTCTCTTAAATGTATTTTTTTTTTCTTGATGGATAACTGTACTTTCAGAACCACCTAATCTATTAGAGCATACATACATTTTTTTACTTTTTTTTTTTACTAAGGCATTTTGCAGCCACTCCATTTGCAGAAAACTACTTCTTATTCTGTGTACACATTTCGACAACACTGATTATCTGCTTAACAGACCTTATCGGTTCTGCAAAAGCCATTATGATTGACTACAGAAATTTAAATTTCAGGGTGCCTGGGTGGCTCAGTGGGTTAAAGCCTCTGCCTTTGGCTCAGGTCATGATCTCGGGGTCCTGGGATCAAGTCCTGCATCGGGCTCTCTGCTCAGGAGCGAGCCTGCTTCCCCCTCTCTCTCTGCCTGCCTCTCTGCCTACTTGTGATCTCTCTTTCTCTGTCAAATAAATAAATAAAATCTTAAAAAAAAAAGAAATTTAAACTTCCTTACTAAAGAGCAGATTTTTGCAATCATAGATCATTAAATTTTTCATTATAAAAGGCTTATATGATGCTAACAAGTCACTAGCCCATGTTAAGCATGATACTTTCTTTTCAAAATGACTACTGCATATTTTCTACTCTACAGTATGTTTGTTTGTTTTTTGTTTGTTTTTTTCAAATTGACCACTGCATATTTTTAAATCTTTAGCCAGGGACCTAAAGTCAAACCAAGCCAAGGGAAGAAGGAACTGTTCTTCTGGGAAGGGGGAGAGGGGAAGGGTGTGGAGGCAGGGTTGTGGAGAGCCAGAAGGAATCACTTTGCTTGAGTTAGCTCTATGCCATACTTTTTATTTTCAAGACTTGAGTGTTTTTGTTTTGTTTTGTTGTTATTACTATTGTTGTTAGGATTTCTCAAGGCGTGTTAAAATATACTAAGTTGCCATATGCAAATTATTTATTATTTGCCTGACATTTTTGGTTAGTAGAGCAAATACATTTAAAGAAGATAAGCTTCTAAAATACCCATGATATATATAGTCTTGAAGGTAAAAAAGTCATTACCACAGGACTGGCATTTAGATAGTACTAATCATTAATAAATCTTTATTAATTGATTAACCACTATAAATGATGTGTTTTAGATCGAATATGTTTTTCTAGAATTTATCCTTAAAAGGGTTTTAGAACTATTATTGAGAAAAAAAAATGAAACACTAAAATCACATTTTATAAGATAGGTGGGATCATTATGAAAGTAAAAACAAAAGTTAGCTTTAAATCATGATCTATAATCTACCATCCCTAATTTAGTGTTATTCCAGAGACTGATTATTCTAAACATCCTATTACTCTGATAATGAAAGAAATGTATTTTCCTAATATTGAAGTCATATCTAATGTTATACTTTGCTATATTAAACTCCTCACTATTTCTCATGTCTATGAATTGGATACCTTCCGTGTGTTCTTACTTTACCTCCCAGAACCCTGAATGTACGTTGTAATCTGGAGATCATGGATCACTGTACCTAAAGTTATTAGGATGTGTGAAATACATGCAAAGTGGGCTAATTTCATCACCATGTATATGTTAAATGTTGATGAGAATAATATATATTTTTCTTATGTTGTTCGGGATTTTCCCTTGTTCTGAATTTCCGTGGCATTTTTCGTTTTGTTCATATGCTTCAATAATGCTATAGGGATTTGTTTAATACATACTTTCTTCATTAGCATTTTGCAAGCCCGTGCTTTACAAAATTATTTCAATGTTAATTGAATTAAGACTTTTTGCACAATACTAAATTTGTACAGACAGAATTTCAGTGTAAAGCAGAGTGTTATCCATGTGGTAGGCACTTTATTTTTGTTAAATGAATGCACCAAAAAAAAAAAAAAAAAGAACCCATATAGATAATGTACTTCATTTTTATGATGGAAACCCCCTGTGCCAGTTTTATAAACTGAGCACATCTAGAAAAGTGCCAACCCTGTTAGAAACACAAGAAATAATTACCACAATGGCAACACTTCTGAGAACGGAATGTCGGGTCGTTTATCTCAATTTGATGGAAAATTATCATTCTAATCTTTTTGTTTTTAGATTTGCAATATGAGTGATTTGCTACTGAATATCAGGTCTAACTTTTTTCTTTGTTTTCCTTTTCTTCTTATTTTTAGCTCCCTGTGAAGGCAATACATTCTTCTGCCATAGTAACATGTGTATTAACAATACACTAGTGTGCAATGGACTCCAGAACTGTGTGTATCCTTGGGACGAGAATCATTGTAAAGGTAATGATCAAAAATTTGCAAAAGCCGTCTGCCTGTAGAGTGGGAAGAGGTTTATTACAATGTGGAAATGTATCAGACAGACTTAAAAATTGACGTGTATATGGGCTTTGTCGAGCCTCGTGTATATTTTGTAATTCACGTGTAAACGTCTTTCTTTGCTTTTGCCAGAAGTTTCCTTATTCATTAATGTATAGTAGGGAATCTTTAACTCTTGAATGCTCATTAAAGACATCTTGTTAGAGCCTGCAGAGCCATGGAGAGGAAATGAAGCTTTTGGTGCAGTGTGTTTTTCCTATCAGACCTGGTGCCCTTCGTCCGTGCCTGCACCTCTCATTTATTCTGGTCTGTCTTCATTGGACTGTGTGCATGTACTCTAGGGGGAAAGTGCATTGAAGGAACATTTGTGCTTTCAGGTAGTTCCAGCCACTTAACTTGACTTTATTTAGTTTTGCTACCAAAATGCTTTTCTTCCTTTCCAATGAAAATAGCTTCCAATGCCCGTGCTCCCTTTTCTAGCCTGGACACAAAGATTTGTTTACGTACATAACGATCTATGGCTCGTTTATGAATGTCGTGTGTTTTAGTTAAGTTGAAAAATGCCAGGCATATTCTTTTATTCAGATTCAGTATTAGCTGATTTGCAAAGGGAAAGGAATGGGCAATTAACTCTTTCATGCTTCAAGTCCAGTATTGTCTATTAAAATGTCTTCTGTGGTTAGGAGCCAAGAAGCATCGCCACAGTAGGCATGGTTCATGGTCAAGGAGAAAGGCATATGCAGCCTTGATTATTTTGATGGTGGGAGTAGGTGATTATTCAAGGAGCCACTTCTGAATGGATGGGAGAGTAAGTAATTCGTGTAGTAGAATCTTAAATCAGCACTATTAATGATTGCTAGTCATAAGCTTTATTTGCCCAATGGGATTTGTTCCACATATATAAGGACCATTTGACATGAGAGAGGAGTGAAGAGGATGTGAATGGATATGTTTTATGAGCTTCTATGTTTATCTTCTCCAGATGGCAAGACCACTATTTTGATTTCTAATTCATTCTCTTTTGGGGAGCACACCTTTACCATTTCGATCATTTCGATGATAGGCTCACCTCAGAGATACTGCAAGTTCAGTTCTAGACCACAATAAAACTAATGTCGCAATAAAGAGAGTGAAAAGAATTTTTTGGTTTCCTAGCGGATATAAAAGTTGTTTACGCCATACTGTAGTCTATGAAGGATGTGATAGCCGTATGTCTATAGAAGCAATGTATTATACAGCTTAATTAAAAAGTGTTTACTGCTAAAAACTGCTAGCTATCACGAGCCCTTTCAGCAAGTCAAAATCTCTGGTCACAGGTCACCATAACAAATATAATAATAATGAAAATGTTTGGAATATTGCAAGAATTATCAAAATGTGACACAGTGACACAAAGTGAGCAAATGGTATTGGGAAAAAGGTGCTGATAGACTTGCTCAATGCGGGATTGCCACAAACCTTCCGTTGTTGAAACACAGTATCTGCGAAATGCAAGAAGGTGAAGTGCAATAAAACGAGGTCTGCCTATAGTTTATTGGAGTTAGTTCCACGGACTAACATAGGGTGTATCCTAAAAAATGCCCCATATGCCCTTGAAAAGAATACATGTTGCCATTATTAGATGGATTGTTCTAGAGAGGTAGGTTCACAACATTGTTCAAGTTTTCAGTTTCCGTTTTCATTTTCTACCATATTTTATCTATTTTTGAAAGTATCTGTTCAATTCTCCAACTATTGTGGTTGAATTTTCTGCTTCTTTCTTCACTTCCATGAATTTTCATTTTATGTATTTTTGAGCTTAGTTGTTAGGTCCATATATGTTTAAAATTGTTGTATTTTTCTGATGGCGTGGCCCTATTATTGATCATCAAAGAACTGTCTTCTTATTTTTAATCACTTTTTGCATTATTTTTGTCTAATGTTAGCACATCCACTCCAGCTTTCTTCTAAATGCAGTTTGTATATTCAATCTTTTTCCATCCTTTTGCTTTCAGTCCATCTGTATCTTTGAATATAGTGTATGTTTTCTGTAGGCAGTATATAGTTGGATCTTATTTTTTGATCCACTCTGAAAATATTTGCCTTTTTTTTATTATTTTATTTTATTTTATTGACAGAGAGAGACGTAGTGAGAGACAGAACACAAGCAGGGGAAATGGGAGGGAGAACAGGCTTCCAGTGGAACAGGGAGCACAATGTGTGTCTTGATCCCAGGACCCTGGGATCATGACCTGAGCCGAAGGCAGATGCTTAACGACTGAGCCACCTCGGTGCCCCAAATATTTGCCTTTTCATTGGATTGCTTAATCCACTCATATTTAATGGTGATATTGATGTATAGTTGGATTTACATCTGCCACTTTACTTCTTTTCCCCTCTATGTCCCATGTATTTTTGTTCCTCTTTTCTTCTTTTATTGGTCTCTTTTGCAATGAGTGAATACATTCTAGTGTAGCATTTTAATTCCTTTAGTGACTTTTAATGTATTTTTTGAGTTACTTTCTTAGTGATTATTTTAGGGCTTACAACATACAGCCTAGCTTCTCAAAATGTATTTCAGATTTATACTAATTTAATCCTAGTAACATTATTTTAATATAGCTCTGTTCTCTCTTTCTTTTTACCTGTTACTTTTGTCCATATTATTTTTATATATGTTATAAATTAAAGAATACATTGCTGTAATTATTACTTTATATAATTTTGGAGCAAGTGCATATTCATGTAGTTCATTATATAACCCTTCTTTACCATTTCTGATTCTCTTCTTTTGTTTTTGGAGATTCATATTCCCATCTGATGTCGCTTCCTTATTCCAGGATAGTTTTGCTCCTACCTACCTCACTTGTATTGTTAATACCAAATATATACTATTTCTTTAGGTTATAAGCTCAGCAGTACAGTTCTATACATATGACATTACTCTTTTAAAAAGTTAAGGTAAGAATGCAGAAGATATATGCAACTATACAGTCCTTTGTAATTATGCATATAATGATCTTTATTGGCAATATTTATTTGCCCTTTAATTTACTGTCTATTTAATTTTTTCATTTGGGTTTGAATTATTGTCTGAAGTCACTTACTTTCAACCCCAAGAATTTCTTTTAATATTTCTTTTAAGACATTTCTTTCAGCATTAAATTATCTTTATTTTTGTTTATCTGGAAATGTCTATTTTATCCCCAGTTTTGAAAGTTAGTCATGCTGGATATTGGGTTTTTGATCAATGGTTTTTGTTTTGGTTTTTCGGCCTGTGGCATTTTGAATATGTCATGCCTCTGTCTTCTGGCCTCCAAAATTTCTGATGATAAATCAGCTGTTAATCTGATTGGCGTTCCTTTCTATGTGAGGAGTTATTTTTCCCTTGCTGTTTTCAAGATTTTCTCTTGCAACATTTTTAATCTTATAGGTCAGGGTGTAGGTATCAGTTCATTTATCTTACTTGGAATTTGTTGAAATTCTTGGATGGAATTTGTTCACCAAATTTGGGAAGTTTTCACCTTTATTTATTTATTTATTTGAATATTTTTCTGTTATTTTCTCTCTTTCTTAATACTCTCATCCATTATGTTGGTGCCATTGATGGCTTGCCTCATTTTTCTGAGGCTCTGTTTATTTTTCTGCATCTTTTGATCTTAGTCTTCTTCAGATTGCATAATTTTCCTTCATCTCTCTGCAAGTTTGCTGTTACTTTCCTCCTTTGGGTGAAATGCACTGCTGAGTCACTGAAATGAAGTTTTTATTTCAGCGACTGTGCCATTCAACTGTAGATTTTTCACTATTTTCCTTTTTGTAATTTTTGTTTCTTTGATGCTATTCTGCATGTGATGAGGCTTTATCCTCCTATTTTTTTTTTCTTTTTTTCCTCCTATTTTTCTTTACTTCTTTAACCATTGTTTCCTCTAGTTCCTTGAACATATTTATAACCACTGCTTTGAAATCAGTGTCTGCTAAGTCTGATGTCTGGCCCTCTCTTAGGCTTTTTCCCCCTCATGTATGAATTGCATTCTCCCATTCATTTACATGTTTTGGGATATTTTGTTGGAAACGTCATATTAGATAATATATTGTAGCAATTCTGGATACTAAGTCCTCCTCCCCAGGGCTTGTTGCTGCTATCGTTTCTTTGTTTATGTGTTTGTAAGTGTAGACTTGCTGGCCTGTCTCAGCGATGTCTATCCTTCTGATGTTGTTGCACGGCGACCATGCTGTGGGCAAGCATCCCGGAGCCTCAGGTGGTCATGGTTTAGTAAGGGGCCCTCCGACCATCCTTTTCCTGTCCTCTTTATCTGTCTGTCTTTGTTGGTATCACACCGAGCTATTAGTCTCTACCAGTTGCCGAATGATTGTTCTGTTATTTTGGACAGTTCCAGGAGTATAAATTGTTCCAAGGTCTGATCCAATTAAATTCAATTCCATTGGGGGTTAGTCTTTGAGTCTAGCCTTTGTGATTTGTTCTAAACTAGGAGGGCTTTCTTTACCTGTTATTTTCTTGGTATTTTATGTTAAACTTCTACCTGTTCTGAGGTCTGTCTTGTTGCTAATGAGGAGCTTGACAGTCTTCTCTTAATCCCTTACCAGAAAATGTCTGTTGTTTTGAGATTTCCTTAGGCTTGAACTTCTCCACACTGTTCCAAAAACTGTAACTTTCTTTGGGGAAAACTATTGTTCTCTCTGTTCTTGTGGCCTGCCTCCCTTCATGAGCAAAATGTCTGCATTACTGCTCTGGGTGCTGAAAGGAGGCAGGGATAGTGACCAACTTCTTTCAGAATAACACCCCCCCTATGAATAGGGTACTGGATGAGGGTCGTAACCTCTGGTCTTCTGAGCTTGCCTCTCTGTATAGTTCAACTCTATGAGTGAGCTCAGGCAAGGGTGATCAGAGACCCACATTCTCAGCCTGCTGTACCTGGTGTAGAGTTTCCATCCTACCAATGGGGGCTGGGAGGAGGAATGGAGCCCTTGATAACTCAGCATCTCTTGCCTAGAATATAACACCTACCCACACTATGGATTCAGGGGATGGTGAGAGATGCTTGCGGTTTGCTCCACTTGGGGAGGTACTGTAGCTCTAGGTGGGGAGCGGTAAGGAGAGGAAGCCCTATGCCATTGTCTGAAACCTCCCTAAGTAAGCTTCCATCATGGCAAATTGGAGTGGGGGGTGGGGAATGGGTTTAAAGGACAGACTCTAACTGTTCTTAAAGAAATGTAGTAAATTTTCTTGAATAAATGTACTTCCATTTGCTGTTTCCATTAGGACAATTTCCAGAAACTATAGATAGATAGATAGATATAGATATAGATAGGTAGGTATAGATATAGATTTTTGTTTGTTTTTAATTGTTTTTACCAGTTGTAGTTGTTTCATTGGGGAAAAGGCCTACAGATGGACTCTTGCCACCATTCCAGAAGTATCTGTCATGAAATTTAATTACCTTTTGGTATTAGAATATTGGTGTTACTGTGAGTTCAGTTATCTAAATCAGGAATAAATTCAAAACAATTTACAGGTAGGGTCGTGTTCCCACTAGTCTAGTTTTGGATGTTTTATTATACCTATGAGGAGAAAAATAATTTACTGTTTTTAACATTACTAATTTATTTCCAAATGTCTTGCTAAAGGTCTTGTAAGACCTTTTTCAAACATATGTCGAAAGTTGGGATGCTGGGCAATGGGAGGTCTGTCTCTAAGGCTAGAAGATAGGGCCCTTGTAAAAAGGGAAGCTTCTTGTTTATTTTTAAAGATTTGTTCATGTTACTTTAAGCCTGTACAAATTCTCTGCTCAGTGTACTCCTTTTTATGTGCCTTGACTACCATATTAATGCGTGGTGGATTGTTTCTTGTTTTGTTTGTTGTTTTCACTCTCCTCAACCTGTAGAGAAGAGGAAAGCCAGCCTACTGGACCAGCTCACCAACACCAGTGGGACTGTCATTGGCGTGACTTCCTGCATTGTGATCATCCTTATTATCATTTCTGTCATTGTGCAGATCAAACAGCCTCGTAAAAAATATGTCCAAAGGAAATCGGACTTTGACCAGACAGTTTTCCAGGAGGTGTTTGAACCTCCTCATTATGAGTTATGTACTCTAAGAGGGACAGGAGCTACAGCTGACTTTGCAGATGTGGCCGATGACTTTGAAAACTACCATAAACTGCGGAGATCCTCTTCCAAATGCGTTCACGACCATCACTGTGGGTCACAAGTGTCCAGTACGAAAGGCAGCCGCAGTAACCTCAGCACAAGAGATGCTTCTGTCTTGACAGAGATGCCCCCGCAACCCATCAAACCCCTCATCCCGCCCATGAACAGAAGAAACATCCTCGTCATGAAACACAACTACTCGCAAGATGCCGCAGATGCCTGTGACATCGATGAGATCGAGGAGGTGCCGACGACGAGTCACAGGCTGTCCCGTCACGACAAAGCGGTCCAGCGGTCAGTATCAATAGATTTTTTGATGACACCTATAACCTGAGGACTGAAATGCCTCCAAAGTAATGTGTTCTATTTGACCTTCATCTTTCAGTTTCTCTTTTTATTAACAATTTAAACCGTAGTGTCTCAATTATTTCCCCTCCCTTTTCCTTTTCAATGCTATCCAGACCCTTCCTAAATCCTATTTACATGCATAGGTATTTGTGTATGAGCACACACAGACCAAAGATATTTCATTTATTTCTACACATATATAGTATTTATTTCTACAAAAATTATGGTTTTAATTTATATTATAAATTTGTATTGCTAATTTATTGCCACATATTCATGAATTTTGCTCTCCTCAACACTTAATATATTTTCAGATATGAAATGCTATTTGGAAATAACTGCCTTACCAAGATGGGTAACCCATCTTGTTGAATAATTTTAATGTAAAAATAACATATTTTGCGATAAAATGTATTATATTTTTTGTATGAAAATGAAAATACCCCAATCCTTTTTTCCACATATCACATGATACTTACATTACAAATTGCATACAATAGTATGGTATGCTAAAATACTAAACATTTGTATTTAAATGTAGAAAAAATAGTAGAAGCATTTGAGTCATTTGCTTTTTAACATAAAGATAATATTATCTGCATCTTATTATTAGCCCTAAAATTGGTAAAAATTTTGGGGAAAGAAAATTTAATCAAGGAAAAAAAATCTATTTTAAACCCCCAAATCCAAAATACATATGTTTCATTTTGCATGTTTACTAGCATTTAGTTTGTTTTATAAATGGGCATACTTTCTCAATTCATTATACATCATCAAAACCTAAAATACTTTCAGTTGATTTAATATTTTTGCATGCTGATGGAAAAAATCTATTTCCACAGTTTTATGAATTTTAGGAATGCTTTTAAGTAAATATTTGTATGCATATTTATTTTTTGTGCAATTATTACTTTGTTGAATGAAATAGCCATAACATTCCAGGTTCTGCCTCATTGGGTCTCTAAGCAAACATGAATCTGAATACAACACAACTAGGGTCTAAAAAGAAAATTCAAGGTAAGCGAATGCCCTTGGTTCCTTCTCCCACCTTGTTGCATTCTGTTTTGTTTTGTTTTGTTGCAATTGTCTTGTAGCTTTTTTTAGGGAATGTGCTATTTTTTCATTATCTCTTGAGATAAATGTTTCGTAATACTTCATAATCAGAAATATACTGGATTCTGATGGAGTGATGACTTTTAGCATACATACCTTTAAAATAAATGTTCATATTCTTACCATCAGGCATTGTACTAGAATGTTATTTTAAAAAGGATGTTAAATTAGCAAGTTAAATTTTACATATTTTAAGATTAAAATGCAAAAAAAACTAGTAAATTTTCAAAAATATCAGAAGAAACACAAGTTTTTTCATAACAAAAACAATTGAATATTGTCTCAATATAACTGAAGTCGACTTACGAAGCTGGTAATTTTCTTATTTAATTTGACAATATTCTACTCAGACTCATACACTGTGTTTGGTGGTACTTATACAATCTGTGCACTCTTTGTTTTTGCATGAATATGTAGCTTATTTCATCAAAGTTAAATGCAGCATGTTATGCCAAATTCTATGATATCAAATTTGAATGCTTAACAATGTAAAATGTTCCGTAAATACTAGCTGTCTATGTGTACATCTATTTTGTGATCAAATACCATAAGAGCTTTACTTTTAGCACTTGATAATCTATATCTCTATTAGACTAATTTGTCTCCAATTAAATTTGCTTGACAGCTAAACTCTTCAAAACACTTCAAGCCTATCAACTATTTTTGAATTAGGTGAATGCATTTCCATGCTCTATATTACCTTGATAAATTGGTGTATTTGTATGCATTTTTCATTGGGAGAAAATGTTTTAACTGTGTTTTATTTTCAGAGAAGAACTATTTATACAAACATGGGGACTGTGAAACGAAAATTCTCTAGTGAATTGTGAAAAGTGGACATATTTCTAAATTCATTCCACTGCCTTTATCCAAACTTAAGAATTACAGACATTTGTTATTCCTTCGGCAAGACATCCCCGCTGCACAATGATATGTTCATTTCATAATTTGGTTGCTGGTCACCAAGTGCTCCTTAGTTTTTAAATACATTTTGAAATTTACTGGAAACTTGAAGAAATTAGTTCCTGATTAAGACTATCCCAATTTTTCTTTTTACTGTTAGTTTCACTTTGTTTCTATGTTGTTTTATGTCTTTGTTATATAATTGTATGTTGTGTGATATGTGAATAACACGATTTTGGATGAACTTTGTGTTACATGTACATTGTTTTCATTAGATAGACTGCTTGAGACTAGTGCGTTCCTGAGGGATTTTGAACATGCTACAGTTAAGAAGTGAAAATATGGACCATGGAAGCACCAGCTAGAGGTTTTATGGACTATTAACATCTATTATTGTATTATGATTAAATGCAGCCAAGAGTCATGAGTAAAAATAACTAGATTGCAATAAGAAACATCTGATTTTTTTTTTTTTAGTCTTTCCCAAATATCCCCAATTTCCTTTTTGTTTTTTATTAAAGGAAGATACTAAATTTCAGAAAGAGTTTTTGAAATCAGGTATTTTACCATTCAGACCCATCGATAGAAATGTTTTTTGATTAAGCACTTAGCAATATGACTGAATTGACAGTTTGAGAAAATACCCTGCATGTCAGTACTGGATATTTGAGTTGAAAAAATATCCTTTTTATTAGACACATTGTAAAAAGCATGCATTCTCGAATTCTGCTGTTACGCTTCCATTTCTTTGTGTCATATGCTTGCTACTTGTAACTTTTTATATAAAGATATATAAAAATGTATAATAATTTCCTAACTTGAGTTAAGAAAAATGTTTTCTTCTATTAGAGTGATAAAAAAAAAACTGACTTACATAAGTGCACACTTTATATCAACTCTTTCTACCTGCTAGGCTCTAGGATGTCTTTTAGTATTGAGGCTTACTTCTCTAAATTTGATGTCTCAAATTTTATGGAATATGTTCTCCTTTTAGAATAGGAAAATCTTTTTAAATGCTTTAAAATTACAGGCCCTTTTATGACCCAAATTATGCCATTCTGAGTTGTTCTCCTACTCAGGCATACATATAATACCCGAAAGCTTACTAATCATGATGTGTTTAACATAAATAAAGTGAAATCAAATAATACATTTAATTGCTGTTGAATCATATACACACTCTCTAAAGTTTGATTTAATAAATGGGTACTTTTTAAATATTCAATGTGTATTCCTAGAAAATAAATTTTAAAAATCAGAATTACTATAAATCTGCTTACCAACATCTCCAAAACTGCTGAATTCTACAGAAGTCTGTCCTTCAAATAATAAAGTAGTCTGGTCTATCACAGTTAAGACTTTGTGACTCAAGCAGGCTTTACAAACCCATAGATGAATTACTTGCATACATCTCCGTTAGGAATTCAATTTCATATATGCTACAGAAACAAATAAATGGGAAAGAAAATAAAATTTTATGATAGAAACATTGAAGAATTATCATAGCAATTCTGAATAACCTGTATTGAAAAAAATGTCAATATACATAAATAATCACTTCCATGAATGGGATAAACTGATGAATAGAAAAAATATATATTGAACATGATAAAGAAAGATTATTTCTATTGTTTTGCTGCCTATTTTGTACGCAGTTTATGTCATAATTTGGCCTTTAGTGTTTGACTTGACTGATTTATTTAGTTGCATGCCAACCCTTATGCCTTTTAATTCAAATTTAATGCACCCACAGATTATTTTTGAAGTGATTAGTCATATTTTACTTTCCCTATTTAGAAATTTTCATAGGACCATTTACAATTTGAATGAATAATCTCAAGAAAGTATGATATTCATGTCAAGACTTATACAGAAAAAAAAAAGGAAAATAAACTAAGTGAACCACTTTGCTCTTCGCTTGCCCTATAGCTGTCCCCAGGCAGTTCTCCCTAAATATGCAGAATGCTTCTGATCTGCTGGTTCAGTGCTTAAAAGATATTTGCACCAGAAATCCACTCATCAACAACAAAAAATCCAACCACACTAAGTAAAATGATAAAGGTGGATTTCTTATGCATATTTAGTACACAACAGCTCTGTGGGAAAACAAAAATATTCCAAATGAAGACTAGGTCTCTTCAGTGGTGATACTAAAAAAAAATTAACAGTGGTTATTGACTAATCATAAGAGAAGGCAATGATGACGTGAAGGCAGGGACTTGGGGCTTCCTGTTGGCCCTTGATATAACTCTAGATGCTGGATCTTGAAAGCGTGGGACGCCACGGTGCCTGGGAAGTCCCTGGAGAAGGTTCTTTAAAAGCCAGGATTGATATTTATCCATATATTAAAAATTCCTATTTACTGGCACACCATTTCTTATCACCTAAATATCAAACTTTGGTTTAGATTCAAATGGGGAGACATATTGTAGTTAAGGAATGAGATATTTCAAGACGTTCAAGATGTTTCAAGATACTTCAAATCAAGTTATTTTAATAAATAATTATATATTTTGATAAAGTGAATTCAAATATGACTTACACAAGTGCTTTAATTCCACAAGATGTTCTCCAAAAGCATAGTTACACACTATGTTAGTTCATTTGAAAATAGCTGTTTTCCTTTTATTTCTTTATTTTAGAATTCACTTTCAAAAACTGGAAGACATGTCATGAGTCCATGCGACACCTGTGAAACCCTGCTTTCAGCCTCTTACGTTTGTCCAAGTGCATTTCAATTGCCTAATTCGAGATTGGTGTGCTGATTTGGAAATGCGATTTTTTGTACCTGATTTTATATACATGCACTTTCTATGCATCATATTGCAAAGTAGAGAAACGTGATGTTGATTTTCCATAATTCACTTTCATTTGGTCAGATAATTAAAATGTGACTATAAACGTAATGAGATAAGTGTCTTTGGACTTTCAAAGAAAAGCAATCCACCTTGTGGAAATGTTGGCTTTTGTGTTTTGCATTATTTTTTTTCCACTAAAAATACTTCAATGGGTCTGACTCCATGAACTATTATTCCTAGTGTCTAATAAAGTTAGGTCTTTGACAATAACTGAATGAATATTCACGTAAGCTGTTGCATCATCTCCTTTGTTTTTTCCCTTAAGAATTTGGGTTTTCCTCAAATTTGATAGCTTAAAAAAAAATCCCATGAATGGACTTTCCTCAACCTCTGAATATCATAATAAATGACAAAGTATGATACTGGTTCCCGTTACCTTGATTAAAGTAATGGCAAATAATTTATTGATGTTTTGGTGGTAAAATAAATAATAGAATTTTATCTTATTATGAAGTTTGTATATTTCAACGATGAAAATGAGTCCTGTCAGATTCCAGCTCTGGAGGGAGGTTAAATAAATAAAACCTGTAAAATTCTCTGAATCCTAAATGTATATGATTTGAAAAGTGAGTTTCAGTTTTTTCCAATTACACTAAAGTGAGTTAGTTTTGATGTCATGTCTACTTATGATTCTTTCTTCCTTTTGTTTGTTTCTGTCACACTATGGCACAGAAGGCCCAGCCAACAGAATGTTAAATAGATGAGGAATAAAAGAATCAGGACTTGAATTTATTATAAATCTCTTATCCATTTAATTAATATTTCCCATTCCTCTCTTAAAGGTTGAAAAAATTAGCAAAGCAAAATATATTGTAAAAATAGCAAAGATGTGTTTTTATGAATAATCTTGTTCCATAAATCTGAGGCCCTTTGTTAACATAGATTTATCCTGTTTCATTTTATTAATGAGTTGTTTAAATTGTACTACAGATTTCTTTGACTGACTCACTCGAATAAATCCAACAGTGTCATAGAAATACCAAACATGGGTGATCAATGTCAGACACTCTTAATACCTCATCATTTTTTTATTGTGGGCTCTGGTTCTATTCTTCCCTGTGCATTATTAGAGAAGTAAATGCCCTCTTAATATGCCTTTAATTCCTCAGAGTTAGGAATAATAAACTCTACCTTCTTCAGACTTATGTCATTTATGAGGGTCTAGGGTTGGTTTCCAGAAAATTGTTTATTCCTGCACCAGTACGATTGTGTAGTTAAACCACTGCTTTATATTCCTAGTAACTGTGCAGTTCAATATATTCTGGTTTGTCCCCAACTTCTACTGCCTCTCCAAGGCCGGAGGCATGCCATTTTACATTGGTCATTTCTTTGAAAAGTTATTTTTTGGCTCTACTAATAGTCACAGATGTAAACACAAAATGTAACAGTGAGCAGAAAACACAATGTATAAATTATTTAAAAGAAAACATTTCTATTATGTCATATTATGAAATTTGTACTTTTTGTCACTTTCTCATGAGTTAAGTTTAATAACATAGCCAGTCTTTTTTGATCCTGTACAATCTATATACTGAGATTCTGCCTAAATGCTTTGGGGATGAAAAAAAAAAAAAGACAGCAATCTATTGGGGAACATGATTATGGAGTTTCATAGAAGGAAGTGTGTTTAGAAGAGCTAGATCAGAAAAATGAAACCCAAAATTATTTGCCAAGTTTTACACCTTAAAAAGCTAATTAGTTATCTCCTTTGTAATCTTGTATGGAAGATAAAATATATTCAATTGTCAAGAGAATACAATGCAGATGATTTTTTAAAGATTTTATTTATTTACTTGAGAGAGAGAGAAAGAGCATGAGCATGGGCAAGGGCATCTGCCCTTCTCGAAGGGCAGAAGAAAGGGGAGAGAAGGAATCCCAAGCAGACTCCGAGCCGAGCACGGAGCCCAACGTGGGGCTGGATGTCAGGACCCTGAGATCACGACCTGAGCTGAAACCAAGAGTCAGCCGCTTAACCGACTGAGCCACCCAGGTAACCCCACATGATGTTTCCTAATCAAGAAGTTGGTAGCATAAAAATGGGATACAAATATCTTTTCAAGGGGATCAAGAAAGGCTTAATGAATAGTTGTCCTTTTAAGCAGATCTTGAAAGTTGGAGACCATCAAAGAGTGGGGCAAGGAAAGATTTTCACCCAGAGAAATTGGAGCAGGGAGTAGTTGGGAGGCCACATATTTATTTGAGTTAGCTGCAGCGTAGGAGTAGACAAAAAGAGAAATAGTAAATATAGTTGAAAGAGTAGGTTGGCATTTGCATCATGATTTCTGAGTGCATGTAGTTTCATCTAAAGGAGTTCATATTTTATTACAAGGAGAATATTTTAATGCTTCTTAGCATGATATGGCTTATGAATTATATTTTAAGTCAAATTCTCTGATAGCAGTATGTTTGCTCAATTGAATGAGACTGGAATAAGTAAAGGAGATTAAAACAATACAAAAACAAAACATTAAAAAAGAATAACTGATTGTTAGATATCCAGAAATATCTGTTTTGCTTTTCTGTTTATTTTCTGCCATATTTTTTTAACTCTCAAGATTATGATTGGCTGACTAATCAACCCTTTGAGCCCTATGTGCTAAAAACCATTAGGAGTGTTTTACAATCAAGTGTTCTATTGGCCATCTTAGCAGTCCTAACACTAATAATAACAATACTCATTGTTACAGTCGTTGTTGTTATTTCGTTGTACATATGAGGAAATTGAAGAGAGTTTTCTATTAACTTTTCTAAGATTTCATGATAGGGAGTAATAAATCCGGCACCAACCTTAATCTGATTAATGCCCAAACAAGCCAACGGTCCTCACCCATGTGCATATGGCTCTCTAATGGTCAGCATGGCATTACTTCGTATTCAGAGTAACCCCATAGTTTTGTGTTTCCTCATCTGTAAAAATATATATTATAGCAACTTCTCTCCACCCTGTAGCATTTAAGGGTCAAATAACAATGCATTGGAGGATATTTTTATATCCTATAATACATTATAAATACGTAGTTTTTCCTAAGTCATGTGTAAACTTCATTTATTATTGACATGGAACGAGTACATCTTCTATAACGAGCAGTCACGAAGAATGATTTCCGGCTTTCTTGTCTTCACAGTGAAATGACTGGCTCCCAGAACCCACTGATTGTTATTCACTGGAACGGCGTTTTCTCTGATGCTTACTTTGTTGCGTTCTTTTATTGCACTGTGGAGCTCCAAAGTGACCCCAAAAGCCCTAGTCATCAAGTATACACAGAAATACCAACACTTGAAAGAAAATCCTGTTTTCAATTCCAGTCAATTGTTCAATATAAATTTGCATGATATAAATAGCCGATAAGCAAGCATATAGACAGTTACATAGAAAATTGTACTCTCCAAGCCCCAGTTATGATGTAAAATGTGGTATAATGCACTAAAAATAATGCATCCTTTTTGAATAGGAAAAATTCAAATTCAAGCTTTAGATTCACTTCATACTACTTATTGCTCTTCAAAAAAGCTGTTTGAACCCTCCGTTCACAGTGCATAGTCAATGTGGGTCTATTAAATGAGCAAATGAGTAGAAAAATTACATTTAAGAAGTAACTAAATTTCTTTATTTGTCACAGAAGCACTGTTCTGACTTGACACCTGGCCTATATTTATTTAGCCCTTCCTTCTAGAAGTTATAGAACTAAGCCGGATTCTAAAGTAAGCCTGAAGAAGTACTATTTTATCACCGGTGTGATAGGTATACTAGCTTTTTAAAAAAAATAACCAGCAGGGTGTGGCTTCCAAACAAGCACACACAGGATACAAACAAACAAGCAAAAAAATGGTAAGTTTTGAAGCACAAAAACTTAGAATAACATTTAAATAGAATTGCTTGAAGTAGCAATACTTATGGATCAATTGATATATATCAATTCAGTATACTTAGGAACCACGGGTGGTTCATGATTTTTAACTTCTCACATATGCTAACTTTAGGAATGGAAGTGTCTTTTTAAAAATATCACTCTTTAAAATGCAGCTTTTCCAAGTGGCTCATCATTGTTAAGATGTATCCTATGAACACATTTTCCTATAATATATTCACCCAACTCTCTGAAAGGACAGTCTTTATGTGTTTAAAATGATTCTGTCATTAATCGATAATAAAGCATTTTATAAAATGTTAATGCAGTTGGGAGAAAACACTCTCGACTCCCTTCTTGAAGCCAAGATTTTTCTCCCATTGACACTGAGACTTATAAAACAGGTAGGCATTTTCTGGCCAGACGCTTATCCTTTTGTCTCTTGTGAATACGTATTATTTATTGAAGGACTGTACCTGTTGGTGAGATAAACTACCTCACCTTCAAATTGACGGCTCTGCATGACCAAGCCTGGGACCTGCACGCTGGTCATTTCCTTTGCCAGCTGGTCCCCGCTCAGATCTCCTAGCAGGGCGGTAGAGGAACATGGAGGCAGCCGAAGACCTCAGAGACTTCCTTGCTGTTTGCTTCTGTCCCTGTCAGCATCATCCAAGCATCCTCGCTTGCATTCAGCAGCAGCCTCAGCGTCTTTTGGCACCTGGAGACCACGCCTCCTAGCATCCCCCAAAGGTATCTGCAGAAGCCAGGCGTGCCCTCCTCAGACCACTGAGTCCTGCCTCCAGGACACCTTCTAGATTCTGGATTATGAAAACCTCAGTTTGTTCCCATTGTGTCCTGAGCCTGAGGGCTGGTCAGCCTTCACATAGCTTATGATCCTTATTCCCTGTTTGTTTTCCTGGCCTGCCAGCCTTCGCAACAGAGTCCCTTTATCACACGCCCTCTCAATGTATCTGGTATGTTTTCTGTTTTTTACCGGCTGGAGGATTCTGATGGATTTTAACTGGCATTCTTATCCTTCCTAAGAGCATTTTAAAATTCTTCCTTGAGAGTCTTTTGCTTACCTTACGAAACTTTGCCTGGTTAAATCTCATATGCTGGCTAAATTATTTCTGAAATATTACTTCTGTAGCATGAACTATTAAAATGTATGTGACTATAATGCATATGTTGATAATGAACAGGGGTTCCCTTTCATGGGGTGGGTAATTTCTCAATTCTTGTTGGGACTTATAAGGGAGGCGGGAGACATATCATTTGTAGTGATATGACATTGAAATTAAAATCATCATGGATACTCTTTCTAATTTATATTCCTGACCCAGGCAGCTCCAGGCAACTACTTAATTCATTTATGTGCACCATAATCAATTTTTGTGGATCTTTAAATTTTACTTTATTCTTCAGGAGTAAAGTTTTTGTCAAAATGGTTGGACAGTTTTGGTCTACTGATGCCTTCAGGAGAGCCTAGAAACCCTGCTCTGGTCTATTAGAAGTTTCGGAGCATTTCCTAGGGGTTAATAACTTAAATTTGAACTAATCAGCCACAGAGCTTGGCAAGTTAAAATTTTATAACTTTAATTTTTCACAGGGAATGCCTTCGGATCTAATCATTTGGTGGTAAGAATTTTCATCTCTTTAAGTCAACCACCATCAAACTTTTATCTCAAAGGAACAGGAAGACATCGACATGTGGCTGATAGGTGAACTGAGTAATTTTGACTCAGTCTGTGGTCTATTTAAATTGTGATTTTCTGCAGTTTGTGATTATACTAGGGGAAAAGATCCATTTTTCTGGTTTAATCAGATGAAACCATAGCTCGTTATGATAAACTCATTTCATACAAGAAATATTCTTGACACTACTTAAATTTAGACTCTTCCCAGAACAATCACAGGTATCTATCCCTGTTTTCCTAGTAAATCTAGCAATTGTAGCCATTTCTGAAGGCACAGGAAGAACAGACTTTATCTCAACGGAGTGATAACCAGCAAAACAAAAGCTCTGCATTGAGGAATTTAGGATAAGTAAGCATTGCTGAGTGTTCAGTGTGTGAGATACTGTTCTAAGTATTTTACAGGTGTTTACATGGTTAGTCCTCACAACAATCTTACAAGGTCGTTATTACTAGTTTTATTTACAGATGAGAAAAAAAGAGTTCCAAAGATGTTAAATGTCATTCCCAAAATCATGTAACTAGTACATGGTAAGGCCTGGATTTAAACTTTGGAAGTCTGGATATGGGATCTATAGTCCTTTTTTTTTTAAAGATTTTATTCATTTATTTATTTATTTATTTATTTATTTATTTATTTATTTATTTGAGAGAGAGAGCATGCGCACAAGTGAGGAGGGGGAGAGGGAACGCGCGAAGCAGGCTCCCCACTGAACAAGGAGCTCAATGCAGGGCTCAATCCCAGGACCCTGGGATCATAAACTGAGCCAAAAGCAGACGCTTAACCGACTGAGCCACCCAGGGGCCCACGGAATTTATAGTCTTAACCGTGAATCAAATTGCTTCTCATTGATTCCCCACTTGCTAATTTTAATGAATGGGAAGGAAAATATTAGTCACTGACTTAAATCTGCTCTTTCTAACCTCGGTGAGTACCGAGACAGGAGAGACAAGGATCAGAGGATAGAAATAACAGTCAATTCTCCTTGAAAGCATGTTTTAGGAATTCCCATGGGGATACTGGAAAAAATAATCGAAAATCTTTACCTACAATTTTAGCATGATGTACCTGGTCTGTCTAGGTTGCTTGTAGTAAATGAATTTAGAATTTATGGATTTATGTATGGTGCAAGACCGGCTGAAAACTGTTAGAGTCATGTCACTATCTCAGTAATGTCATAACTAAAATATGTTTGTGTAAGCGATGCCCTGCATGCATCATTTAGAGAGTTCCCGTACATACACTATAAAGGACCTAGTGAGTTCGGTTTGTACAACCGTTCTTCCACACGCATCACATTTAACTCAAACTTACCCATAGTCTTTGAATTATTGGTAAAATCTGATTCTCTGTGAGATATGTGATTCTTGTAAGTCTGATTTGAAAGTCTGACTTTTTTGGCTTTCTTAAGGAATTTTGTACAATCTCTTGGAATTCCGAGCAGTTCGGTGCCGAAGCTGTGTGCTTCTTTGGCTCATGTTGGTGGTTGTCACCAGCCCTGTTAATTTATTCAACAAACACCACAAGCAACAGCAGCTCCTTCGGTAAATATTTATAGCATCCATACTAGGTGCATGGAGTTGTTTTAGTCACAAAATGGACAAAAAGATTCACTTTTGTGTCACATAATCTAGGTGAAGGAAACATAAACTAAAGAACAAAGGAAAACAATAACAATAAAAATCATATAGCATGCTGTGAATTTACCTTAACAAAAAAAATAAGGCTATGAGGAGATGAGAGTGTCGAGGAACAGAATTGGCATATCATGTGGAAACGGCATGGGCAACATCTCTGCGAATGTGATGTTCGACCGCAAGCTTAATGGACTAAAGGGGTGAGACTTATCAATATCTGAGAGAAGAAATTTTCCGGCAAAAGGAGTGTGCTGGGCGTGCTCGAGAAGACACTGTGGTGGGGACAGAGCAGGAGAGATGGACAGTAGGAAGCGATGAAGGGGAGTGGCCGGGATGGAGATCAGGTAGGGGTGATCAAGCAATGCTTGCAAATACAGATTTTGATCTGACTGAAATGGGAAGCCATCAGAGGTTTTTGTCAGAGCGCTGGCACGTTATGGCTCTGCTTTTCCTGCTCTGCTCTGTCTGTCGTATTGAGAAGAGTCTGTAAAGGAGTAAAGGGGAAGTCAGTGAGAACAGGAGGAAATCCAATGGTGCAGCTGTGAGATCAAGTAAGCGTGTTGTATCTGTCAGGGTGCAGTCAGGAAAACTAAAGCCACTGCACATATTCAAGGCATTAAGACATATGTAGGAATTAAGGGCTTAAATAAATTAATATTTAATAAAAAATACAAATGTATTTATTAAATAAATTAAATAAATAAGGGCTTAAATAAGCCCTTAAATGAGGGCTTTGGAAAACCTGAGGAGCAAAGGTCAGAGAAGCTTCACTAAAGCTCTTAGTCTGATGAAGCCTGAAGATTCTGCAATTCTCAAGATTCTCTGGAAAACGCCACACAACTATTTGAGTCTACGGAAGTCGAGTGGGGAGGGTAGTTCTGAAGAACATGCCTGCACATATGTGCATATCATACATGCATCTGGCTGTGTGCCTGTGGAGAAAAATGGCCTCTCATCTCTTCCACCAGTGGAATCTCACACAAGTGCTCATCATTGACAAATCCTATCCTTCATTTGTACTTTCTAAAATTCCCAAAACTGGAATTATTACCTGTGTGTAGTATTGCTTTCAAAGTAATTTTCTTTTCATATGTCATTCATTCTTCAATGGCTGGGTAGAGGGGGGAGATAAATACTGTACGGTCACACTCTGTCCTCCAGAAGTAGGAGTTCACTGAACGAATTTCATTATTAAAAAAAGTAACTCGTTATTTTTATAGCTTTCTCTTCTACTAGTGTACTAACTTTCTGAGGAAAGTAGAAATTCTTTTCATTTTTGTATCCCCAGAATAGCACCTTCCTGCAATATCCTGGATGTCCAATAAATACTTTTTGATTGAATGAAAAACTTTTCCATAATAAAAGGAATCATCATAGGGCAAATTGAATGCTAACGCACTGAAACAATCAACATGGACAAGTAGAGAGGTGTATATTAAAATGATTTACATAAGAGAAATTATCCATACAAAATTATGATTCCAATTTGAGTGACTTTGTGAAGGAAGTATAGAAAATAAAGAAATGTGAAGAGCAGAAAAATATAAGAAGCAAGATTTAAAAAAGAAAAAAAGGTATACAGGGCACAGTGAGGCTTGAAACACCTGTGGATTATTTTGAGTATACCATTTCATTTTTTTCTATTATTATTGTAATCAAGGGAATCTTTCAACTATTCATGATGGACTTGGGAAGAAAAGCTTAGAGATTTATATTCTCAAGGTTTACCAAATATAATGGAATTGATATGCTTGTATTTCTTTCAGATATCATTACACTTTTGGTGCAATACTTTGTAAATAGACAGCTCAATCTTCTTGTCAAGTTCTGAAAGGATATATCTAAGGAGTATCCAAGAAAACATTTTGGAAATTGTGCTTATTAAAAAAACAGCAGTGCAATAACAACAAAACCCTTTTAGAACCGGACTTGATGCTGTTGCTTTCCATGGAGCACTCTCATTTTACCTGACGGTTCTGGGCAGGTTAGAACACGCCAGAAGCTGGAGCTCAGTCACAGCAAAGGCAAGCGACACACACATCTGTCAGGAGAGTCTGGTTTTCAGCAATAGACACTTAGTTTTCTCATGTCTTAGAGTAAGCATTCATCATGAACATGACAAGTTGCTACGAGTAAGATAAGGTTAACTGTAAAGAAGATTCTTGGACACACATTGTTTTATTTAATTGTATCCTGACTGTCATTCTGAAGGAAGACATTATTACATTCTTCACTTTACAGGTAAGTAAACTGAATCTCAAAAGAAGTCGACTGATTTATCTAGTTCACAGAACCAATAAATGGAGGGACTCCCAGACTCTAATCTAGGCTTCCTACTGACACACTCATTTGCTACCAAAGTACTAACTTCGTATACTGAGCCCCAGAGATGTGTTAATCCTTGATATACATTTTCCAATTCAACCCTTGGAACCACATTACTGGGAGGTAGGTGTAGCCCTGTGCTTTTTCTGAGGGGATTGATGCTCACTGATGTTCAATGACCAATACCAAAGAAAGACTTTACAACCACTCGGAGGGTAAAAGCAAAGCAAAATGAAAGCAAAATAAACAAACAAAACAATAATATGTATGCATCTTCATCTCTATGAAAACTATTTTTCCCCACATCAATTGTTATTTATTTGGTTTCTCTTTTTAGGAATTATGTTGGATTGTCTATTTTTATGGAAGCACCACCAACACTCTCTACTAGGACTGCAAACTAGCTTTGAAAGTATCCCTTCCCTCTCTGGCTCTGAGTTGGAGTTTGTCAATGAGAGGAGCTCACAAAGGATTGGGAAGGGAAGATGGAGTGGAAGTCATTCTTCTTGGGAGGTCGCAGTGGGCAGATGCAGCAGCTTCTTGACCATGTCTATGAGCTCCCAGTTCTCCATCACAGTGACTGGATGCGGAGACTCCAACAATCTCCATGAGCTCTGGCTTCTCTCCCATCCCTGAGCGTCAGTCCTCAATCCTCAGGGACCACTTCTCCAATTCTTCGGTTGTTGCCCTTCCAGACTTTTACTAGCCATCTCCTCTCACATCTGTGGGATTGCCATGTCCCATAGTAAATTCCTCATTCTTATAATGCTATAGAAATTCTATTTTCCTGACTGAACCCAGACTAATACAAGTGAAAGATTTGTTCTGTGACCTAATTCAAATTGTGTTATTGCCAGTAAAGATGTAGTGATTCTTGGCCATTGGGTAGAACCCACTTGAAATTTTAAAAATTATGTATATTGCAATAAGTTCACTTAACTCTACCCAGTTGGCTGTGGAGGGGAGGGAATGATAGAAGGCATCAGAGAAACAATTAACATACGCAAATAAGCCTGTGGAAATGATAAGGTGAACGTTTACCCTAATTGCTTTTACTGGTCAAATAGTGCCATTAAGAGAACAGGAATGACATGTGTTAGCTTTGATGTGAAGGGGATCGCACACACACACGGATGAATGGATTTCGACATTGTGCAAGCAAAAATAGGAACAGTATTCTTCTCAGTGTCTAGAAATAAGACTAAGGATTTAATGTGTTGATAATGATATTGGTATATTCTATATATTGACTATATTTTTAAAAGTCTGTACTCTAGAAAATGTACTTTACTTTTTATTATCAAGATGGCTACCATTTGTTGAGTCTATACAAAGTTTGAGCCCACTGAGTTTATAAGAAATTACATATATTTTTGGTGATAAGTAATGTAGCACAAGCATATGAAAATAACATGTTCAGGTAAGCATATGTTTTAAAAGCCTGGATTTTTAAATCATAGATCATAAATGTAAGTAAGGTCTTCCTACATGCCGAGGGGCAGCATATTAAACTATATATGGTGGGAAAACAAGCAGCTTCTTGGGTGCAGGGTATACAAACCTAAAACAAAATGATGGTACTGTCACCAATGCTGTCATAAAGATTAATGCAGAAGACGCCCTTTGAAAACAAAACCTGCTATTAAATGTTCATGATGAGATTCAGTCCCATCTGTCAATACCCACTAAATGAAGATTAACAGCCTTCTCTCTATTACAGATGTTATTATTCTGTCTATGTCTCGGAGAGATGAAAGAATCTTTATCCATAATACTGCTGCAAATTTATTATTGAATAGAATGACTATTAAATACATTGTTTGTATACACAAATATATTATTTGACTCTTAATAAATTTGATCCAAACAGTTATCTACCATGCTGCCAATCTATAGCTAAAACAGATTATAGACAACATTCTGTCAGACGTAAGTGCATACTGATTTTTGAATTCAAAATATGATTTATCGAGTATAATATTTCCAAAATAGCATGATGAGGAACTAGGTCTATGATATGGTAAATGTGCAGTGAACCTTTCCCACAGTGTCACACAGAATGTATCTGGAGCCGATTCCCAATTCAGAATGTCACTTACAGTGACAACAAAGCCATCTGGTTTCTGCCTCTCTCGCTTGAAATGTGAAAACTCTTGCAATCATCATGAGTGGCAATGAGTTGCACAAATGTCCACGAGGAGACTTACCTGGCGGTGTTTGCCTTCACATACGTTCAACAACATCATGTGAAGTTTTAATGTATAAACTTAAAGAATAAAAGAATTGTCTCAATAAAAAAAAATCATTCTAGTATTCTTACGGGACTCCTGTCTCGGTTACTGGATTTTACAGCTTCTACAATATCCACTTTCCCTTGTTGTTTGACCTTCATTTTGGCTGAAACACCATATATCACTAGTCTGTAGTCAATTCTCAGTACCTGCATTCCTATATCCCCATTGGCTGGTGCTCACTCGTGTTCCTCAACCCACCTCCCCACTGAGGTAAACATAACTCCAGTGGGCCAACAATTAGTATAGGAAACGGTCATCCCTCTAGATGGAAAACTTCATGGGGAGCAGGAGCTCTGTGTTGTTTGTTTCAATTACCTCTCTATATACCGTATTCAATATAGCCCCAGGAACATAGCAGGCTATCAATGTGTATTTGGTGAATGAATATATAAATGACTTAGATAAAATATTTTTAAAATAATGATGTGTTTCTTTCCTTCCTTCCTCCCTCTTTCCTTCCTTTCTCTCTTTTTCTCTCTCTCCCTCTT
>CM052889.1:4599274-4621859 GCA_028534135.1 Potos flavus
GTTTGCTACATTCCACTGGCTAAACCTGTGACATGACCAGACCAGGAATCAGTGGGGAAGAATATAAAATGTTTTACAAAGAAAAGGGGAGCAAGTCATCGGAGACAGTAATGCAACCCACATCATCTCTCTATAAAATTTCTCCTGTAAAGTAAGTACGTTACAGAAAATAACCCCCATTTTAAGTATGACTTTCAAGGACCAGCGTTTGTTATTCAAAATGTTTAATTAAAATCATAGAAATCAGAAAGTACTTTGGCATCCAACACACTGAATTCGAGCTTTGCAATGAACATATCTGTGACGTTTATAAGTTTCATAGTTACCGGCCCTCTCTGCATCTTAGTGTCAGGATATGTAAAAATTGAACTAATATATCTACCTTATAAAGTTTTCATGCAGATTATAAAATAACATGTAAAAAATTTCCTAGGACAGCTCCAGACTAAGAGTAGCACCTCCGCCCTCTTCTCCTTTGTCTGAAACATCTTCATGCTGGGATAAACACTTAGCTTCACTGCTTTGCCCAGTACCTCTTGGCTTCCTAAAATCTACCTTCCTTGGCATTTTTAACAAGAACACACCTAAGCTACTTGACATCAACTGGCTTTGATACTGAAAGCTGGGGATTTTTTCTCCACCTCTAGGGCTTAGGGTTCAACTGGCTTCTATAGCTACCCTCGGGCAATATATTCTCCCAACCTTTGGTATAAATAAAGGAGTGGTTTTGTTTTTCCTTCGTAACTCTAGAGATCTGCTAGGTCACTGCCATCCCTTCCACCCTTTCCTGTATCCTTCTTCATAACGAAGACATTGAGAAACTTATGTAAGAATATAGTTCCTGGCAACAGGAAACTCAACTTTTCAATTTTGTTCTTGAAGAAGAATCTCTCTTCTCTCCCACCCACATTCTTTTAAAGTGTCTCAGAATAAAGTGACTGTTTGTACTGTCTTCCAAGTTGAATAATCTGACAGATTGCTTCTGAAATGAATCTTAACTTAAATCAAAATACAAAACTTTAATTAACAAATGTAAAATGCTGTACATATGGATTTTGCCTAGCATCATGACAGTTTCCTATACTGTTTATCAGGCTCTTGGTAAAAATCAAGAGTGTTTGTTAGTTTGACTTTTGACCAGCAACAACAAACATATTTATGGCAAATATATAAAGTGTTATAATGTACATGTATAATTATATATGTACATTTCATACATATATAACAAAGTTTAGCAATAAAGTGATTTGTGCTCATGTAAAACTGTCGTATTTTTGTATTTCAGAAAAGATTTATTTAACCCCTTAATCTTTCAGTCATGCCTTCATACATTAAATTGACATTTATGTATTTACAGGCTCTGTACTAGACACTTCTCCTGAGATCCAGAAATGTAGATATGATCGTTCATGTTCTCATGAGGGAGGCAAATAAATAGATAATTACAGTACCATAGATTCAAGCTACATAGAAATATAAGTATCAGTATTTATATAATACAATATAAATTAAATATTATAAAATCAGTAGTTCCCTAAGAAAATTCAAAAGATATGCTCTTATATGCCTGAAATTGGTCTTTTTTTTTTTTAAATACATTGCCTTCCTATGACCTCACAATGACAAACTTCTTTGGCAGAGGCCAAATTCAAATGCAATTTCCCTGGCGACAATGCCCCTTAAGTAACTCTTAAGCTAGGAGTCAAAGGAGAATATAAAGAGTTTTCCAGGTGACGAAGCTTGCCTAAGCCCTTCCAAGGAGGAGGAGGGCTGCCAGTGGTTGTCAAAGGGGGCAGTCTGTCCCAGAACTTCTGCCTGGGAGGTGAGACCAGACGGTAAGTAGAGGCCAGGTTGTGCACTTTTCAAAGGGATGATCTTGCTCAGATTACATTCTCGTAAATTAACATATTCATTCACTGTTCACTCTTGCAACTCAAACTTTGCTGAGAGCCATGCCAGAACTGAAGAGACAGTGCTGCACAAAAAGAGAGTGTCTCTCTAACTTTGAGAAGCTTATGATCATTATCAGAGAAGAGAGTCATTGAGTATTCACACAAACCAATGCAAAAGGTGGGGAGAATGAGATCATATTCTTGGAAAGTTGATGTGAGAGAAACCATCCTGGGAAAGCCTGAGTTTAATTAGTCTGAACCAACTGAATCTCAGGGATGCTCTTGGCCTCTGAACATGGAAATTACCTAAATTTCTGTCACTTGCTGGGTAGAGTTTCCTGGATCCATTTTCAAAGCAGCCATATGCCATTAATGCTAGCTACACCCACCCCCCATCTCTTGGACTATAAACTTCAAAGGTTTTTGAATGCTTCTTTTAGTTTTAATCAGTTCGGACTACAGCTGATCAAATTTCAACAAAAAGAATCCCTCTTGACTCTAAGTATCTTTGAAGGTTCTCCAGCCCTTCCTTCCTCAGTCACCACATATATTATTCCCCATTAATTGCCATTACTGACATTCAGACATATACATTTTCTAAGTGGACATCCTAGATTAATTTATCTTCCTTTTGATGAAGAACATTCTGACCTAAATATTTATTTGGGCCAAATTGGCATTTCAGAGACCCAGTTTCATGACAATAACTTCTGTTTTAGGCTGGGAACTTTAGGATCATCTTATCTCGTTCTTCTTTCAGATTGACCCTTGGCATCCCGTAGGAGATTCACCGTCTTTCTTGTATTCCAGAATACGCCTGACTTTATCAGTCTGGGGTGGCCACCGCTATATTCTGCTCTCAGAAACCTGAATTCATGTATCACATCGCAATGACAGGTTTTGTTGGTTATTTTTCTTCATTGTATTTGAATATTTGAGATGAAGGATGGTCCTATTTATATTTTATCAGTAGAATCCAGCAAAATGTCTGATGCAGATTATGTCTAATAAGTGTTTGTAGAATTTATTACCAAATATCTTCCACCCCGGTCTTAAGTCAAAATTTTATTAAGCATTCTAGTCGTGATTTCTTGCATGTCTCTTCCAAAATTGCTCTCTGTTTATGAATAATTATCTTGCATTATGTATGAGTAGACACTTTTTATCAATTAACCCATCTGAACTGCATTACCATACGAGAGGGAGTAGTTGGATCTATTTGTTTCTCTGTCATAAAAGTTTCCCAAGAATTAGGTGGATGCTACAGGGTTTTTAATCTCTTCTGTAACCTGAGGATTAAATGAGTATCTTACCAGAGAAATAGCGGAGTGAATTTAAATTAAAAATTCTTCCCTAAATAACTAAATTGTTGGCCAATATTAATCATACTAATTATAGTATTCATTATATAAAGATGATGAGGGATTGGGAGGGGATAATGAAAATATGTGGTTTTAGAGAATGCAGATTTCAAGGGCAAGAGGGGGCAAAATACTAAAACTTCAACATAGGAGTTAGCATACTGAAGTCCTATTTCCTTATTAAGTTCTATTTTCTTGAACTCCTTAAATTATTTTTTTAAGACTTTATTTCTTTGAGAGAGAGAGAGAGAGAGAGAGCACAAGCGGAGAGAGGAGCAGAGAGAGAGAGAGACAAGCAGGTTTCCCACCGAGTGTGGAGCCCAGGTCCCTGAGATCATGAGATCCCAGAGACCCTGAGATCTCAAGACCCTGAGATCATGACCCAAGTGAAATCAAGAGTAGAATACCTAACCAGCTGAGCCACCTGGACACCCTCAACTCCTTCAATTAACAGCATTTATTTTATTTTTTGGCGACTTATTTAGGGAACAAATGGAACTGTAGTAGATACAAAGCTTACTTCTTTCTTTGGCATGAGTAAAAGGGCAGGGATCACTTTTAATTAATTTACACTACTAAGCATAGTGCCCTTGTATTGATCATTTATTATCATTTTCATCGCCCATCTTTTCATTTCTACCCCTTCCCAGCTTTCCTGCTACCAAAGCAATGAAAACGCTGCAGTCCTGGCACCATGATCACCAGGGTGACACATATCACTATAACGAATATTTCATATATAGAAGTCTTGTCCCCTGGGCCACCTCGTTAGGGTGACCACATGGACTCTTATCAATATCTTGTATACATAAATGTCGTACATCCTGCATTTTCGTATATAGTGTACTTTTTTGTCCCTTACTGGGGATATTTAGTTATTTATATAATTTATAAATAATTAGGGTGATCTAATGGCTAAGCCTGTCTGTGAGTGGCTCTAATTAGTTCCCACCAAGGTGGTACTCGATGTTGTCTAGACATAAACTAATATGTTTTTACATCTCTTTTGTGTTTATGTCTTTGCCAAAATCTCATTCCCTTCTCTGTCTTTTTTGTGAATGACAGTAACTGGAAGCGATGGAGGAGCAACTCTTTGCCCTCTAATGAAAGGAAACTCTATCAAATGATCTACACAGCATAACATAATCTGAGAGTCATCGAGTGCAAATGACTGGCTTTACAGATGAGAAAGCAGAAGCCAGAAAAGTCAAGTTACTTCCCGAAGGTCTCTCACCAGATCAGAGAATGCCACCTCCTTCTTTCTAATTGCCAGTGCAGTGCTGTCTGCGGAATGCCCCACACAGTCTACCACATGAACTACGTCAGGAAGAAACAAATAGATCGAATGTATCTCCGAAGCAGATTTCATTTCCGAAGACCATATTTTAGTCAATACTAACAACATCTGAAAGGGGAAATATTGTCTCTTTAAAAAAGAAACAAAGACATGCTGGGTCTCGGCAGTCATGATATTGTGGACTTTAATGATTTCTGGAAACGTGCTGTAGGTGGAGAACTTGGGGCAGGGGTTGGTGGCTCGCAGAAAAGTAAACTGCGGTTGCGCTGGAATACTAGTTATCAAACCAGTTGACACAGAGTCTTAGGTGCTGCTATTGTCACAGGAGATAAAACACACCCTTTTGGCTTGTAAAGATTTTGGAGTCCTTTCATGAAACCAGATGGGTTCTAATTAATGCAGTATATGTACACAAGCCTACGTCTTTTTATTCCTAACTGGCAGCCTGAGATCCATTTGGGATTTACCTAACGAGTCTATTCCAGGAAACTACCCTTTGCATTAGTTAACTCTATGGTATGAATAGGGGGAACACGTAGAGGGTTGTTAAAATTGAGGGCAGAATGACAAACTCTCAGTTCTCTGGACCTTTAGACTTTAAAGAATTGTTTTGATGAGGAGGAATGCTATCCTCAGCACCCTGGAAGAGTTCCCCGGCCTCGAAAGTGCAACCAATGTGTCCCCTTTCTCTTTAATGGCAGAATCTCAATTTTGTTAGGAGCATCTGAGTCCAGCTAAGTGCCCACCCCCCCAGCTATGCATGGCCACGTCAGTGATGCTCAGATATGTTTGCTGAATGTGGCTTCAGCGAATGCCGTTGTTTTTGGCCAAAAAGGAGTCAAGTGGACCACAACTTTTACTTTTTCATCTTTCCACTTGGGCTGTAGATATAGTGTCTGAAGGTGAAGTGGTTATTTTGATTTTATAAGGGAAAAAAATCCCCATGAAGGAGGCAGAGCAGAAAAATGTAGAGTCCAAAAGAGGTTGGCCTCATGTATGCATACACCTCTCTGAGCTGGCCACTGAGATTAAAGACCCAAATCCCTGTTGAGCTAATCATTGACATCCCAAACCACGAGGGTGTCTAAGCTCTTTCTAGAACCTTTTTTTCCAATTAAGTAAAAAAAAAAAGTCTTATACTTTAAGAGTCATTTTTGCTTGCATGTCATGAGTTTGCTTATTGTCATGAAAATACAGGAGAAAAAAGTCCAGCCTCTCACTTCTGCCCAGCACACCCACAATCTATTCACACAAAGCATTTGTGAGGAAGGAAGATTTCACCAAACACTTGAGGATCACAAAAAGTGTTTCCAATCTTTGAATCCCAGTGCACTTTTAAAAATCACATAGCTGAGATTTTAAACTTTGTCTTTTTGGACCCTGCAAAAACAGAGATTTTCTTGGCAATTTTTCCATGTAATGGCTAGGGTCCTATCCTCCACTGAATCTTCTCTGCAGTCCTCAACTCCCACTTTTATGTTTTTATGTAACTTCTCTTTGAAAGCTTAAAAGCAATTCTCTCTTTTTATCTCATGAGCAATAGTCTGATTTTTTTCTTTTGAACCCATCATACCAACACAAAGCCTGACTTTCTACCTCAATCATGTCTTAAAGTATTATGTATTTGACCATATTTTTAAAGAAAACTTTTTATTGTTTTGCTAAGAAAATATTGGTATCAGTTGTTAAAACACAGATTGTTTTCACTTTTTTGTAAATAAAGGAACGACGTATGCGTACATATTGATATGGATTTATGTCTAGTTTTATATTTCTGAAAATGACCATTTATGTGAACTGAATTAATTAAATTTCTACTTCAAAGTGAAGACACAGTCTTTATAAATGTCTTCTAAAATACCGGTAGAATCTCAGAAGGTTTTGAAGAGGGAGCAAGTGTTGCATAGTAGGAAAATCAGACGGGCTGGAGGGTGCTTAACTGGTGTGTGACCACTTATATTTCTGCATCTCCCTGATTTTTCATCCATTAAACAGAAATCATACACTGTGGTCATTATGTGACTTAACGAGAAGATTAAGTCTCGTGAAGATTAACGAGACAGTAAATACAGGCTGCATGAGACAACACAGAAATGCTGTAAAATTGTGGAGTGGTAAATTGTTGAGAGAGAGGGAGAGAACAAGCAAGCAGCGTGAATGGGGGAGGGAGAGAGGGAGAAGAAGAGGGGGAAAGAATCCACAAGCACACTCCCCCTGAGCACAAGGGAGCCCAATGTGAGGCTGATCCCAGGACCCTGAGATCATGACTTGAGCCAAAGACAGATGCTTAACCCGCTGAGCCACCCAGGCGCCCCCGATCTGAATTTTGATAATTGTGGTTTGCCTTAGATTTCTTCTTAGTATCTACTCAGCCAATGAGAATTCAAGCAATGAATTCACTATCCTAGGTAGTGGTGATCACACCATTTAGTAGCACGTTACTGTATGATGATTGCCACTAACCAATGACACAACAAGCAATGAGTAGTCTACAGTCAACTCAAAATAGAGCTTTCTGGTGTGATAAACTCACACAGCACACCACCACCAGCACCCCCTACAGTGTGGCTTCAGGATGACTCACTTTAAAGTATTTCCTTTTTTGCAAGTGAAATCATCTGTAGATAGTTAATGTGAGAGAAAACAAGTGAAAAGAGGTGGTTAGTGTTAAAGCTTGGAATGCAGCTGACGATCATTAACCTAAATTACCACTCACCAGCCCACAGAGACACCAAGCGGAATAAAACCGGGAGGTTTCCTATTTGGATTCCAGAATATATACAACCATGTGGTGTGAATATCTATCGCTTGATCCCTCTGGAAGGGTTGAGCTTTCATAGTTTAGAATCTGTGTCAAGACCATGTTTAGAATACAGAAAGGAGAAATGCATTTGCTTTATTCTGTTTATTTTCCAGAAATAACAGGCAATCAAATAATAGATAAAAATAGGTAAATATTGTTCATGCTTTTGAAGTTTTACAAGAAAGAAAACTCCAACTTCATCATGAAATTTTTATATATTCCTCTGATTAGGTAAGTTTTTTTTTTTTTTCCTTCACTATCCAACTACTTTGGCATGAGATATAGAGTTGTCTATATTTGAAGGGTGTATATGACTTGAGGAAACAATTTTGTATTTAAAATTTCCTTGCTGGGGCGCCTGGGTGGCTCAGTCATTAAGTGTCTGCCTTTGGCTCAGGTCATGATCCCAGGGTCCTGGGATCGAGCCCCACATGGGGCTCCCTGCTTGGCAGGAGGCCTGCTTCTCCCTCCCTCTGCTTGTATTCCCTCTCTCGCTGTGTCTCTGTCGAATAAATAAATAAAATCTTTAAAAAAATTTAAAAAAATAAAATGTCCTTGCTATAAATAACCCACATCTCTGTGTTCATGTTAGTGCTCTTCTCCCCACATAGGATGTTTCTTTCCAATCCCAGCAACACATGCTGAAATGACATACAGAAAAAATAGTTTAAGATATGAACACTATTTACTATTTCATGACTTATTCCCTAAAAGCTACACTTTATAGTCCAGTATTAGGTGAAATCAGATAATGCAACATTCTGCTGATACAACTGACCTCTGTTGGAAGCAGGGATTTCTCTTGGAAATTTGACCAAAACGACTTTCGTAGTACTATAAAACCTACATTATATTATATGATAAAAATGCAATGAAATATTTTATCGATCTCTTTAAAGTATTAGGTGTGAGACTTTCATAGATCTTTGAAATATATTTTAAGGAGTGTTCAAATTGAGTCTGATACATTTTATTACTTAAATATGAAAAATAGTGTAATCATTTAAGTATTTTTTCTAATAGCTATAGTTTATTAAGTGGTTCCTATATGCTAGGCATAATGTTCACCAAATTACAGGTATTCTCCTATTTAACACCTACAGTGACCCTGTGAAATAAATATTATTTTTCTCATTTTAAAGGGTTCCGAGGCTTAGAAAGATCGAGAATCTTGTCAAAGTCTACTCGGCTGTGGCTGGACCCACATCAGTTTAACAAGAAAGCTGATATTCTTAACAATATGGATGTTCCTCCACAATATTCTGCCCATGTTTTATATCCTTATTTCTTTTCAATACAAAACTTTTATCTCTATGCTTCTGGCTAATACTCTTACGATTTTGAAAATAGTTTTCTGAAGTTTACATAATAAGAGTGTGACAGTAAAGTACTTCTCTTCGATTCAGACAATGTAATCCTAAGGAGACACATCATTGACTCTGTGTTCAAAATGACATGCTTCAAAGGACTGCCACTGCAGAATTCTTCATGTGATGAACTTGACCCGTCTGCCTTAAATCCATGCATATCCGGTTGAAGAGAAAATCCCAGGACGGGGGTCTGTGATTATAACTCTCTTCCTCTGACTTAAAAGCTGTTAAATACCTTTGTGCATAACGAGCCATGTGGGTTTTGCATCTAGTCCAATTGGTGATTTGGGGTTTCCCGGTCTAATAACATATCACGGAGTTAGTAAGCCTAAAATTTAAGCTAGGCTGGAAAATAATGTCCTGAGGAGCCTTCAGCTTCATTATTGACTCAGTTCTCCATCTAGAAAGTGGAAACTATAATGCTTAGATGTACCACAGTGGGATGTTGTGAATGGCTAATTACAAGGATTCAGCTTATTAAAGTTGTAGATAATTGCTAAGCATCCTTTTAACCTCTGCTCTGTACTTCCAGAGGGATGGAGGCAGTGAGCTAATGGGTTTCTCCCATTCTAAGTGCTCCAACTTTAGAGTTTAAACATCTATCTGCACAAGAGTGTACTTGCTGGTGAAAATCAAGTAGAATGGAGCACGTTACTAAAATAAAAAGGGCTGATTGGTTCAAAATAAGGCATTGGCCATTGTATATCCAATATAGTAGTTCCTACACAATCTTTCCTCAGTTTCTTGACATCCATCTCTCATCTCCACATCAATCAGAATGGCTTCCTTACCTGTTACTTTGCCTGGTCGGGTCTTCCCCAAGATATCCATGGTGTTGGCTCTCTGACTCAAGGTCTCAGCTCACTTGTCATCCTGGCAGAGACGACTTCCATGGGCTCTCCATCTAAAGAGCCCCGCTCCATTCTCTTCTGTCCTACCCTCTACCATCCCAGCCATTGCTCGTCTTTAGCCCTCGATCCTGCCTTATTTTTTTATAGTGATCATGATCCCTTAGCACATTATATTTAGTGGTTTACTCTCTGTCATCTTGTTCTATAAAGGTAAGCTCTATGAGAACAGGGAATTTTGCACATTTTGCTGATTACTGTACTGTATTCTCAACACTAAAAGAGAGCTTAGAACACTTTAAGCAGTCACTAGTACATAGTGGCTAAGTGGATAAATATATGGGAAATATTTCTGCATTATATATTTTTCAGTCTTTATTTCCCAAATACTTGCTTTCAATAATCCATAATGTGGTCTACATTCGATTTTTGAAATTTATAAGGCAGAGGAAAATCTTGTTCTTCAGAAAGTCTTAAAAAATGAACTTAAAACTCACACAATCAAACTCTCATTTACTATATAAACACCTAAAGAGAGGGCAACAGAAGTCTGTGTCTCTGATGCAGTGTTAGTTTTATCATCATACACATCTGGACTTATTTTCATCTTTCTTTAGGATACATGGTCTAGTGTAGGCTGAGGTTCTGAATGACCTGAGTTTTAATCTATTCATAGGATAGTTGCCAACTGAGTATTGTTTGCAGTATACATTCAGGGAGAATAATGCCTACTTACATTTTTTTCTCATGAAAGTTAATTAAACAAAATTATTCTAAGACATCTAATATGTGTTGGTTTTCCTTCTTCACAGAACAAGATATATAATTCTTTACCCTGGAAACCAGGCAAATATTTCAAATCTCTATTTTTTCTCCTTTCAAAGACTGGCTAAGTCACTCTGCAGGTATATCTGCTGTTGATGAAGCTCTGAAAGGTTCTTTCTTCTAACTACTACTTCTTCTCCTTGTGGCTCTTTTGTACTCTTTCGGTGATTCTTTATTATTTGAACTTCTTGCCCTGCAACAATCCCATCAGTGTTGGTGTTTCTAAGGATTCCATTCTTGTCCCTTCACTCCCCTTATTCCATAAATGTTCTCCAAGTGATTTTGTTCATTCTCTTCTTTTTCACTATGAGCCACATGCTAATGATTCCCCAGCCCAGGCCTCTCCTCTACGATCGAGCTCCTTATTCATTCAATCAGTGCCCTGCCTGCTCTCTACTGATGATGCCTCTAATAATGTTGAAAAGTAGAAAAGCTTTTTCCCCAAGTGAAGCTGATCTTTTTGCTGTATTTTCTTGATAATTGAGTGGGAGGAAGTAGGAAATGGGAGAAGACAAAGCTGAGTTCTGCTTTCCAGCTAATGTGACAGGAACAACTGAGAGAGAGAGAGAAGGGGGTGACAGAAATGTCTTGGCTCTCAAATATGGTGTTGGTGACACAGACAAGTAACTTTACAGAAAAGCCTGGCAGATGCTACCTTAAGTTAACTTTAAGTTCACATCGACAGAGATGATTCAGATCGAACTTGATAGGATGAAATGAAAAGAACACACTATTGTTTGTAATTTTTGCTTCACGGATGCATTACCTGAGTCAAGCCCTATAAAGAGATGAGAGAAACCAAAATTAAAGGACATTCTAGAAGATAACTCTTTTGTAGTCTTCAAAAGTATCAGAATTGAAAAAAACTGGAGAAAGAGACGTAATTAATTTTAAGGCATGATTTTGATCTGGATCATTTTGCTATAAAGAAAGTTGTTGAAGTCACCTTTCCCTTTTAGATCTCCGTTTGTCCTTCTGTAAAATGAGTAGCTTGGATTAGTTTACAAAAATGACAGCTAACATTTACCAAGTGCTTAGTTTGCCCAAACACACACACACACACACACACACACAAATTGTATTGGAGCAACTGGCTAAACTTGAATGGGGTCTAAGGATGATATTGTAGGAATGTATCTATTTTTGTTTCTTACTGTTGTTGGCCATATTGTGATTATATAGGAGAAGGCCCCATTTGTAGGAAATACACACTGTAGTATTTGGGATGATGGACAACTTTGTCTGAAATTTAGACGAACTACTTTGAAATGGTTTTGGGGGAAAGTTCTTTGTACTGTACTTGCGATTTTTCTGTAAAGTTTGAAATTGTTTCGAAGTAAAAATAATTTTTTTGAAAAAGTGTAGAGATTTTCTAACTACTGGATAACCGTTGGAAGATAGAAGCTGTACAGCAACCTAATCAGATTTACATCTCTAAACGGTTGTTCTGACAGCTCTGTGGAAAGTATCTGGGGAGCGGGAGGGTGGGAGGATTGTAACACTCCTGGCATATGACTTTTGGGGAAAAAATACAGTAAGGTTCCCTACTGGAAGGACACATTGCAAAATAGCAGCCCGTCCTCCAGGCTGAGATTGTTCCAGGCCAAACTCTCAAAGTGAATGACTACGCAGAGAGTCTCCGGGAAATGCAGACTAGATGGAAAGCTATAGCAGCTGTCTACAAGAGAGGTGATAAGTGGCTTTAGGGAAAGATGACTTCCAGATAGATTTTAGAGATTGAATAGGTTGAAGAGGCTGAAAGATTTGATGTGGGGAGTGAGGAGCAGAGAACAATCAAGAATGACTCATGAGGTTTTAACCTGCACTCCGGCAATAGCTTAGTGGTATCATTTATATGTGGGGAAGACGGATGAGCAATTTGGGGAGAAAAATCAAGAATTCACATCTTGTTATGAGCAGGCAATTCACTAAAGAAGAAACCCAATGGCCAATATGCATAGATTAATATTCAACTTCATTAGCTGAATTCAAAAAATGAACAAAACATCAAAGCATTTTTCACCTATCAGATAAGCAAATTTTTTTTCTTCCAATTCTGATTTCTATTATTGATGTTCTGGGTACAGAAAGAGATTCTTCTTGTACTGGCAAATAAGTTGGAAAAGTTTTAATGGAGATAAAATACGCCTAATAGGAGCCCAATAATTCACACTTTTTGAAAAAAGCAATTCTACTTTCATAAAATTACGCAGATGAAATTACGAAGGATGTGAAAAAAATGTTTAGCTATAAAGATCTTTTCTTGAAATGGATATGATTCCAAATATCCACATAATGGGATGTTATTAGCTTGCAGTAAACAAGGGAACAGGTCCTTTTTCCTAGAGTTTCTAATGTGTTAATGTAAAAACTGGCCCTGGGATCCTCAACCTTATCACCACCTGCCTCTGATGGAAGCCAGGAGGAAACAGTGAAAGACCATGGCTAACAGGCTGTTGGGTTTTCTTTCAAGAATCCTCACCCATTAGGGACCTCAGTAAGGCTGCCTTCCCCTACCTTCCCCTGAGTACCTAGGATGGAGGGGAAAAAAAAAAAAAAAAAGATTTCTTCTCCTTGCTTTCCCAAGCCAAGTGAGATGAGATGGGATTCCTCATAGACACCAAGGTTTCTGCAAACAAAACAAAAACCAACAATGAAAACCAAAAACACAGGCCAAACACTCTGCCCCAGCGAGGGGTGTATTGAGCTAAAGAGAATTATTGGTAGGAGGTGGTCTGCGCTCCAGAGACGGCTGGGCAAGGACATCAAGTGTGGCTCAAAGAGATCCTACAGAAGGCGCTCTCTTGAAAATTCCCACTATTGGGGGGAGTGGATGGGCTATGGTGTTTTGGAAGAAAAATGTAATACCTCTACATGAAGAAAGATAATCTTCCACGAAAAAAAAAATTAAATTAACAAAAATCTGGCACCAGCTAAGACCAACTATATTTGGCTCGAAGTTCAGGTACGTGATTTGGCTTTTAACACTTCGCCTCCTTCTTTAGTGAGGAGACGCTAACACTAATAGGGATCCCGAATCTTAGCGGCTTAACACACCATAATCTTGCTCAGATCTGAGGGAAGGGCTCCACACAATGCGTTCATTCCGGCCACGGTGGCCTTTGACGGCCTGAGGTCTCCGTGCAGCATCTGCATTCAGCAAGGAGGGCGTGGTGGAAGGCTGACGGCACTCTGCTGGCATCCCATTGGTTGCGCTCAGTCACATGGCCCCGCAGGGTACACAGTAATGTGGTCCAAGGTTTCAGTGAGCCGGCACTGTCTGCTCTCATCCTTGCTCTCTGGCTGGTCCCTGGGATCCGGAGGAGCCAGAAGCAGTAGAGAGAATTAGGGAGGGGAAAGGAACAGAAAACGAATTTTAGAAGGCGAGTTACCCTTGTCCCACTGCTCCTTAGACATCATCTGGAAACAGAGATGAAGGGGCAGATTTTGAACTGGATGACAATCGGATTTTTTAGTAACTGAAAATCAAACAATTGTAAAGTGAAAATTAACCGGGAAAGGCCTGGCATCTTCTCTACATGGGATAGGGAAGGGAGAGAGGACAGCTTGAAGGCAGTGGTTAAAAAACAAAATTTTCCTCCTTTCTAGGCACCCGATGAATTAACCGGTTGAATCGTTGTTCCATATGTTGAAATATAATGCTGCCATTAAAAATTACGTGGCATATTTAGTTTTTATTTGCATGGAAGAATATTCTTGATGAACTACATTAGAAAATAAGTATAAGTATATTGTATATAAGTATATAAGTATGGTATATAAGTATACATATAAGTATACCATATAAGTATATGGTATAAGATCATACTTTCACAAAATAAGTATGGAGTTTACATTTTCAGCGTCAGTATATGCATTTGTGTGTGTGTGTAATTTGCATAGAGAAAAGGAGAAACATATACATGAAAAGGATAAGATTGGTCATCTCTGGATGGTGAAATTTATAGCAAACAAATATTTTTCTCCTTAGAACATGTGTTTATTAACTTTTACTTACCTCTTACGACTTCAGGAAGAGAAGAATAAAAATTAAGGATAATGTGTAATAAACATTAACAAGTAAAGTTATAAAAATATATTTTATGTCTACCTACCACATACGCCCTAATTCTCTTTTAAGTATTATCTATATTTTATGATTTTTTTGAGTCTTAAACACGTGCAACGTTAGCTGATGATGATAAATAAGCTGAAACCATTAAGGATACTTGCCTTTAGATCAATAACATTTTCCGTCTTTTAACTCAACAAATCTCATTATATCTCTTTCTTCTTTTATGTTTTATATTACTATAGTAACTATGAAATAAGAATTGCAAAACTTATTTAATAACAGATGTTTCCGCGGTTGGAGAAAACAGCATCCGTTACTATTTTGTGTGGCAAAATTGCATTACCCTAAGTTGCAGACACCCTTTCCAGCCTGTAGGTGGCACCAACGTTCATGCCTTGTAGCAGTCAGAGACCGTCAGAGTCCATGGTCTTGGCCAGAGGGGAAGCAGTAGTTTTCCAGGTGTAGCCAACCCTCAGGACCCCATCGTTTTCGATAGACACACACTTCTTCCACCAACACACGCTCCTCACATGGTGTGTGTTCTGCTTCAGAGGGTTTAAGGCTTTCGTGCTCCTGGTCCCTCAAAATAATACTAGGGACCCCCTCAAATAATACAAATTATTAGTATGGCCACCTTATTCATTGGCTTGGTCTTGATGTTTTTTTGTTGTTGTTGTTGTTGTTTTACTGGTGGCCTAGCCGGCTTTTATTTGTGTGAGTCTGTCTTACTCATTGCACAGTAGTCTACGAAAGATTTTATTGGATAAGATTTAAGAAGGCTGCACTCTAATGCATTACATGCACTCTAATTCATTACGTAAATGCAGTGTGCTACCATTATTACATTCAAAAGTCAATTGATTTTTTAATTGATAATTGGCACCCAGTGGATATGGGGATAATGTGCCTTGATTCCATGAAAATCCAATTGAGGAACAATAATAGTGTATATATGATATCCTAGACTCCAGTTTTTTATATTGTCACTAAATGGTATTATGCACTTAAAACATAGATCTATCTACATCACATCTAAATCTATCTATATGTTACTTATAATCAATTAGAGCTGAAGCCATAGATTCCATTAGTCCCAGACATATCCACTGATTATTTTGTTCTTTGAAAATAAATATAAATCGTACTATAATATTTAAGAGAATTATTTGGTTTATGTTTTTAAGTCAGTTGAACTAGTCATAAACAAAAATATGAGTCCTCTATTTAAGAATCAAAGCTGTGCCAAAATTTTGGGAAAATGCAATTTTTTCCCTGAACTATCAATTCAGTAGTTTATAAGATATTTAGTTCTGTCATGACAGCGCTGAGAACTGAACCTCTCTTTTGAAAATATTAAATCAACAACGTGTACCTTGCTTTATGCGATGCCATGCCCCTGAAATCTTCGGCATACAACAAATGGTGTTTTAAAAGCACTCAGGGAAATCACTGCTTGCGAGAATTAAATGATGCATTTCCTTTTAATGTGACTAACCCTTCTGTAAGTTATGTCCTCAGTTAAATTTAGATATTGTTTAAATCTTGAGTTTCCTATCACAGGACCTCAAAATAGTTTATGATATTATTCTGGAGGCTGGTTGTTACCCACCTCCGGAATTTATTCAATATAATGTGGAACTGTTTTGAAAACCATGGTGGGAGAATTTTTCTTACATGGTGAAAAATCACTGTGTCGAATGTATTTTAACTACAAAATCGTTCCCAAAACACGGTCCCTGAGTGGGATGTCGCCATGATGCTTCTGTGTTGGCATTGCCGCGGGCCCAGTGAGGCTTCACGGAGCAGGCGACAAACGTCGCTTAATGAGGTGGAGGTTTTCTCCTGGAGAACAGGGAGGAAGGAATGATCTGCGCAGGGCAACAAGGTTCAGGAAGGTATAGTCGATAAGCAGGTGCTGTGTTTAGGGCACCCTCCCTGTCATAGGCTGTCCGCGGGGCTGGGGGGGCAGGGGCACTCGGGGCCATGCTGAGGGATTTGTACTTTGTCAGCATTTAGAGGACAAGGAAGGTCATGCATGAGAACTAATAGGAATAGGGGACAAGAGCCGCGCGGCTGTGAAGGAAGAGGGTGACTCTGCTCACAATCGTAAGATTGCTTTGACAGGAGCAAGGGCGGGGAGAATCACAGCAGCCCCCACTAAGTGTGTGATCACACTTAGTTGTGTAGGATATGTTTTCACATGTTGCAAAGTTAATTCGTGTAGTAGTTCACTCCTGAGAGACAGGTCCCGAGAAGTCTTGAACCAGTGGTGCCTGTGAGTGGCCGTGCTGGGGTGAGAACACCGGCCTGAGGATGCACCCAATCCTCCCTGGGCTCTGTGGTCAGTGATCCGCACCTGCCTCCTCGTGGGGGGGGGGGGGGGCGGACAGCGGCGTCCACCTCTGTGCTCATCCCCAACTGCCCTGGGTGTCAGTCCAAGGAAGTATAGCCTCGTGCATAAAAATTGAAGAAAAAGATCGAGCTCCGTTTGACACTAGCAATTTGGGGAGAAGATAAGCAGTCTGATCAGAAATAAATTGAGAATTGGGTAGAAATGGTTTCCATTATCAGCTCTGCCGCTGACGGGCTGTGACTTTGAGTAAATCGCTGAATTGTGTGATTTCCCCATGTGTAAAATAAAGAACCAAGTGATTTTCAAGGGCCCTCTAGCTCTAAGATTCAGTTTATATTTCAAAGGGAAAGTATCTGCCTGAAGGCATTAATATATTGTTCACAGTTTCCCAATAAACTACTTCCCCATAAATGAACTGCCTAAGGCCATTTGAAGAAGTCTCTCTCTTGCTCTCCCTTTCTCTCAATCCATCTCTCTCTCTCCCCATTTCCTCATTTCAGATTAACGATATACTAACTTTATAATATGGCATTGACTTCTGACTTGATTGGTCCTATAACTCACACTTACCCTCCACCTGCCCTATTTTCTCAGCTTAATTTCCGTGAGCTTTCACTCGGGGACTGGGCGCTGCGGGAGGGGAGCGCTTCCGCCCCCTAGCGGAGAGCTCCTAGAGGAAGGCGTTTATGGGCACGGCTCCCCCTGAAATCTGCCAGTTGTCCTATCTGCATGGAGCAGTTGGCTGGTGAAGTTGCCTGTTGTGTTGATTGATGTATACGTGTTCTGAAGTTTGTTTATACCTGTAGTGAATTTTATAACATCTCCCTTATGTTTTACACCAACAGTATCCAGTAGAGTTCATGGGGTTCATTTGCTGGGAGGAACAGCGGATGACATTTCGTTTTTTCTCATGTAACAATTACGAGCAGGGTTTTAAGGTGGCCTTTCCGGTTGGGAACTAATAAATAACAGTGGGTCAGTGGTAGCTCTTCAGAGCACACCGTCACATCAATTTGCCAGAATTTTGATTTTAAAATTAAACAACCTTGTGATGATTCCCTCTGATATTGCATGCAAAAAATCCTCTATAAATCCCTCCCAGTGTGTTAATTCCGTCTTTTAAAATGTTTTGCCAGACGTTTAGAAAGTACATCAACTGCCTTCCTTTCTGTTTGAATCTAAATTTTCCTTATTGGGGCTCCTGGGTGGCTCAGTCGGTTAAGCGTCTGCCTTCAGCTCAGGTCATGATCCCAGGGATGGAGCCCCACATCGGGCTCCCTGCTCGGGGGGGGGGGGGAGTCTGCTTCTCCCTGTGCCTGCTGGTCCCCATGCTTGTGTTCTCTCTCTCTCTCAAATAAATAAATAAAATCTTGAAAAAAAAAAAAAGTCCTTATTGTAATCAGGGTTGTGGAATTAAATCCCTGTTGTTTCTCCGAACAATAAAGCCCTTCACAGAAGGAGGCTGTTTCTAATGTGAAAGAAAGTGAAGAACATTTGAGGGTTTAGCCTAGTTCCCTACAGTGTCTACTAAGGATTTGCAAGTGGAATTACTTCTCTGAAGTACAGTAGATATTTGTTGGCTTTCCATTTAATTCTTTGTGTAGACAATAATAAAACAGTTAAAGTAGCACAAAACTGGTACTTATGGGCAATCGTTATTACTAATTACTTAAAAATAATGTGAAGCCTCATACAATCACATCATAATATTAAGACACAGATATTCTGGGACTGAGACACTGATTCATCCTTAGCTTCTGTGATAAATCTTAGTTCATTGGCTTTCTTTTTAATTCTCTAGGGATCATTCTCTAAATCCTATGAATATATTCAGTTCAATGTGTTTGTATTTTCATTTGGTTCGAAGTACTTCTTTTATTTCCCCTGAGACTTCCCGTTTGACCTACCGATGATTTAGAAGTATATCGTTTCGTTTCCAAGTGTTTGGAGATTTTCCTGGCTCTCTGTGTTATTGATTTCTAGCTCAATTCCACCGTGGCTAAGGAACACCTTGTATATTATTTCAATCGTTTTACATTTACTGAGGTTTGTTTTCTGACTCAGGGTATGGTCTAGCTGGTGAATGTGCCATGGGCACTTGAAAAGAGTGTGTGTCCCATTGTTTGAAGTGTTCTGTGATTATGGATGAGATTCTGTTGGTTGAGTGTCGTTGAGTTCTTCTCTACCCTTGCTGATTTTCTATCTAGTTGTTCTATCAATTGTTTAGGGATAGGTGCTGGTCCCAACAGAAGGTGTGGATTTATCTGTCTCTCCTCCTAATTCTGTCCATCCCTGATGCATTACCATATTTTGCAGCTCTGTTGTTGGGCACACACACATTCGGGGTTGCTATGACTACTTCTTGGTGGATCATTATGTAATGTCCTTTTCTGTTCCTGGCAATTTTCTTTACTCTGAAGTCAATGCTAACTGATTTTAATAGAGCTACTTCTGCTTTCTTTTCATTAATGTTTGCATGATAGAGCTTTTTTTCATCCTTTTATTTTCTACCCACCCATATTATTATATTTGAAGTGATTTTCTCATAAGCAGCTTATAGTTGGGTCCGTTTTCTTTGTCTACTTTTGTTTGTTGGTTTTGCTTTGTTTTGTTCATTTTTTTATGCATCCATTTTGCAAATCTCTGTGTTTTAGCTGGTGTATTGAGACAACTCAAATACAATGTGCCTGTGGATGTCTTTGGACTGAAGTCTGCCATTTTATGTCTTCTTTTCAGTTTGCTCTCTCTGCTTTTCATTTATCTGCCTTTCTGGGAGTTGCTTAAAGAATTGTTAGAATTTATATTGATTTATCTATACAGTGCTTGGATAGATTTTATATAACTTTTAGTGGTTGCTCTAGAATTATATCACTCTAACAATACAGTATCCATGGGAATTTTTACCAGGTTGAGGAAATACAGAAACTTTACTTATCTTATTATTGTACTCTTCTCTGTTTTTAATTAGCCGCCTTAAATATTTCATTTACATGCACTGAAACCCACATTAGGCTGTGTTATATTTTTGCTTCTACCATCAAACATATTATAGGAAACTCAAGAGAAGAAGGAAAGTCTATCGTATTTATCCATGTTTTTGCTTCCCGTGTCCCTCCTGTCCTTCTGATCTTCCACAGTTGGTTCTTTGGGGCTTACTTTCAATTTAGAGAACGTCCTTTAGCCATTCCATCAGACGAGGACTGCTGGCAACAAGGACTCCTAGTTTTCTTCAACTGCAAGTATCTTGACTCCCCTTTCATGCCTTGTTTTCACAGAATATGGAATTTGCGGTTGAGAGGTCTTTTCTTTCAACACTTAAAAAAACTTTTCTTGGATGAGAACTTCCCTATCATTGGAATTTTCCCTTCTGGTGGTTAAGATGTTCTTCACTACTTTCAAAATTTTTTCTTGTCCTAGGTTTTTGTAAATTTGATGATGATGATGATGATGATGATGATGATGATGATGATGTATCTTGTTGTGGATTTCTTCAGGTTCGTACTGTTTGTGGTCCCCACAGCTTCTCAAATCCATAGGTTTATGTCTTTGGCCAAATCCATGAACTTTTTAGCCATTATTTTTTGGCTACTTCTCCAGTCATGCCACCCTACCCCATTTCTATCTAGGACCTCCATGGTCTGTGGTTCAGGTCTTGAGTTGTAAGCACCCATGCCTCTTGCTCTGTGTGTTTTCTTCAGTCTGCTTCTCTCTTTTGTTCACCTACTAGACAATAATATTCTTCTATCTTCAAGTTCACTGATTTCCTCTGTTTCTCCATTCTATTTTTGAGCCTATCCACAGAGTTTTTTGTCTCAGTTATTACATTCTACATAGTTCTAAAATTTCCATTTGTTTCATCTTTGTATCTTTCTATTTCTTTCTTGAAATCTTCTATCTTTTCTTTCCTTTGTGCTTACAATGTGAAAACATTTTTGTTGTGGCTTCTTTTAATTCTTTGTCAAATAATTCTAGCATCTGTATCATTGTGGTGTTTGGGATCTTTTGGTTGATTTTCGCATTTAGAGTTTTTCCTGGTTCCTGGTATGATGGGTGAAATCAGAACCTGTTGAGTATTATATTGGGATAATCTGGGTCTCATTTCCATCTACTCTTTTAGCTGGTCTCCCCTTCTATCCTCTAGATAGGAGAAGGGAGCAGCACTTCTTTACTGCCAGGGGGGTTTGGAGGTCAAGTTTCCCCATTCAATCAATCTCTTAACACCAGGGAGTGGGATAGGGTTACTCCTTACTTCATTTCCTTATTAGACCCTCAGCGGCTTGGAGGGGCAGGTGCATCTTGTTAACACGCCAAACTTGGCCTCTGCTAACTTTGAGGGGAGTGGAGAGGTTGGCCTCATTACTGCTGGGCACTAGACCTTTGGTGATAGAACCCAGCAGGGAGGTGAAGGGGCATGTCATTACTGCTGGGCAGGGCTGGAAGTCCAGGACCTCCATGTGTTATTGCCCAACTGGGATGATACTGTTCAGTGGGGAGCTTAGAGCCTGGGGCAATCAGAAATCTAAGCTCCTTACTCCCTTTGATGGCAGTGGTGGAATGAAGCCTCATTTTCTTCTTGTGGTATATGCTGGAGTAGAGAGATTATTGTCTCAAATGTTCTGTCTTCCCGGGACACCCCCTTCCAGATCCTGGAGCCAGAGGGAGCAGGCTTTTCTGACTGCATCCATTCATAAATCGGGGTTGCTGGTAGAATTCTTCAGCTTCCTATGTGGTTTATATGAACCAAAAGAAAACCCAGGAAGTCAGTTAACTCCTTTCTTGAGTTTCAAGGTCACTGATTGGTCTGCCTTCTTCTCTCTACCTTTCAGAGTTTTCTTGTGTTTGCTTTACGTATAAAATTCAGAGTTTTATCAGCATTTAGCAGGAGGAAGAGGGGAAAAAAGTACTTCTCTTTCATCTTTACCAAAGCAGTTTCCCTTATATGATTCTTTAAAAAAAAAAAAAAAACCCAAAAAACAAAAAAACAAAAACATGTCTACAAGGCATGGCATTCCTATTAATTTATTAAAATGGAAGAATGTTCTATCAGCTGACAATTCAGAAAGCTCATGGTATCATCTGTCGCATAGCTAGCAGTGGAGACAGAGTACAAGGCCCTTCAGAGCCTGAGATTGCATCGTTGCTAAGAGATAGCAAGCATTTATAGGGTTTGAGTCACAGAGGAAATGAATTGGGGACTTATTTCACTAGAATAATAGGCTCACATCACCCCCACAAACACTGATGCTCATGTTCCAAAAGAGTAAACATGACTGATGTAAAATTTAGAAGTATGGAGAGAAGATAATACACTTTTGACTAAGACATTATTATGATCATAGTGATCATGATTATATTGTGGCTATCTCCCACTTGTTCTGAAACTGCTTCCGATAACTTCAAATATCAGGACCAAACAAAAATTGCACCCAGTTGTCACACTCACTCTGAATCACATTCTGCTGTACTATTCTTGCTGAGATAACAATTTAATACATGTTGTTTTTTACTTGAAAGCAGAAATGTACAATTTGTTTAGCCTCAAAAATTTAGCTCACTTCCTTTACAAAAGAAGTTTGGTATAATTTGGAAACTTCAACATTGAAATAGCTAGCTTCAATATTGTTTTATACTAGAGGAATGTTGGTTTCATCAGGAGGAATTGGATATTTAGGTTTTCTGCATTAACATTCAATATTCATGATCTAGAGTCATTCAGTTTACTCAGTTCCTGTGGCTGCTTTATATCACTGTTTATAAGGGT
>CM052889.1:4622359-4826682 GCA_028534135.1 Potos flavus
CTTCCCTTTCCCTTCCTCCCCCCTTTTTCTTCTTTTAGATTTCCAGGGCTCTTGGCCTAAAGACCACCAGAACCTACCTTCGACACCAGCCCCTTTGTCTTCTCTACCGCCCTCACTTCTTTCCAGTTCCTCCCTTCCACTTCCTAGCATGATCCGACGGACTCCTTCCCTCAGGACCTGTGCTCAAGTTGACCACCCCCTGCCCACCCCCATTCCCTTCGGCTCCTTCTCATTACAGATCCAGTATGTCTGCCTTAGGTAATTCTTTCCTGACCAGCAGACTAGAACAGGCTCCCCATTTTACCTTGCCAGCACACCCCATATTTGCTTGCATAGCACTTCATATGTTTGTCGTAATAAATGTATTTGTGGAATGATCTGATTACCCTTAATCTCTGACAGTGAGTTCTGCAAAGGCAGGAACCATATACATTTGCGCGGCATGGAATGCCAGCATCTACTTCGCTGCCTGGAACATGGCAACCACTCAACACTATAAGACACAGTGAATGACTGTTTTATCTGACACGATCTGCCTAGAGAAGAAAAGTAGAGAGTTTAGTAAAGGCCCATAAAGGCAATTTCACATGGATAGTTGTGCACTAATAAGTCAAGAAATAGTTCCTTTAGTACGTTTGGCAATTAATTTTAGATACAGCTGCAGATGCAATTTTGAGGCCGGTAGCTGGTCTGCCGCAACGTCTGACCCCAGAGGTGAGCCCACGGAAGGGCTGCCACAGCCCGGACGACCAGTTCAACTTAAGATTTTGATCAGTCACCTGGTCTCTCTAGGTCTCCTTGGTTTCCCCATTTGTACGATCAGTATTTTGTCGGATCTGTATGATGTGTTTAAGTCCTGAAGTTCAGGGAAAGGAGAGGCATAAACCTGCAAACTAATTTTGACAGCTGTATGGCATATTCAGACTTGGAGCCGTTGGGACAGAGGAGTCTGGAAGCTGGTTGCCTATCAGGAGAAATCAGCAAGAAGGACAAGTCAAGAGCAGAGGCCATATGGAGGGAGTAGCCAAGGTTTGAAGACATGATGTTTGTTTCTCATTTAAAAAAAAGAGAGAGAGGGGGCGCCTGGGTGGCTTAGTGGGTTAATGACCTTCGGCTCAGGTCATGATCTCAGGGTCCTGGGATCGAGCCCCACATCGGGCTCTCTGCTCAGCAGGGAGCCTGTTTCCCCCTCTCTCTCTGCCTGCCTCTCTGCCTACTTGTGATCTCTCTTTCTGTCAAATAAATAAATAAATAAAATCTTAAAAAAAAAGATAACTTAAAAAAAAATAGAGAGAGAGAATTCAAACCAGACAAGTTAGGGCCAGGACCAGGCAAATTCCCCAAAGCAGTTTCCATAAATATAAACGAAAGCACATACAACAAAACAAAAACAAGCCCATATGTAGAAATTCCAGAAACAGTTACAATGTAACAACGGTATCTGGAAAGTGATTTATTTTTTCCCTTTGTTCTGGTGGACTATCTTGCCATTCAGCTGGATTGTGAAATCATCTTTATATTCTATTGTTTAGGAAGAGGTGTACATTTATATCCGTGCACTAAACATACACTAGGCTCCAGCGGCCCCTCTCAGCGAGTATCCCTGTCCTGTGAATCCTCCTGGAGGGATGGGAGCTGCTTCCCCCGGGGCCACCTGAAGGGACTCCATGTCCTCCGACAGCCTCTGAGAGGGACCTACGGTGGCTCGGGTTCCAGACGTGTAACCCCCAGCTCCTTTCGACAACATAACCTCATGCAGTTTCACACGGATAATGGTGCACTAATGAATCAAAAGACTAGTTCCTTTACTATGTTCTGCAATTAATTTTGGGCACAGCGCCAGTATAATTCTGAGGCCCGTAGTTAATCCATAGTGACGTTTGCCCATGAGGAGCTTTCTCTCTCTCCCTGCCAACACACTCTCCCCGCCCCCCCCCGTGAAAAGCAAGCCCCTGTTTCAAAGATTGAGAACTGTCAAGGTGGAAACGATCTTCTTGGAGTCTAGGGGGAGTTTTTAATATCTCTGCAGAACGGGGGCATGGCTGTCCCCGTCAGCGTGTGTCGGAGAAGGTCACAAGCTGAAATGTTTGACATCACCCTGTCTGATTGAAGGGAACGTGGCTGGTGGACGGCTGAGGGTTCATTGTCCCCTCCAGCTTCAGGATTCTGTGAAATCTTTAATAAAAAAGTGGGTTTTCTATATTAACTTGAAGTGATAGAAGTGTGTGTGTGTGTGTGTGTGTGTGTGTGGCTTTTGCACTTTTGAAAAATGAATTAGGTGAGACTTCTGTAGTGTCTACTAAGAAGTGTTTGCACATTTGTCAACTAAACACCCATAATCACTGTAGTTACGACAAAGTAATCAAGGCCTATTGATGACATCATCCCCTTGGATGCCGTCTCTGCAGCCCCCAGCCTGGGATGTAGGGGAGCCAATAGAAGACGCAGGGAACTCCCCCCGCCCCTTCCCCACGTCCCCAGCTCCCTACCCGTTCTGCCCCCTTCTCTGCTCTCAGCTGTCTTCTTGTTCCTGTTGGTTGTCTCATGCTCAGGGATTTTTAGTCCTAGAAGGGAGAATTTGGGAGGAATGTGGCTATTCCATCTTGCCCAGAACTGATCAATATACTTTTGAAATACCATTATGCTCAATTTTTCTGTCCAACTTGAAAATTAAGGGCACGTTTTAACAAGCGAAATCCAGTTTTAAAAAAGGGAGTAAGTCATTTGATAAAATGATTTCTGGAATATCACGAGTTATTTCAAATAGCTCATAGAAACATCGCGAAATATATTCGCTTTGAAAGCAGTGATGAGATCGCTTCAAAAGCTGACAAGCCCACGTCAGTGCTTTCTTGTTTTTGTTCATTTACTGGAAGTCCTGTCTTTGAGGCAAATCTTTCTATCTCCCTTTGAGATGTCTTTGAGGCTGAGTGGCTGTCAAACCAAGAAGATGCAAGGGTGTCTGCCGGGGGAAAGGGAAAACAAAAACAAAAAACACAGAACCACAAAGATTAGAAGCCTTTGATGCACGGACCTCTCTGGGTCTCAGTGCATTATCTCCCCCCTGGGGGAATTCCTAGGACTTCTGAGGACATGAGAGTGAGCAGAGTTGTCTCTGCCTGGGAACCGCCGAAGTTTGTTGGGGCCAACACAGCTCCCCAAAGAGAACCCATCGGCCTGTGGCCGAATTGGCGGCCCAGATCCTGTTCAGGGACCCCTGGGCTCCGCCTGGGTTTCCCACGTGGAGGAAGACGTTACCTTGCTGGTGCGGCATTAATTTAAGAAACGGGAGAGCCTCACGCTCAGGTCCTGAGAGGCAGTGCTTCTGGAACAGAGAAAGGCAGATGACAGCCGTCACAGGTACAACAAAATTTCAGCTCCCTTTCCAACCCCGGTGGACTCCGTAGGTGCTGGGATGGTCCTCAGAGGGCAGCTTAGCCCTTATGAAGCAAGCAGCAGAAGAAAAACTCTCCAGACGCAGGACTCGGCCGAAGCCACCTTGCCACTATGCTTCGGTAAATTTAGAAACGGAACTCCTCGGCTGCCTAAGTCAGGAATCTAAGACAGGTGCCTGCGGAGGTGTCTTCGTGAGCAGGGCCTTCCTCCGAGTCCATCGCACATAACTCCAGACGCTGTTTTGAGGGTCCTCGGCGGATAAAACGAAGGTTTAAAAAATCAGCTGATTTTAAGATAGGGAAATGATCCCCGAGGAGGGGCCCAGAGTGATCATGTGAGCCCTCAGAATCCGAAGTGGCGTGGGCAATGGGCAGCAAGGCAGGCAGGAGGGGGGTGTGGGTGGTGGGGGGCCCGCGGCAGACCTGCTGCTCGGATCCCCCTGCCAGGGACCGGGGTGGGCAGTCTCTGAAAGCTGAGACTGACCTCCGCTGAGAGCCAGCAAAGAAGCCACCAGGAAATCCTAAAGCCACAGGGAGCTGATTTCTGCGAATGGGCCTGAAGGAGAGTGACAGGCGAGTCTCCCTGGGAGAAAGGAATCACACCTTGCCAAACCTTGATCTTGGCCTTTTGAGCCTCCGAGCCGACAACCAGCTGAGCCATCTGAACCCAGACTTCTGACCTGTGGAATGTGAGGAGGCCTGTTAAGGCAAAGGAAGGAGGGAGGCATGCGCCCCGCAAGGGGCAGAGCTCAGCCCCCAGCCTACAAAGGACTCCTTGCTGCTCCCGCTTCTCCTAGAGCTGACACGGCGGGAGGGGGGAGGCGGCCCCTCCCTTTAAAAGAATCCATCGATTTATTTCTGCGTGTGCGGCCCGTGGAAGGAAGCACTCCTCTTTTCTCCGTTTACAGAATCTCAATCCATGCTGCGTGTTTAGCGTGATCAGCAGTAAGATGCGTCTCCCCCAGCCCCGTTTTAGCCCTTTTGGGGGTAAAACCAGCAGCTACTTGAGGCGTTGGTGGAGCTCCCCAAATGACTTTCACGGATCCGGAGACGCTGTTTTCATCAGACCGGCTGCCAGGCCGTCCTTGGGAACACCTGCGTTGTCCGTCGGGTGGAAGGGAGGAGTCTGGCTCCCGGGAGAGAGCTGAAAATACCAGTTCCCGGTGCTGGCCTCCCAGCGCCCCAGCCTCCAGAGTGTGCGACCCGGAGATCCAGGCCGCTCCGCCTGGGAAGGGAGGCAAGCGCTCTCCTGGCCGGCGGTGGCCGTGGCCGGGGCCGGGGCCGGGGCTGCTCTGACCCTTCAGGCTCTGACCCTTCAGGCGTGGGCCTGTAGCTGCCTGCGGTCCGCTGGGGGCGTCCAGGGCCCCAGACCGGGCCGCTCTCGTCGCACAGTCTAGCCGAGGACCCCGCGTGGCGCTGTGGGGTCTGCTGTGCCCGCGAGGGGCTTCTGGGGGAGCAGTCTCTGCCTGGGAGCTCCTCGATGGGATCGCGGAGACTTCTGGAGGGACCCCGCAGTCTGGGGCTCTTCCTGCCCAGGCCGCCCTCCCCGTCTCTCACCCTGTCAGACCCACATCGGGCCTGAGGTCTTCCGCTGCGTCCTCCTGCTCCCCATCCCCTTCCTCTTCCGCAGGCATCGCCCCCAGTAAACGTCTTCCCCTTCGAATTCTGTTCAGCATGTGCTTCCCGCAGGGACCCCGCGGGCACCGGCATTTCGGGGGGTTATCCGCGCTGCCCACAGCCTTCCGTGGTGTTTGTGGTGCAAACGGGGCTTCTGATGGCGCTGGACACAGCCGCCCCCCCCCCCCACACACACACATGTGCCTATGGGATCAACTTTTAGCTCCGACACACCTGCCTTATTGGGACTGTGAGTGTTCCCACATGCTTTTAATTAGGCCGGTTCTGTTTCTGGTGAAAGCAGCCACCTGCTATTTCTAGTTCTTGCAACGGAGGAGCCTAGCGGGGAAACCATCCCAGACGCACTCTCCAAACTCCAACAGAAATCTTTTCAAAGTGTTTTCGAGAACACTACAATAGAGAGAAGCGTATTTTTATTTACCTCAATGAGAAACGTAACAAATAACCGCTACTTTGTTGAGGGATGACCCTAAGAGATTAGAGTTTGAAGGTCAGGATTCCGGAGCCGGTCCTTAAAGACAGGTGAACTTGGATCTGCTCCTGGCTTAGGGACAGACTGCAATTCTGCTTCTTAACCTCTCCGCACTTTCACATCTTGCCTGATTCAGACATTTTTATTCCAAAGGCACATTACGTCCACAGATGAGCCTTGCTTTGTCTTATAGATACTCTCTCTTAAAAATAATTGTGATATCTAAAAATGTGTTTTCGTTACCATTTGAAAGTTTGATAGTAAATCAGGGCAGCCATATCCCCTGGGTCTTGGGAACCATCAGGTACTGTAATCCAGAATTCTCTCTCAAAGAGTTGTCCCCGCACCACTGTATCGATTCTAAAGCGGCAAGGTCCCTCGCTTCTCAGTTCCCCGGACTTTGTCACAGGCCAGTCTCACGTGCTCATCACAATAACTGTCAGATAATTTCATCCCCATGTCAGTGATGTGGACATTCAGGTGCTCTGAGGTTAATTGACTTGAGCAAGATCACAAAGCTCATAAATGAAGTAACCAAGATCCAAAATTAGGTGTCTTTATTGTAAATATCATTGGTCTCCTGGAAGAATACACTGATTTCTCACTGCATGCTATTCTGGTTTGAACTCATTTCTGGGTTTGGAATGAGTTAAATTCAATTATGTCGTGAGTGAGTTTTTTGAGAATATGTTTCGATGAAGAACCTACATTCTACTTTTCTTATAATTTTTTATTCCAAAGTAAATTTATTTTTGTTTTCAAGATATGATTATAGAGAGGGGGTTCAAGAAGAAATGAAGGGAAGACATTCTTCTTCCCTTTCTATATGCAAAATCGAAGGAGACACTTGACAACATCTATCTGTATATATGTATATATGTATACTTTGTATATGTATATACATGTACATATATACATATGCATAAAGTATAGACATATATAGGCTATATAAAGATACAAATATATTTATTCCTGTTTTATAGATATAGATACAAATACATATTCCTGTTTAAAAAATGTAAAGCTTATATACATACATACATATGTGTATAAATAAAGATGACATGATGATTTCTTCAAATAGTATGTTAAAAACCATATAAATTGCTTTATTAAAAGCACCTCAAGGTGATTTTAGAGCTCTTTTAAGGAATTGTCCTAAGTTAGACCTATTATTGGGCGTCTGGCTGGCTCAGTCTATGGAGCCTCCGACTCTTGGTTTTGGCTCAGGTCATGATCCCAGTGTCATGGGATCAAGCCCTGAGACAGGCTCTGCTCTCAGCGGGGAGTCTGCTTGAGATTCTCTCGCCCCCTCTCACTGCCCCTCTGCCCAGTTGAGCACAAGCTCTCTCTCTCTAAAGTAAATAAGTAAATCTTTAAAAACAAATAGGTAAATTGAACCTATGATTATGCAGAGAAACTTCTATCAGGAATGGCACAACTTGGGGCACCTGGGTGGCTCGGTTGGTTAAGTGGCTGCCCTCCACCAAGGTCACGATCTCAGGGTCCTGGGATCGAGCCCCACAGGGGTGGGATCCCTGCTCCACGGGGAGCCTTCTTCTCCCTCTCCCTCTGCTGCTCCCCCAGCTTGTGCTCTCTCACTCACACACTCTCTCTCTCAAATAGACAAATAAAATCTTTAAAAAAGAAGAAAAGAAAGGCATAACTTTTTGAAATTCCTTTAGCTGCTTTTGCAACCTCGCTGCCTCCTTGTCTGCCCCTGGGCACAGCGTATACCTGAACAACGCTGGTGTAAGCCAGCGTGCCAGATCTCTCATGAGCTTTCCCGCGTGTGCTGAGGGTGTGGGCTCCGCTGGAGAAACGTCCATGACATTGTCCACATTGTCAATTACCGCGCATCACTGGCACCAGGGAGAGTGAGGGCTGCGCGGGGCCTCGGGTCTGGTTAAAATTCGCCCTCATGCCCTTCCTCATGTGACATGTGAAGTGCGGGATGTATATGCCCTTTGTCTCTGTAAGTGCTTACGGGGGACTTATGTAATCTTCTGCTTGACTGGGTAGGAACCAGCCAAGCAGAGCTCCTTGTCTCACCATGTCAGCTGCTTCGGCTCAAAATTTTCAGATGGTTGCTGACATACTTCTGCTTTTGTTTCGAGGTTTGCTCAAGGTAAACGCTATTTGAAAATCTTCAATGAAAAGCAGACATTGGTCAACTTTATTAGAGATTCACTTTTTAACGGAAAATTATTAATTTTATTAAAAGTGATATAAACATAAATTCTGTAGGGAAGTCTAAAATGGGTTGCAGTTGTGGAAACAAAAACGTATTCTCAATTATTTCTTCCAAATGACTTCCTGGTCATAGAAAATCCAGAGACGGAACAGAACGCTTTGAGGTGAGTGGTGGTAGTACCTCAAAGACACCACGAGAGGGGGCTAATGATTCTCATTTGGACTATTACTCCACACAAGGAAAAGAATGAAACTTTCTATAAACACAGAGGTGCTAAAATCTTGCTTTGATTGCTGGATCTCATCCAATGAACCAACACTCTAGAATTGTGTACTGATTTTTTTAAATGTGATTAAAAGCCGAAAATACCATTATTTTATGTTAATGCCTGGCCCTTCCCTCTCTGCCTCCAGAAGCAGTGGAGTAGATTAGGGATGAGATTTAAAGGAAAAACTGCCCAGACACTTGCATATGCGAATAAATTCTTCCACTTCCACACTCCACTCACAACCCCTCCAGATATTGATCACAAGTCAAATAAAATGCAATATTAATTGCGAAACACATCTCGACATCCTGTTTTCAAATCAGATTAAAAATTCATGGTTAGTTTCTAGTTTGTTGATGCATTAACTTTTCATAATTAAAAAAATTGTAATCGACTTGCTTTTTGGCGTGTCGGAGATTGAGCGGAGAGCACGCTGCGAAGACATCGCAAACCATTAGCGTGCTGCCTGCTTATGTGGACCTGCCTTCATAATGCGGCAGGTGAGGGGCAGTCAGGAACAGGTGTCTGCGCAGGTGTGGAGCCATCAGGAACAGGTGTCTGCGCAGGTGTGGAGTCATCAGGAACAGGTGTCTGTCTGCGCAGGTGTGGAGTCATCAGGAACAGGTGTCTGTCTGCGCAGGTGTGGAGCCATCAGGAACAGGTGACTGCGCAGGTGTGGAGCCATCAGGAACAGGTGACTGCGCAGCTGTGGCGCCATGGGGGAACAGGTGACTGCGCAGGTGTGGGAGGGGGCGCCTGCTACCCCACCTCTGCGGCCTCCAGTCCTGTGTGCGCCTGTACATTAAGCACAGCCTTGGGAATGTCGGCTTCTTTTATGCTTCTCGGAAGAGTTTTGGGCAATAATTATTTCAGAAGTTAATTGGAGTTAATGGAGATATTGTCTTAATGGGTTATCATTGAACCCAAATTGCCGCTTTTACTTATTCATTTTATTTTTATTTTTTTCTATTTCTTAGACATATTGACATCAGCCCATGATCTAGGGCTGCTTCTGGCTTAGCTGAATGCTCTCTCCTTTCGAGATTGTGGAATTACGGCTTCCTGTAGTTAATTGTATGCTTCCCAAGAGATGGGTTTGCTTCTTCACAACGCTGTGTATAGTGGCGGAGTTTATTATTTTAATCGTAGCATAAAATCAACTGTCATCTAAAGGGATGAGTTGTGAAGGCACATAGAGATACTTTTTTTCTGTAAAAATTATACTGAATGGTTTTGAAAACCTTGATAGAAACAAGTGAAAAAAAACACACTGTTTACACATGAGTAAGAGATTTAAGAGATTGACGAAAACATAAAAATTCATTCTGATTCTGAAACCAGATTGCTTCACAATTCTGCAGATTCCTGCTCTACATTAAAGAAAATGAAACTGCAATCATAAAAGATGCCGTATGGCTATTATTTACTCAGGGTAGACTAGATCAAACTTTACTAAAGGGAACGCAGTACAAGCAACCACAGGGGTCGGTTTTAAAGTGTGCACAGTATATTTTAATAAATTTTCCTGTCTTTGTTTTTCAAAAGTTGAAATTAGCTTCTTTGTCAGTCCCTGTCTGCTAGATTGTGGAAAACTTTTAAATGTACTTTTCTGAGATTTGGTCATCTGTTCTAATTTATATAGCCATTTCATGATCGAAGGTCGATTAAATCAGTTTCAACTTCCTGCCATGGTTTCTCTGGCCCTCAGCTTCCTGTCTTTCCTTCTCCCTTCCTGAGGGGGCACCTGTGGCAGGTGACGTCCTCCTGGGGGTCCCGACAGAGAAGGGCACGATCCTCACTGCTCTAGGGCTCTATGTAGATGTCACTTCTTCCTTGTGTTACCCACCTCAACTCCCACCAAAGTCAATGAGGCCACGAACAAGGACGCCCTCCTCTCAATGACGTCATATCCATCTGGTTCACCTCCTCCGCCCCAGAAGGGCTTTTGTGTCCTTCCCGTGGTGGAAGAAGCTATGTTTACAGACAGAACGACCCTATGCTCCTGTTAGTAATGTCCGACTTTGGGGGGTGTGTGTGTGTGTGTGTGTATGTGTGTAATGCTCTGTACTCTTCTTAATACTAATAGAAGTACAAGCTTTGAATGGCTATCCTCACTATTACGAATCTTTAAACACATTTTGAAAGTCAAAGATGAACAATGGATTCCTCACAGAGTTGGTATCCACCTTCTTTTTGAAACAAAGAATACATCATCCCTGATGGGTAGGGTGTCAAAACAAAGATATTTAATGGAATAAGAAAAACACGTGGAGAACAATCTAAAAAGATTTTCTGCTATATTTAACAGTCAAAGATTAGAGAGGGACTGTACTGATGTTGAAAAAAGTTAGATGAAACAAACAGAAGGGCAAATCCGCTGTGTTTTTCACGTATTACTCTTTTGAGTTTGAAGAATGAAGCAAAAGTGATAACAGCTGGGAAAAATATAAATAAGTGAAGTTTCCCTGATTTTACAAACCTATTTTTGTTCATTCGATTGTTTCAGGACTCTCTCTACAGTGTTTTCAGGGAACTGAAATAACTGAAGATTGTTCTTTAAAGGCAAGAGACTAAGAGAAATATATAAAATAAGGCGAGACATATGGATGCTTCTGTGTAGTTCTGAGTTCATCTACTTATCTGTCAACGTCGTGACTTCGGAGCTGTTTGAATACAGTGCTTTAGAATGCAGCGTTACCCTAGGCGGGACAGGGAGGAGGAGAAGGAGCCCTCACCAGCGCTGAGGCCATGCAGGTATAAATCTTTGGGCTGTTCTTCCTTTAATTCTGCTCTTGATAGCTTTTTAGATTTCCTAACTTTTTGGTATTTCTCACAGAATTTCTCACAGAATCCTTGATTGTTTAGGAATGTTCATCCATTTCTTATTCTATAATTCAAACTCTTCCAAGTATTTGGGACATCCTTCAACAAAGCTGAGACGTCTGCCCTGTGGGTCTCATGGTCTTGCACACAACGTCCATAAGTAAAACTAACAGTTAAGTCACAAATTGAGGAGGTGCTTCCCAAAGGTGCTTTGGGAAAAGTAAAATGTACACTAAGGAGGATTTGGAGAGAGGGTTGCGATTTCAAATAAGCTGGAACAGGCGGGCCTTCTGGGAGAGGTACCAAGAAGCAGACACTGGAAGGGAGCATGGAAATTAGCTAGGTGGATACCTAGGGGGAAGTGGGAATTAGCCAGGGGGACACTTTCGAGAACATTCCATTCAGAGGAAATGGCGGATGCTGAAGGCAGGAGGTGGGCGTTGCCCTGTGGGCTTCCTGAAGGAGCAGGAAGACAGGTGCAGGTGCAACCAGTGAAGAGCTAGGTGTTGGGGACCAGAGCCCGCTCCTCACAGTCTCACCACCCAGTGAAGAGGGCTTCCCTTTTGACTGAAATGAGAAGCAGCACTGTGACAGAATCCGAGATCCGAAAGGATTGCTTGGATCCTCCCGTAGGAGAAGACGGCATGACAGGGGAAAGACCTGCCAGAGCCTCCGACGGTAGTCCAGGCAGGAGGTAAGATGGTGGAGAAGAGCGTGGGACCAATGGCTGAGCCCCAACTGCTGGGCTCTGAATACACTCCACAGACAGAGCCAAAGCAGCTCCGACTCTTCAGTATATGGGGCAACCATGGTCCTAGGATTTTCTACATATTCCTTGGCCATGATGCATTAAACAGGGAGACGAGTGAAGGATGAGATGGGGGATCTGGGCTGAGGGGATGGAAGAAAGAATTTGCCAGCAGCACAGCTGGGAAATCTGCTATAGAGCAGATATGACGAGAGGTATTAGGATCACACCATGCGTGTAGCATTTTGGGGATGTCTATTAGACATCCAAGTTGCAATTTCATATTGGTGGCTGGATATATGAGTCTGAATTTCAGGAGCTTAAGACTTAAGACACAGACACAGGAATTGTCAGTATATAAATGGTATGAGGCCACGAGACAGGATTAGATTACCAAGGGGGGAGTAAGTATGGAGAAGAGAACTCAAACCTGACCCCTTAACACTCAAGAGACCAGGGAAGAAAAGGAGAAACTACCGATGTGTTCCCAAGAGGGGCAACCTATGAGGTAGGAGGAACAAACACCAAGAGGATACAGTGCCCTGGAACCAGTGAAAAATATGTCAAGGAGGAGGAGAAGACATCCGTGGAAGGCTGCTGATGGGTCAGTAAGGAGAGGACGAAAGCCGACAAGGACTTAGCACCCGATGGGGAGTCACTGGGACCATGGCGAGGGCCAAAACCCTGAGCAGTTTTTCATGTATAACGGTGTGAAATCCCAGACTGTTATTTGGTCTTCTCCTTCTGGAAAGCATGACAGGATGATTTATTTCCTCAATGTGCTATTAATTAGTGTAGAAGACCCTGATCATCTTCCCAGCTGAAAGTTACACATTCTGCTTCTTTGAATTGGCTCCAGTAGTGATTCTAGATTTGTTTGTTTTGACTGGGGGGAAAAAGGATTATCATCCTTGATTTTTTCAAGTTCTTTATCGTATTCACAAGAGAAGCTCTGGAACCAGATCCCTAAGTTAGGTGTATTCTCTTCTAGGGTCTTACCTAAAGATGGAGAGAAAAGAAACACAAAAGAGCAGGCCAGATTAGTCTCCCTTTAATGCACTGTGGTATTTTAGTAATAGCATGCATTTTGCACTGAACAGCGTGCCTGCTTTGACTAGGTATTCTTAGAACCTAGTTTAGAGCCTCTTTATTTCTAAACGTGTTAGGCGGTGTGCCATATCACCCGGTTCTTGGTGCCACAGCTTACCTGCCATGACTGACGTGGTGAGGGACTCAGTGAGGGTCATTAGTAGAACCTTGTGTTGGAAATAATAAACATGCCACTGTTGTCCTCTTACTGTGTGATATAAATAACTGACCAAAGAAAATGCTTTCCAGTAAGATTCAACCCCAACCTCAGAAGATGAGATTATGAAATTTGGTAATAACAAGTCTGATATTATAATTGCATTTGATGAGGAAATAATTCTATGGAGAGAGACTTCCTGTCTATGGGTGTGCCTTTAGTATCAATCTCTTCTTAAATTCCAAGATAACTTGGAATTTAGATAACGAAGACACTACTCTTTTTATCCCTATAAATGTTTTCTGGCTGTAGATGTGAGTTGACTCAAAATTCTAGGAAGAAACGACAAGAACGATGAACAGTTTTCATGGCTAGACAGATCCAAAATGATTCGGTTGAGGATTGACATACCGTAAATTTGGATTCCCGCTGACCCTGTGCTCAGCAGTGTGTGTCCAGCTGCTTCTTATGTATCCCACAGAATGGGAAAGCACTCTTCCTCCCTTTGGAATTTGCTTTGCCTGCCTTCAGTGTGCTATCTGTATTTACGGACTTGGGAGCATCAAGCCCACGTGGCCTTAGGAAATGAGGGTCTTAGGATGCAGAAATGTGTGTGTGGCAACCAACGCGGTGGGGAATTTGACATTCACCTGCTGTGGCATAACTTACCGCTGCAGGTGCACAACAGAGAGGTAAGGGAAGATGCTGCCTCAGTGAGGTCTTCGTGTGTCTGTCTCAGCCTCCACTCCTCAGCACATCCAGAAGAATTCTGATGCCCAATTATTCCAGGAATTGAGGCTCAGGAGTGGAAAACTTTAATTGTTTCTCCAAAGTGAGAAGCCACTTGAACAGCAGAATCAATTCCAAAGTAATTACTCTTCCTCAAGGTATCTCTTTAAAGTTTATCTAGTGTTTGGAAAAATATATATATATAGTCCTTGAACTTCAGGTGGAACGTGTGAATTGAGTTCAGAATCAAAAGAATGTCGTTTTCTCTAAGTAACGGTGGGTTATCTCCCTGGGAAAGCCAAACCACCATGAGAGGCAGAATTGTTTTCAGACAGTTTCCACAGCTAACGTAGTATGTGTATTAGTGTAGAACACACATCCTGGGTTGCATGGCTCAGGAAGAAGTGGAGGGAAGTGGGAAAGTCTCAGTGAAAAGTTTACCTTTATATTTAATTCTCAGTGAAACAAGCTTTCATTTACTTGACTGGGGTTGCCTAACAATTTTTAAATAAATCAATATTATGCAGAGCCATGTGATGAAAGGACTATGTGTGTTCACCAAAACCCAGTCTCATCTCCCAGAAACTCATACATAGCCAACACTAATCATGAGCCAGAGCGTCCTGGCAGATGCAGGAAAGGACACAAGCACAAATCATTATTTCGGGAAATATCCATGTTGCAGTCAGGATAAAGCACCCCCAGAAAGGAATATATCCATAAGTGCATTGAAGAGAAACATTCAGAGGGAAATAAAGGTTTTTATGTTGGAGAATTGCTGAGAAACAGAGTTGGTTCTCTACCCCCTATTGACCAAACTCCTCGGAGAGGATGACAATAAAACTTCTAAGTAGCTCTGGAGAACCCAAGAGCAAGGGATACTTCTGTTTTTCCTGGGGAAATATCTGGAAAGAAAGTAGAACCCCACTTTAGAAACTGTCTGTGATTTATCCAGGCAGGTAGATCACAAATAGCCCTACAGAGTTCCCCTTGCTGTCACAAGAGAGCCATGGAATGCTCCCCAGGTGACCTGGATAAGCGTGTAGAGCATGAGTGAGCAGAGACAAGAGGCCTTGTATGTAAATTCCAGTGATGGCCCAGCAGTGCCTGAGAGGGTCATTGAATGAAGGTCTCCAGGGAGCTCACAGAATACAGAGACTGGCCCTGGGGAATGAGTGGTTGCTCCCACAAAGTCATGTCCATAGTGCTTGAGTGAAATGAAGCCCCTTAAAACCCACTGAATGGAGAACATCTCCAAATGTTTAAATTTATGACAACCTAGGGAGTAAAGGTTGATTTGGATGGATACAGCCAAAGCTATATCTTTGTGCACATGAGTTTGTGATTTGAGATCTGTATTCATGATACACATTACAAGCAGAAAATAGAACATGCTGTGTGAACATAGCAGAAAAACCTATTTTCGATGACAGGACCATTGACCATCTCTCTGATTCGTTGGTCTTAAGTAAAAAAAACCAAAAGTAGAGAAAAGTTAATCAGGTAAAGAATAGAGGGGAAGAGCCTTCTCTGAAGAAGGTGCCACTGATGGGAAGGTGTGGAGCTGGGAGAAGGAAGAGGAGACTCAAGAGGAGTACATGCAGGAGTGGGAAACCCAACTGAGGGTGCAGCGCCCCTGGAGGCCAGGTCAGGTCACGTGTCCCCAAAACTGTAGCAGGCATCAGCTTCATCCTAAGTGCACTGGTGGAAAGGATTCCAGCAGGGAAGCAACATGCTCAGATTTATGTGTTAAGAACCCTCAACTGCTATGTGATGGATAGATTAGAATTCATACAAGAATGAAATCGGGGGAACCTGTCAAGAGGCCAATAAAATAGTGGCTTTGAAATGACAGTGGTTTTGACCGGGGATCTCTGCTCAAGGTAGATTTTGGACTCAGAGAAGCACTGAATGGAGAGGATCTGGAGATGCTTTCTGGTTTGAGCAACCAGGCAGGTGGGGAGGAGTTCTCAGGGGATGGTGGGCTGGCAGGGCTGTAGGGACATGGAGGGAAGAGAGGCTTCGGGTGGGAGAGCAAGGGTTCCTTCTGGATGGCTTCAGTTTGAGATGTCCAGGAACCAAGAGTAACTGACTATAATGGGCAAGGATTGGATCTCTACCTGCAAGATAAGAATAGCAATGCCAACACCAACTGAATATTCAAAATTTGCTTTTAAGTGTATTCCTCTCCTTGGTTCTGTGTTTGATTTGGAAACTCAGTGGTTATCTATGCAACTATGAAAAATACTATTTTCTGATATATTTTTCTATACACTTAAAATCAGTGTGGCCCTAGAAATGTATTATTTAATCATTTTTATTTATTTATTTGTTTGTTTTTTAAGATTTTTTATTTATTTATTTGACAGAGAGAGAGAGATCACAAGTAGACAGAGAGGCAGGCAGAGAGAAAGAGGGGGAAGCAGGCTCCCCGCTGAGCAGAGAGCCCGATATGGGGCTCGATCCCAGGACCCTGAGATCATGACCTGAGCCGAAGGCAGAGGCTTCAACCCACTAAGCCACCCAGGCACCCCTATTTAATCATTTTTAAAGGTGACTATATAATTCTCCTTTGATCCGTTATGGATAACTTCACAGCTAGTTCTATGAAAACAAATATATCTAGATTTTTTGGTTTTGTTTTCAGATTCTCAGGTGATAACACTGTTGCTCTCATGAACTTTACCTGTAAAAGTTGGATCCATGTTTGAAAAGAACAGGGTTAGATACATTAGTCATCTTAAATTAAGAGTGTTCCAGACATTTAATACCCAGACCTAGGTTTCTAAATGTCATTCTCTAATAAATACCACTTGTTTTTAGGACTCCCTGGAGAACGGATGGATTCTAAGGCTGGGACAGCAAATGCATAAGATGGGCCATATATATGACTGGGGAACATGACAGAAGGGCATGGGCGCCAACATGGAAGTGCTCCCAAATGGCAAAGTAGGACCAATTTGAGCAAAAACAGAAACAGACAGAAACAGACTGAAATGTATTGGATTATAACACAAAGAATAAAATTTAAAAAAAAAAATGGATCCACACTCAGATAAATAAATGATTGAATGAATGAATGAAAGAATGCAAAAAAAATGAAGGAATGAATAGAGGAAGGAAGGAAGGATGGAAGGAGGGAAGGAAGGAAGGAAGGAAGGAACTAATCTTCCTTACAGAAGAATTCCAGTTAATAAAGACAATAACAGAAAGGAAGAGGAGATAACTGTTGGAACATCACAGTCATAACTGCCCTGGGAAAAATCCACCATAAATGCTAACATCAGTGAGCAAAATCTTAAAGGGAAACTAGACACCGGCATATACTCCAAGTATCTTCCCAAAATATTCATCAATTACTGTGACTTTTTTTTAAAGATTTATTTATTTATTTGATATAGGGCGTGCACGTGCACATGAGTAGGGTGATGCAGAGGCAGAGGGAGAGAGAGAATCTTAAGCAGACTCCACGCTCAGCAGGGAGCCTGACTTGAGGCTCCATCTCACAACCCCAAGATCATGACCTGAGCCGAAATCAAGAGTCAGAGGCTCAACTGACTGAGCCACCCAGGTGCCCCACTATAGCAGTTTTAATACATGTCTGATCATAAATTCTTTGATACTCTTGCCTCCAAAATGTAGAGCTTTCTTCCCCTTCCCTTGAACATGCGCTGTACTTAGTGACTGTCTGCTAAGGAGCATACTATGTAAAGAGAGAGGTAGTAACCTGGTAGGCACCGTGTTAACCCAGTGGTCCGTGTTAGCATCACAGTATCACATCGCTATCACTTACCCTCCTGACAGGATTCATGGAGATGAGCACATCACCTCTGAGTCATTCTTACCCCAAATCAAAACCTGCATGCAACATCTAGGAAAAAGCATTAAATAAACCCGTGTTGAGGGATATTCTCCAAAACACCTGATAGGCACTCTTCGGAAGTGTCAAGGTCACAAAAACCATGGAAAGACTGAGAAATGTTATGGGTTAGGGTGCTCTAAAGAGGCAGCATGACTAATGCAATGTGGTGCTCTGTTGGGGATCCTGGAACAGAAACAGGATGTTAAGGAGAAAACTGGGGGGATCCAAACAAAAGTGTACACTTTCATGAAGGTTATTGGATCAATGTTAATGTCTTAGTTCTGATAAATGTGCCATGGTTATGTAAGACGCTAACATTGGAAGATACTGGGGAAAGGGTACCCAGGAACTCAACTATTTTTGCAACTGTTTTTGGAAATCTAAGATTATTTCAGAATAAAGCTACTGAGATGAAAAATAGTATTTGGAACTGGGATTTTTCTAGATTCTCCCAGCCCAGTAGCTGACTGGAAAGATGTTGAAGGCTGCTATTATTAAAAAGAAAATGTATATTGATATCTCTTTTTTTTCTTTTGTTAGCAAGGTTATGGTTCCTCGCAATGACTCTTGGACGTTCTAAGTGATACGAACAAAAGTAATGTGTATATGGGGCTCAGTTCCTACATCTGTGCTGTGTGACTGTGTATTAGCACATGCGCAGATGGTGTGCGATATAAGCTCTTCGTAAACGGGGACCTGCCAGTCTAGGCTAGCTCATCATCCGAGTCACTAACAGCTTTTGTTCTAATCCACCAAAAGGTGGTGAGAAATGCCTCTGAAATCATTATGAGAACAGAATTTCTAGGTCTTTCACCGGCAGCAAATTATCAGTCCCTGTATGTTTCTTTGCTTCTTGGTAGCACTTGGCAGCCTATAGCTTACTTCTCCTTCCTGAAATGGTCTTACTTCTTTTTGAGACTTCACTGGTGCAGACACTTTTCCCAGCTCAGTGGCTGCACGTGCTCAGCTCTCCCTTCCCCTCCTCCTGGCCCCTCCCTGCTGTAGCCCATGGGACTCAACTACCCTCCACAGGCACTTACCCCAGGAAGTTCCCCTTGTCTTTTGCATTAAAGACCCATGTGAGTTCAGGAAATGAGTGTCTCCGGGCTACTGGACTTGAATATCTGATAGCACACTGACATTTCCACCTGCACCCAAACCTGATTTGTCCTAAAAGACAGCTTCCTTGGTTTTATGATCAAATATGGGCAGGTCCAGCTGCCCCATTTTGTTTAGTCAAATGCTCAAATACCTCTTTAGGGAATCTTTCTCTCTATACACCTCCAAATCACTATCTCCTTATTCTTCACATTTATTCTGAGAGCTTATCACCACCCGCCATGACATATATGTATTCATCATTCTTTTGTTGTTTCCTGCATTGAGATGTAAGTCTCATGAGGGCAGACATTTTGTCTTGTTCACCTCTTAAATTCCAGCATATAGAACAATGGCTACAGCATAAGAGATATTCAAGAAATATTTGTTCAGTAGATAAATGGAGATATAGGCAATAAAAGTATGAATGAATAAATGAATCAATCAAAGTCCTTAATTTTTGTTTGTTGGTTTGTTTTATAATAAGCACGACCTTTCTAACTCATAGGTATCTGTGTGCACTTGGGTGGACAGTGTTACATTTGGGAGAATCTCATCATGATTTGGGATATTTCTATGCTTAATAATCATGATCTTTAGAGGGTCCCAACGGGTGACATTTCTCTGGGGTCAGCTTCATCAGTGAGAAAATTTCCTTCCTCGCTTTTTTCTCTAACATTATATCCTTCAGGAAGCTTTTCTGATTCCATCATACATTACCATCACTATTTTAAGACCCAGTATACAATGTGATTGTTGCACTTATCACTAAATTATAATTACTATAATCATCTGTTAACATTCCCATCTCCACAGACTTGAAGTATTTTAATATCACAAACTATTTTATTTATTATTTCTTGAAGAAGCTAGCAGAATGTCTATTATGTGTTGAACTGACCCAGTCCTCAAAGTACCTCTGTCTCTAGTCCCCTAAGTGGGGAGGCCCATGGCAAGGATTGTGTAAGGAAAGCCCTGGTACTGGGGGCAGGAAGTATTAGAACTTCTCCTAATATTTATTTTCAATATCATTTTTTTAAAATGTCTATTTTGTATGCAGTTTGTATAAAAAGTATATCTATCAATAGTACACATAGTTAATCCGTAATTATAATGCTTATGTTGACAGTGGTTGCTTGATTATTTTTTTCTGTTAGAGGTGTGAACATCATTGAAAGGTCTGGAGCTGCTCCAATGGACCGGCTCAGTGCCCTTGTATGGATCCCGCCAGCCTGTGCACCTGGGGTGGGGCCTCGCTAGATGGAATATCCCCATCATAAGAACTGGACCTTGGCTGGCTTTGGTGGCAGATCTCATTCCCTTGTTCATCTTTGAGAATGCCTCTTTATTTCTCAGTACCTGTCAACAAGCCCGTGAGACGTCTCCTCTGTGTTGTTCACCATGTGCCCACACCCTGCCAGTCGTGGTCTGTCCTGCTGTCTCCCCCCAGAGCTGAGTACTGGGCCTCGCTTTTGCTATCACTCATGCTCACAGGCCCCAGATACAGTGTTAACGTTGCTCTCAGTGGACAGCGATCCCGAAGCCACGATCTCTGGGGAGTCAGATGGGTTCTGGTTTTGGCGTGGACATGGGAAGATAGACCCTGTAGCAGAGTCTGCCCCATATACATGCTCCACTCCCTCCTTCATAACATCGCCCAGCTTTAAAAGGGGCAAGTGCGAATTCAGCTAAGGGACTACCTTCTCTATTCCCTTGTAAGTAGATATGAATATATGTGACAAACTTTTAGCTACTTCCATGTAAGTGAAAGCATTGTTTCTGACACCAGGAAAGATGAGTTTAAAAGATGCTAAGCCATATGTGGTGTACCTCTTTTTGCCCTTTTTATTTCTCATCCCTAAAACTTGGAATACAGCTGTAATGGTTAGAAATCCAGCAGCCATCTTGTACCATGAGTTGATCTGCAAGATAGAAACAAATTCTGGGATGACTGAGTGGAACGACCACAGTCTGATTCTGAAAAGGATGTGGGAATTGCCATACTAATCATAGATGGCTGATCTCTAGGTCTATCTTAATGTGAGGTAAAAATTTATCTTGCATTTGGCCATATTATTGTATTTTATTTTACTGATAAATGCAACAGAACCTAAGCCTCTTACTGGGTTTGAAAGGCACATCATAGACGTGCTCCCAAATATGCCTTCATAAATCCAGTTCATTCAGCATTTTGGTGTATCTTTTATTTCCTGCAGGCCACTCAAGCTGCTTCCTACATTTGTTGCATCCTTTCCAGAAAGACACTCAGCTTCACAAAAGCAAACAATAATTAAAACATAGTGAGGTCTCAATTCATATGCTGCCCAGGGAGCAGAGACAGACAGAGACAGAAAAAGGAAGGAAGGAAGGAAAGAAGGAAGGAGGAAGGAGGAAGAAAGGAAGGTACGAAGGAAGGAAAGGAAGGAAAGAAGGTAGGAAGGGAGGGAGGGAGGCAGGGAGGGAGGGAGGGAGGGAAAGAATCCCAAATTTATTTTTCTAAGTGAACTGAACACTTAGAGTGTGTGTGGCTTTGTGCGTGCATGTGTGTCTGTGTGTCTGTAAGCATTAAAAATTCCATGTTTAGATAAAGAAAATGTTAGCAATTAAGAAATTAAAAAAGCATAGCAAGCAAACAAAATATGCAGCAACGAGAGTTTTGTTAGTGTTGGCTTTGCTTTTGGCTTTGCATTTGGCTCATCTCGTACCAGTTTGTACTTTAAGAGCTCTGCTTCCTCATGAAGTTTCTTAGGTCTTAGAGCAGAGAATCAGCCCAGTCACTCTGCTATAAATCAGCCCTAGGTCTAGAGAAAATTCAGACGATGCTTGTTTTCCCCAGGAGGTAGGAGCTGCATTGAAGAGAAACAGATTTTTCTAGCTGCCATCCTTGGGCTCTTGTGTTCAATTTAGGGAAGTATTTATTTTTATTCCATCATGTTGTGAAGACTATTGGTGCCACAGATCCAGCCAGTGAATGAGAGGGAAAAAAGCAAGCCAGTTATCTTGATCACGCCACTGAATGTAAGGGAAGCAATGGAAGCCCATCTCGGTAGTAACGGCGACAGGGTCTGGCGTGGTTGCCAGGCCAACGAGCTGGGGAAGCTGCCGTGCTGGAACGTGGAGTCGAGGCTTTCACACTTCCAAAGTGTTAGAGCAGAAGTAGGCTTCAGGAATTTTTGAAAATGCATCTCTTTAAAACACCGCAAGATTTAGACAGGAAGCTGAAAGTACCTCAATGTCCATCCATGGATGAGTAACGTAACACATAGCGGTATATCCATACAATGACAGCGTATTTGCAATAAACAGGGGGAGGGTCTCATTCCTACGACATGAGCACGCCACCAAAACATGCTCAGTGATGGAGGCAAGACGCAAGAAACTGTCAATTGTCTGACTCCATTTATCAGCAGTGCCCAGGTAAGCCAGAGACAGGAGGTAGCTCAGGGGTGGTGTAGGGCTGACAGGGAGGAGAAATGGGAATGACGCCAGGGAAGTAGGGGGTTTCCTTTTTGGGGTGATGAAAAACGAAAACCACTTGCATTGTTGTGATGGTCATACTACTCTGTGAGTACACTAAAAAACACAGATTTGTATCTTTTTAAATAGGTACATTTTTATGGTATGTGAATTATTTCTGAATAAAGTTGTTAAAAATAGGAAAAAGGAGACAGGAGATATTTTTAAGTAATGCAAGCTAACTTCTTAAAATAAAAGTCATTTTTCTTCCTCTAACAGAAATGAGCTGCCACTTATTTGTTGGGGGAAGCTTGTGTCATAGGACAATAAGGCAATAATGCAGGTGGCCATGTACAACCATGTAAATTATGCAATCAGGCTAAGTTCCTGGTTACAAGAGGACACAGCGAATCTTTTCCTATGGAACACTAAGTCCATTTTAAAATAACACATTTATGCTTAATTTAATAAGAGTGTCTTTTTAGGGGATAAGTATCAAAAACTCAAGTTAACCTAAATGTGCACAATTCAGCACAAATGGAAATATATTTATGTAAGTCACATATGAATTATTCAGTGTTCAGACACCAATCTTATTTTGCATGAAATTACATTGATAGAAGCTACCTGATCCTGACACAAATTAAACAGTTGCAGAGTCCGACCCTCTCTTTTGTCCCTGCCCTGAATGGGGATGAGGGGGTGACCTTCATTATACATAGTCAGTTCTTTCTATTTTTCTGAAAATGGCAAGTAATAAACCCTGCCTGAGGCTATTACTGTAAAGGACATCAACTGCATATCATTATGCGTTTATCTGCGGAACGCTCTCGTGGGCAATGTGAGGAATAAAGAAAAGTCTCAAACACTTGCCCTCAAAGATCTTAACTTCTAGGTGGAGGGACATTATTGACCAATAAGACTTAAACAACGATGAACAGGGTGTGATGCCCACGTGGGTCTTTGAAGCAGCCTGAAAATACTCTGAAAATATACAAGAGGAGTTAATCTGGAGGATTCTGTACCATACAAATGCAGTTGTGTTGTCAGTGACACACCAATTTTGACATGTGCAATTAACCAATTCTGCTGTTTTCCTTTTATATCTGGATTTTAAAATCTCTATGGCTCTTATCTAGGCCCCGAGTAACTGAGAAATCGTGTTTCTTCCAGTCTCCAGTTTTGGATTGACTTACTGTCCTTGAGCTCCTTGCCACAGATTTGATCTTAGAAGGAGTAATTGATAGGGGGCAGCATCGGGGGGAGACAAGTCTGCCCGTTTTGGATGCTAGCCCAAACCTCTATTAGAGTACTAATTTCTCACATTGTTTTCTCTTTATTTTTATTTCTTTCTGGCCACTGGCACAGGTGTTCTAGCTATTCATCTTTGGGCCCTCGATGTTTGGTGACATTGCCTCTGGCTGCTTGTCCTGTGTTGGTCTATCATTCTGGGGGAGGGGAGCTAGCGTTCTTTGGGTAATTACAATTCTTCCCATCCGACTCCAAAGATGCTCGTGAACTTCTACCTCTCTTCCCTATCTCTCCCCATTCTGTCAATCTATCATCTGTTCTATCCATTTTGGTTTCCAAGATTACAGAAAACTACCTTGTACGTAATAATCCTCTCTGATGTTTACCGAAACTTTTGAAATACACGCTGAGTGAATCAGGTGAATTCTGAGCTCACTAGTGACCTCCGAAATTCTGCGGTGTCAAGTCACACCGAAACCCACGCGGACACCATGGAGCTGTAAGAAGTGAATTTCAAAAGAAACTGGTTTAGGAATCCCGAGGGCCCAGCAAAAAGAGGGATCCAGGATCTCACGTGCACTCGGGGTGGCGTGGCGAAGGAGGTCTACACAGCCTCAGGCCCTGGAAACCCCTCTTAACTAGGTGTTTGCTTCACTTGGTGGGTAAGATCTGAGGAGCTGGGCTGCCCTTGCACCAGCAGGCATCTCGAGCTGACGCTGCCCCCCTGCCCATTGCAACCCAAAGCCCCTGGCAGCGAACAGATGTGGGAGAAAGCATTCATGTCCGATTCGTCGTCTTGTCAGCCTTCAACCAGTACCAGCCCCTGTGGCCTCCTTCCTTTCACCGGCCAACATGGATCCGTTTTCTTGAAAATTAGCAACAATTCCATCTGAAATTTTTTATAAAGGGGGTGAAGGAGGGGAGATTTGGAATTGATAATTAGATACGCCAAGAGGACAGGAAATTGGCTATCTCTGTATTTACAGGCAGAACACACCCAAAGAGCTAGGACCTGTCTCTCAGGCGTCAAAGTGCCAAGAGTGTTTTCCTACTTTGAGACACAAAGTCAATGTCAGGACCTCTAAGGTGGTGGTAAGCTGATCATTCCTATCAGTCTTGGAGAATGTGAAACAAACTCTTTTATGAGGAAGTTCGAGCCTCCCTTTACAGGAATGAAAAATTAACATTCATGATTTGGAAGTCAGGTAGCTAGAGTTTCTCAGCCTGGTGTTCACAGCTGGTGAACACAGTGTTCCATGTCGCCACGTGACCAAGTGAGCAGGTGGACAGGAGCCAAAGCAGCCACTGCCTAGGAGCGGAGCTGGTGTGCAGAGAAGCCGGGGAGGAAAATGGTCAGCAGCAGCCGCAGCATCCTGCGTCTCCAGAGCCCAGTAAGCGAGCAGGAAAGTTATCCATGCCCACCCATACATCTCACCGTGGCAGTGACCTAACACGCCAGGCATCGAGTCTCATGCCCTGTAGCCCCTTGCCAGCTGAGTGACAGCTCTGAAGCCAGAAGACTTGTCTGCTGACCATCCTAAACACACCCTGGGTTTGATGCTTATAATGTATGTTCACTGTTGAAGCACTCTTTGGAACTCTCTGCATTTGCAAAATCCTTTAAAGACGTGCTTAATACATATTTATTGAATCCGTTCTATATGCAAGACACTCACAGCATATTGTAATGTGGATATATTCACGCCACTGTCAAAAATTTACTTATATTAACTTATAGGTACAAAGGAAATATAGTATAACTTTTCGTACCCTGCATTTCATTAGTCTCTCCCGTAAGCCCTCCAATCTAAGTACCCTGATGGCTACAGAGAAATTGAGACAGCCTTGCTGTCTTCTCCCATTTTAACAGGTCCCTTCCCACAAATCATTTCCAGCTATTCTAAGATCCATTCATTACCTTTCAGGTTTGATGCTTTATTATGGCCCTTAGTTAATTCTCAGTCTTTCCAGAGTTCCTCCGTTTCCACCTTCTCCCCAAATGGGGTCCTGATGAGAAAGTGGTGGTGTGTGCTCACGGCATGCAAGGTGGGGACCTCTTTTTGGTTTGGGGGCGAGTGCTGTCGGGATCCACCAAGCAGCTCTTCTGACACCTTTCCTGAGCTCTGTTGGCATCTTCTGACAAAGACCATGACTTGCTCAGGACGCGGTCCTTCCTCTGACGTGGTCCTTCCTCTGACGTGGTCCCCGCACATCTTATCTCTTGTAGGTGATGACATGTGATTACAACTCTCATTTGATCTCTGGCCTGAAGTCAACGCTGAAGACTTTTCCTTCGTGTTTATTCCGCCCCCCCCCCCCCCCCCCCGCTACGTGGTGTAGCAATTGAAGGCTTTTTGGACTGTCGGGATCCTTCCCACCCAGTAGGGATGGATGCATTTTCTCTGTCCAGCCAGTCTGTGCCATCGCAAGCGAAACACCGTTCCCTCTACACCGGCGCAAGGTCTGCTTGGCATGGTGACCCCTGCAAGATTCCTAAACATGTGGTGGTCAGTGCTCTTCCTCTGTTTTCAGATTTCCACTGAAACCACATAGCTGCCATGGAGGTTGTAAATCCTGTCTACAGATTCTTTGACACTCCTTCCACAAACAGTGGTTTTAACCTTCTTGCATGACGTATGGGTCATCCTTAGAAACGCTTGTCCGATAAGCTGAGGTCTTACGTTTCACATTCCCCCACCCCTCTCTCTCTCTGTCTCTCCCTCCTTCCTTCTAAATGAGCCACTATGTAAGAAATTCAGCTAACATGAATTTGTCCATATGGAGTTAGAGAGAAATGGGTGAGGGGCCTCCGCTGTCTCCCCCCAGTCTCCGCCGTCTTCCCACCCGAGTCCCTCCCTGTGAAGGGATGAGGGAGCCTGCCTTCCGATGACTTTAATCTCCACTTAGTGTTGACACAGGTGGCACATTGGGAAGCAGAGCCTGCCTGGGCTGCGGATTTGAGCTCTGTTAAGGTATTGCATTTCTGGATGGTATATAAGAAACCCATAGCAACTGACTCACACCCTCGCCCCCCTTCTGGGACTGGAGCTGGAGAGGGGAGGACAGCATCTCTGTGTCAGCCCTACTTTTTCTTGATGAGTCTCCAGTCAGCTCTTCCTCAATCACCCCAAACCTGAAGGTGTCTGTTTTCTATCTCCTGCTAAAGTCTGTTTGAAGTTTTACCTTCATCAGGTCTACGATTAAGTTAGCGAAGCCTCCCTCTTTACAACGGACCCGTTGTCAAGGACTATGGATGAATGTGGAGTTCCCTTTCACAAATCTTGGCTCTCAAGACTGTTGTCTGGTGTAAGATTCAAAAGAGTCTTCTTTGTGGCTCCAAGCTGATCTGTGGCTCTTCTGGTCAATACCAAATTCTCTTTCCCTGGGATCTTCCAGCTCTTTGCTTAGCCAGGGAGAGAAAAGACAGCAAGCAAAGGCAACCTAAGGAGGAAATGATGATATGCTATTTCATCAGACCTAAAATAGTATCTGCATTAGACAAGGAAGCATAAAACATATTCCCTGTCCTTGAATAGCTTTTTAGTTATTTCTAGAAGTAAGAAACAAATACCAAAAAAAACCCCCCACACTAAAAGCTCCTTGTATTGTTAGTTTCCAAATGAGAGATGTAGACAGTACTTGCATATTCAGTGAGTGAGATCATTCGGGATTGTAGCTACTAAAGATGGTAGCAGGGGGCAGGACTTGAAGCGGTTTCTAAAGACAGACAGGAAGACAGGGTGGTGGATTGGGAAGGGTGTCCGGGTAGGGGAGGCAGCATGGTGGGGACGCAGCTTCGGGAAAGTAAGAAGTGCATGCAGGGTAGCACATGGCTGCATTTGAGAGAAGTGCCCGTGTGTGTGTCCAGGGGACCACAGGACAATTGGGGCAGTGAGTAGTAGTGGATTGGATCAGCAGCCGAGAAATTCGAGCACTATTTTGGGGGGGTATAATTGAGATCCAGGAAAAGATTTTGAGCAGGGAGATGACACAATCTGAACAGCAATTTAGAAATATGATTCTGCCCACAGTACGTAAGATGAATTAGAGTGATCAAAATGCTGTAAGAGAATCCTAGAGAAGGAGACTACGTCACATTATATGTAAAGCTCTTAAGGCATAGTATGGCAGATTGTAACTGTTCGATTCATATTATAGTATCGATCTTATCAATTTCATTCTTACCAAGAATGAAGAGGGAAGTTGTATTCTCAAAGATAATGACAATGCATCTGGATTTGAAACAATGAGCAGACTTTAGTAAGTAGACACCCGGAGTCTGTATTAGGAAAATAGAGAAGCAAGAAGATAATGGGCATGAGAAAGTGCAATGCCTGCTGAGAACCTATTTGGGAATCAGTTTGATTAAAATATAGATTGAGGGTGCTCAAATTAAAAACTTTGTCTGGAGTCAAATCACCAGGTGTCTTCAATATTCTGAGAAATAAGTTGTATAATAATAGTAATGATAATAATAGCTTAATATATTCCGTATATTATCTTAAACGCTGAGTAAGGAATACTGTTATACCCATATTACAAATGGAGGAATTCAGGCCAGTCACAAATCTAAAAGGTGGTATATCTAGGATTCAAACCTGGCTCTGCCTGAGATTGCCTCTGTGTTTTAATTATTCTCTTCATATTGCCTTAGGTTTTAGTTAAGTCCAAAGGAAGCCAAGAAAGACTTTAGAGCAGGAATGCGATGCAAATAGAACACTGAGTAAGGAAGATTCTGCTGGCTCTAGCGCATTAGACAGAATGATCTGATGGAAATTAGAAGCTGGAGCCCAGCAAGAAGGGTGACTGCACTAGTCCGTGCAAGTATCGAGGACCTGAACCAAGATGGGTATCACGGGATTAGAAATATGTCCAGGGTAGATACAAACAAGATATAGGAAATCAAAGGCAACGGTGATGTTCCAAAGCAGGGTAAGATGTTGATAACAATATTCAATATAGGAAATAAAAGAAGCAGATATGGATTATTAGTTTCTGGGAGGAACAGGTGCAAGGCACAGAGACAGCAGTGACCTTGATTTTGAATGTGCCTTAGTTGAAGTGTTTACTTTTAGCAACATGGTGGAAATGTGTCAAAAGGCATTTAAACAGATAGCCTGGAGGTCAAAAGATAAGTGGGAATCAGAGAGAGATCTACACAGAGCCTTTGAAAATGGCTTACAGCAGTCAGGGCAAAGTGAAAATATGTAACGTCAGACTAATAAAATTAACACAAAATGGGTGACGTGAATGATTTTCATAAGTATTTCTCCAACTCACCCATCTTAGAAGTGTGTTGATAATAGAACTCAGTAGTTTTCTAGATGTCAGGAAGAAGTCAGATGTCTTTTCTTATAAGAGCATCTCAATTCCGAACGTGACTAAATTAACATAAAGCTGTGCTTTTGGCAATGGGAAGAGGTCTAGCGCAAGGAAGTATTATAATGACGAACACCCACCAGGCGACTGGTCGGAAGCCCTGGGTGAGGAGATGGACCCTGAGGATTCGTCAGTATCACGCCAGTGCTGTCTGGCAGAAAGAACATTTTCTGATGCTAATGACTAGCCCTGATATCTGGGTAAAAATCATGGTAAAATAGAGAAATGTGATTCATCTACTACGAGAGCTTGATGTTTCTCTTACAAATCACTCATCCTCTTTTCCCTTGCCTCTAATAGCAACCTCCTGGTCATTGTTTTGTTCTCACTGGAGGACATGAGAGTGTTGCTTGTCACTCAACAATCAAAAATATCATGAATCCACAAGGAAAGTTTCTTCCTTGGGTTGTGCTTGTCTCTAGGAAATGGATACAAACGAGGACAAGAAATGCATAACACAACAGGCCAGTTGCTAAACTTAGAATGACTATATCGAGAAGCAAATGCCCCTCGAGACAAATCTTTAAAACATATTTGGCCATCTTTTCTGTAGCTTTATCCTGAAACGTAACATATACATGATAACATAACTATGACTTAAATCTTTGTTGTACGCGAGATTGCCTCTTGGGTGAGGGTGGGATGTATGGAGAGAGAGAGAGAGAGAGAGAAGGTAAAATTCATAACCTTGGAGAAGACTGGTGCTATAAGGAGATGGAAATGGGTTTGGATCAATTAAAAGATGGAAAGAAAGAGCAATTAGGAAGGAGGGCAAGAAAACTCTCACACCCTAGCAACCAAGGTAAGAAATCGTTTGTAGGTTAAGTGCTACAGAGGATAATGTTACATGAGACAAAATAAAATTCATTGAGTTTGGTGAAAAAAATACCAGTTAAGAAAACCATAAAGAATGGTTGGGTAGAGGGTCAGAGACATAAAGCTGGATTTTAAAGGCGTGTAAGGCATGGAGGATATAAAGAATCGTGATGTTGGTCGATTGTTCTGCAGAAGTTGGATGTGTAGGATTAGGTAAAATCTGAAGTAGTGCCTTGTGGCCATGGGGGAGGGCTGTGCAGGAGTGGGTGGCGTGGGGAGGGGCGGGCGGGCGTAGGTACAGCCACAACTCAGAAAGGAAAGCTCAGGTTGATTCTTTCCCCCCAGGGTGGATATCCACATTGTTTCCCCATATAGAAATTTTACTTTACAATTGACGTGGTTGTAGGAGATGTCCTTATTCTGGGAGAATGCTTCTTGAAATTGCATTTTTAAAAGTAGAGATCTATAAAATGTTATGACAACTGCTTGAACAAATGTCACATTTTGAACGTTCATAGCCAGTGTTCATATTTCCACAATCTTCTCCATGTCAGGATATTTTATTTTAGCAAATACTGCATTGCAGGGAATGGAGTGATAAATGTCAGGTTCTTAACTGTATTAAATGGGATTCTCCACGTACCTCGGTTGCTTTGTAGATGATAGCTTGAGTCATTAGCTAGGGCTTATCATGAAAGTCCTGGATCGTTGGAGTGGCAGTTGAGGGTTTTACAAATAGCAGATCAATTCAAGTGCCTTTTCCTCAATCTTTGTTTTTCTTGGCAGCTCTGCATTACATGATACTCTTAATGACTCTCTCCTTCTTGAATACACTCTTTCGCTTTCTCACTTGCTGACTTTATCTCTTCCCCTCAGTCTGAATGTTCTTTTTTGTTCTTCCAAAATGGTTCTTCCGCCTTGCTTATTCCTGGATGGGGATTTATTTCACTCTATTTTCTCTTTTCTCTCAAGATATTTTCCATCAATATCTTATGTAATCTATCACATTTATATGGCTTACTCTTATGTTTTATAAGCACATTCTTTTTGTTTTTGTAGAGCTTTCCAAATTTTATTGTAAAGTTCATCATCACTTCAACGTGTACATATATAAAACTCAAATATATTACTAAAAATGTAAGGAAAAAGTATATTGTATTTGACCATATAAAATTGTTAAAACAGCCATGGTTCAATAATATCATAGGACAATGACAAATTAGGAAAACATTTTTATTAAAAATAATCAAAAAAGGATTTATTCTTAAGAGTCTCTTACAAACATATTTTTACCAGCACCCCAGTAAAAAAGAATGGATATGAACTTACACTTTATGAAAGAAAAATGTAAATGACATTAAACAAATAAAAACGATATTCATATCCATTAGTAATAAAACTGCACCATGTAAACTGAATGAAAAATATTTACTTTCATCAAGTAAGCCAAGACGAATTAAGATTCATACTCAGTGTAATCAAAATTACAAAGGCGCGCCATTCTTTAATATAAAATGCAAAATCAGTGGAATGCTTTTTAAAGAAAAAATATATATCAAGAGACTTAAAAATATTTCTGACCATTTACTTAGTATTTTCTATTTCTAGATTTCTACCCTAAGAATCAAGTCATATATTCACCCCAAGACTGAGATGTAGTGATTTTTACTTTACTAACACTGCTATCATTACGCCATCCCCCAAAAGCAACATATGCGATGATCTCACTACAAACACTCTGTGGCCAAGGCTTACGTGCCAGAACTAATGAGGGCCATCTCATTGTCCCTATGATGCTCACAGACCCCAATATTACAGTAACGTCGCCTACTTTTAATTACACAAGAGACTAAACCTGCACTGTCTGGGCAAATGCATGGTAACTCTATCAACAATCCCAAATTCTGCACACGTACGTGTTAATGTGGGCAGGTCCTCCATCTCTCTCCTAGCCCATGAGAGAGCTGACCTGGGACAAAGATGCTGCAGGAGCTTAACAGACAGAAGTAAAAGTGTCTAGACCCTAGAAGTAAAGGGAATGACAATGAAAGTATATGCAAATGTCCAATTATCCCAGCTTATTCTGTTTTGGTGCCATAGTTTTGAAATACCAGGTCTCACAAAGAGTCAGTAGGAGTCTATGCAATCATTTTTGTCCACTGCGTTCCTTTACGTGATCAGTATTAAACCCCGGGAGCACCTGTCACTAGTTTACGGTCTGTGGCATATTTGTCCAGTCGGTACAAGGCTCCACCCTTCTCCTGTTCCTGTGAAGCCATCCTTTGCTACACACGCACACACGCACATGCGTACTCACGCACACAAGCAGTATAAGCTAATGATTAGAAAAGTACCGGTTGGGCTCAAAGCAACATTTTTTGAATTAAAATCCCTTCACCTTAGGAAAAGAAATGGCAAATTGACCTTATTACATGAGAACGTGCATTCAGTGGTGCCTTGACACTTTCTTTTTTTAAATTCACTTGTTGAATGGCAATGTTGTGTGTTCCTTTGTTATGAGTTCAAGTTTACTTGTGCTCAAGTAAGTTGTTTTGATCTGGGGGTGAGTTCATTTACATCAAGGAGGCTGTGTCAGGATGATGTGGTCAAAACTGTTGCACGTCTGAGGGCTTAGCCAAAGGAACATATGAAGGAGCGACAATGAGGTAAGAGACATATAAACCTTAAATGCCAAGAATTCGTGAGGATTTACGGACAGTCTTCAGTCTGGGCAAGGCTAATCTTTGCTGTATAAAAAGCACTTTGAAGACCTTGGGACGTTAGCCCCTGGCGTGGCAAGACTACTCCTTGCTGGCAGCAGCGAAAACCATGCAGAGGCCCCATGAAGAAGACCATCGTGCCTGCCAACACCCGCACCGTGGATCCCCTCCCATCCTGCTCTAGCGATGTGGGCCTCTGCTTTGCCTTGGCAGCCAGCTGGTCGACCACTCTTGGTTGGCAAAGCTGACTCATCAGAGAACCAGCTCCCAGAAAGGGACACCTCAACTAAATTTGGATTTTTATTTCTTTCAGCTCCCCTTTGCCTGGAATAACAGGATGATTAACCTATTATCGGTTTGGAGTTTGCTCTTTCTTTATTGGCTTATTAAGAGACGTTATTCTGTATGGTGTGGGCTTGTGAAATATTATTATAAATTATAATGCCCACAGTGAACTTGTGTTAAATTAATGACAAAAATAATCTGAGTCTCTGAGCATAATTTGCCATGAACAAAACAAATGTCTACAAATGATGAGCTGAGCTCGAAACTCTGCCTGCAAAATGAAACACGGTCTCTTGAAATTCTAGCAGCCTGGTCTGAAAGCCTGGTATCTTTCAAGTGGTCGAACTACGTTCTGCTCGAAGCAGAGGACACAGAGAGATCTTGGTCTTGCCAAGCATCAATCAGACGTCACAAGCTGGAGAAAGTGCTCCTCTCTCTCTCTCTCCCCCCAAATTCTCAAAATACCGCTGAGTTTTAGTTGCTGGCGCACTGTTTTGCTTCTGGCTCGCATGATACCCTCTTGCCAAATAATGGCCCGGTGACTCTATGGGTCGGTAGCAGCCGAAGCTGCTGTGATTTAAAAAAGTGTCCAGGATTTCCTGTTGTGGCATGGAAGATTATGTGGCATATGTCATTTGGAAAAAGCAGCACTAGAACAACATATTTCAGAACTGCTTCTCCCTTGGCAAGTCTAAAATAGATGTGTAGGAAATAGCAGATGATTCACGGACCACTTGGAATTTCGTCATAAGCATAAATGGAATAAGAGCGTACCACAGGTCATTGCGTCCACCACAAGGATGGCGGCCGTAACTAGGCTACTCCTAGGTGAAATTAGATATGAAAATGGAATAAATTGAATTTACTTGGCAACTCCTCTCCAGATCTGCTGGGATCTATTTTCATTTTCTGCGATATTGGAATGGAATGGAGGTGGGGGCCAGGGGGACTCTAGCATTTTGTCCTAGAAAAAATCAGCTCCTGAAGAGCATGGGATGAACAAAAAGAAAGTGTAATAAATAATTAAGAACTAAATGTAATCTAAATACTTACACGTGTTTTTTTAATATTAGATATTCCTTTAGAACCTATTGGAAGCCACAGACTGTTTCGCAGATCAATGAATTTGGAGGACATTCCTTTTGCTTATGTGTATTATGAGTCTATAATTACCTATCATATCATGTGTCATGTGTATGTGTAGTTGCATATTATAGCATATGTGTTATGTCTATGCAATTACATGGTATGTCGTATACGTTGCACAGGTAGAACTATCAAAGCCTGTCTCATCTCACAGACTCTCCAAGATTCGCTGTCACAATGGCCTTGCTCTGCTGTTTTCCCTCCTAGATGTTCCTTTCCTTGATCTTCGTACAACGGCAGCTCTACCTTACCTCCTCTCAGCTGCCATATCCTGGCCGCCATGTTCAAGGCATCCCAGTCTTTCTGTCTCCCTTGCCCGGCTACATCTGCTTCATTCGTAGCTCATACCCTGATTCCAGATGGTCTTACTTATGGATTTGAGTTCTGTTTGATGCTTTTCTCCCCCATTTCTCCCAGGGAATGAAAGCTCCCTGAGGGTAAGCACCCGATCTCACTGGGTAACCACAATGCCGGGCAACAGTAGACATTTAATAAATGTTGACCTCATTGAATGAAGTCTATTTATCAGGTACCAATTTCCCCCTAGGGAAAAATAACAGAGAACGTGGGCTCTCACAGAGCCACAGTTATCGTGTTGACAAGAAAAGTCTTCCTGTCACGGTAGCTGTTCATTCAAATGTGACATGCAGCACACTCCTGTCACTTTCTATTCACACCAGCCTGGGTGCCCAAAAGAACCACCAGCCGCTGGCGTGTCAGGGCTGTGGCTAGGCTCAGAAAATGTAATCGGAGTCTCAAGAGTTTTTCATTTGCTGTCGTCAAATGGACTGCTTAACAATGGGATTCTTTGCAAACTTATTCTGCAGAGAAAAATAAGTCATTGGTGAGCAGGTCATACATTATAACCTAGGAGGGCTATTTTTATTTTTTTTATGGCATGGTCACCGGACTTTGAGATGTGCACAAGTGTTTACACTTAGCCCAAAACGATTTTTGTCTTCAAGAAAATATAAACATTTAGGGAACATATCCCTATGGTTTGTCAGAGTTGCTGAAGTTCAAGTTTATGGGAAATGAAAGAGGATGCCCCGCCCCCACTCCCTAGTTTGTGGCCCCCGCATTGTTTTCTTCCTGCAACTGGGTTTTCTTAAGCACTGATCCAGATCATGATCTCTTCACCTAAATGGGGCGAACATTTCAGACTGAACCTGAAATTTTAAATGTGAAATTTCAAGGCCAATCTTGTCGTCCTAGTGAGCATGGTGAGAGTTAACAAATTTTCAGGTGCATCTTGATGCCAGGAGTTTACAAATGTCACTTTGCTCCCTATCACAACCATAAGTCGAAATAATTTCCATTTTCGGTAGGAAAAATCAAGGTTCGTGGTCCTAGTCGCAATGGGATTTCTTCTAAACTTTTATTATGGGACAGTTTCTCAAACTAAATATGAAACCAGGGTTGGGGATTTTCTATTGCTTCTGAAAGGAATGAGAAGGTAACATACCCAAGGATATATGTTTACCTCCAGGAAAAGGAGGCTCCTGGAGGGGGAAGTTGTCATGTAAATATGTACATATCGTGAAAGCTTACAGAATATTTGTTCCCCTCGTTCAATGTGTGGAAAAGCATCCATACAGACTGCCTTGCCCTATGGAGCAGAATCACCTCTCAGACACTTAATAATTCATTTTGTTTGTCATTTTATTGGCCACATTAATTTACTTTATTGCATTGCGACTTGTTAAATAATCAATTCTGCCGCGTTGTATAATCTGTACGAAGTCAGAGAAAAAAAGATGCCTGCTTATATAAAAATAACAGGATGTGAAATCTTCTTTTCAGGACCTACGTACCTGGCATTTGAATACTCCTGAGTAATATATCCTTCAGATAATATTCTATCTTGCAACAGAAAAAAGAAATAAATCTGAGTTTGGAAAACATAAATTACACATATTAATAGAATACATATGCTGGATATTTCTGATATGAGCCATTTATTTAAAAACTTCTAACATGGAGGAAAATGTGATTTTTCTTTTTAAACAGTGGACATTGAACTTCAAAAATAAATTACCTGTTTGACTTGAAATAAAACTATCTTTCTCTTTATTTGTACTTTGCCAGTATAAGGATATTGTCATTGTTTACAGAGACATTTATTTTTTTTTCTCATCCACTTTCTTTCCTTTCCCATGGAAATACACCAAGATAAATGCCAATGATTACTGACTTTATTTTCTGACATGGCAGGATTGACTATGGTTTGAGATGTTGTTTTTTTTTTTCAATGATACCCTCGTAGTTTCATTTTGAATAGGGCCTTTCCATCAAACCCAGTTGGACTTTTGAAAGTTAAATATCTGAGTCTCTTGAGTTTTGAATAATTTTGTTTCCTTGCCCTCTCCCAACTTCTTACTCATTCGATGCTTTTAAAATAATTAGGGCTGATAATTTTCCTGAAAGTATCTGCCATATATTCTTTTATATAATACTGTTATAAAATCAATTGACTTAAGGAAATAAAATGAAAAACCACAATGGAGAGAAAAACCATAGTGTGCTGAACTAAGGACGTACATCAAGAAAGAATTGCCTTGTCTTGAAAAGAATGGTCATGGTCAGTTTTTCCTATTCTCCTCAGTTGCATTTCCTGAATCTTTGAAAGCAAACCTTCTAGGTTAAGAGAAGTGATAGGAAGAGGGCCGTTCTGGGCTACTTCCTCAGCTGCTCCTCATGTCCCAGAGTAAGTACAGAAATGTAAGTGCACAAGCTCTAAGATTTTTTTGAGTAACTAAAGGCTATCACTTTGTAAAAATTCCTTATGACCACAGGAGGCCACTGTGACTACAATTATGAATCCTTGTTAACAGCCTGCCTTGCAACATAACGTAGGCTTTCTGGGTAATCTACCCCTAGACCCCTCTTCCCCGGAGCTCCTAAAGCATTTCCTTTTGTCTCTAGGATAATGTTTCTCACATATGGTATCAAATACCTACCTACACAGACATCACTTACCTTGTACTGTAAGCCCTCTTGTCTTGTTTATTTCTGCATTCCCAGTAAGGGTATACTTTATATGGTCCTCGGTCTACATTAAAGGGAGTGAATACATGACTTATGAGTGGCAGATAGTAGATTTTAAAAATTAGCTTCAACTAGATTCTGATTTAAGAGTTAGTGAGATCTTTTCTAATATATCTGAATATACTCTGGATCACACGTATCACAGATTACTTCACAGAGTAGGTAAAGATTAAGTGGCATTTAATTGAATTTTATTATATCATTGGCCATATCAACAGGTTAATAAAACAGGTTAAAAAGGCAGTGAGTACTACTAAATCCTCTCTGACATATTTGCATATGTTAGTGGGATCCCATCAAAATTTGTTTCTCACAAAATGATTGCATGATGAACTGAGTATTAGATTGTTAGTTTTGAAATCATAAAAATATACATTTGGTAGACATCTAGCCCATATTATTGTTAGTTTTTTTAAAGATTTAGTTTTTTATTTGAGAGAGAAAGTGGAGAGGCAGAGGGAGAGACACTTCAAGCAGACCCCCTGCTGAGCATCGAGCCCTAGTCAGGGCTTGATCCCATGACCCATGGGATCACGACCTGAGCCAAAACCAAGAGTCAGACACTCAACTGACTGAGACACCCAGGTGCTCCTATTATTAGTTTTAAAATCATAAAAATAGGTGCACCTTAGTGGCACAGCTGGTTAAACATCTGACTCTTGGTTTTAGCTCAGGTCTTGATCCCAAGGTTATGAGAGTCTGCAGAGTCTGCTGAAGTTTCTCTCTCCTTCTACTCCACCCCACCCACAATCTCTCTCGCTCTCTCTCAAATGAGTAAATAAGTCTTTAAAAAATAGAATAAAATCATAAAAGCATACATTCTGTGTACATCTAAATGCAACAATACACATAGTTTCTTCTTTTACTGTATTTCAAATTATTAAATTGTTAGTGTTTGTTTTTAAAATTAATTTAACATTTTAAACTCGTAGTACTTTAAAGAGGAATTTGTAGGATGTCACAATAAAGGAAAGTGTTCTCAAACTTTGCTCAAATGAATGCTGAACTATTATCCTCTACCGTCTAAAACAAGTATTATCCTCTATTCCCGTCTCATGCAAGACGAAATCAGAGAGGGAGAAAACCATAAGAGACTCTTAATCATAGGAAACAAACTGAGGGCTGCTGGAGGGGAGTGGGGTGGAGGGTGGGGTAACTGGGGGACGGGCATTAAGGAGGACACGGGATGGAATGAGCACTGGGTATTATATGCAACTGATGAATCACTGAGCTCTACCTCTGAAACTAATGAAACACTATATGTTAATTAACTGAATTTAAACAACAAAAATGGAAAGTCCGTCAAGAAAATAAAAATAAATAAAAATAGTTTCTAAATTAGAAATAGACCGAGATGATAGTGAGGCGGAGCAGAATCCATGACCCCAGAATGTTCCACTTTGGCAAGTGGTTTATTTTGAGTTGAAGGCAATCAAGGCCTAACATACCCCAGAAGAGGTTTCTAGGGTTTTTTCCACCCCTCCCTAATTGCCTCAAAGAATTTACATAGGGAACCTGTCCCAAGAAGAGAGCTAATGCCAGGGATAAGTTTTGAATCTGAAAGACTTATCTGCATGACGTGGCAAACATTTATTTACCACACATTCTGCTCTCCCCTCTTTCTGTGAATTGTCTTCCTCTTCTTTGAAGACCCAGGCCCCTACACCCTTCTACTTTATAGCTTAGGATAACATGTGAGCCCCAACGGCCTGACTGTCCAGGAGCCTCGTATCTCTGCGGTGGTTCTATGTACAAAAAGAAATTTGTATTTTTTTCCTTTTGTTAATCTGTCTTATGTTAATGTAATTATTAGGCCCATCAAAGAACCCAGAAGGGAGAAGACCAACGTCTTCCTCCTCAGCAACAGGATGATAGTAAAGAAACAATACTGGCAACACGTCAAATTTTAATTCCAAAAGGAGGATTTTCGTACTATCGAAATTGTCAATCGCAGGATGATATTATTCCTTTAAAATGCATATGTAATATTTGATTCAAACTGCATCCCTAGCACACTGTGTAATGCCTAAATTTGTGCAAATTTGAACTGCATATCCTGAATGAATTTCAGATGGAAATTTGTAGCTCTATTGTTGGTGAGATATTTTGAGGAGATCTGGGATACGGCAAGAGTGCCAGGCTAGATGAGAGATGAATTTTGACAAACGATGGTCCTGAGATCCTAGTTCCATGACTTCTTCCTCCAGATTTGCATAAATAAGCAAGCGGGGACATATCGCTGTGATTTTCCATCCTCAAATTTCTTTAGTAACAGTGATGGAGAGCGAGAGAGAGTCATACATCCCAGGGCCTCACACATGTTTTCCGCGTACACAATTCGGAAAGCGCTTTCCAGATTTGGAGTGGGTTTTGAAACGAGTCACTACACAAGTTCAGATTTTTCTTAAAAAATAGGAAAATATATATTTTTTAAAAATATACACTAGTCTTTCCTATTGAAAAACTATAGAATACTTTTGTAATCTGTTCATGTTCAGGGGTTGGTGGCCCCCAAATGTGCCAATTGGCCATACTGATTATTTTAAATTAAAATTACTTAAAGAAAGAGCCAGGGCAAAAGAACACACTGATCCTGTTTTGTCCCCCTGGAAGTAGGAAATAAATCTCCTGTGTAAAGTCACCCTCCTTGGACCAGGAGGTAAAGAGATATCCTTAGCACCAGAGACAAGGAACTCAGGGCTGAGCAGGCTGAATAAACAGACCATGTTACTTCTCCAACAACCTGATACCCAAGTGCAAACTCCTTTGTCTTATCAATTCTTCACAAACGTATCGCTTGTCTAGAAGACATAAAAATGTCTTCTTCTGGTCACTTCTTTGAGTCTCATATTTTTATGAGCTCTCATATGTGCAAAATTAAATTTCTATTTCTCCCACTAATCCATTTTATGCCAATTTAATTATTAGATGAGCCAAAGGACCTAAGAGGGTACAAGTAAAGTTTTCTTCCCCTAGTCTGGTTTCAATGTTGTAATTACAAACCTAAGAAAATTGAATCAGGACCATATAATTTAAACCAAGACTCGGGATCAAAACAACATGATAAATTCTTTTCAGGTTGCCTTTCTCCTTTTTTTTTTTGAAGGCTCAAGTGCCATAAATAGCACCTGAGTTGAACTATTCCCATAAGAAGGTGGATATAGATTAGTGTAGAACTTTCCAGTTGCTAGGAAACAGAAATGCCCATTTAAAAAAAAAAAAAAGCAGTGGTTTCTTCACTAAAGAAGTTGGCAAACCATCTATTCTCCTTGTTAGTATGCTTGTGTCACAGAGGTCCTCCACAGGAAAGCATATTTTACCGATTTCCTTGTAGAAAGGAACAAGTATCCTATTATTAGATAGGTAACAATTTTTTGGAGTTACTACAAAGATTTTAGTCTTAAAGCAGAAACAGTTTCATAACTACGCTTTCTCTTCCGTGCTTGAGAATTCAGTGAGAACTATTTTCACACAGTAACGGCTCGTATTAATTTCAGAATAAGAGTGAATCTGTTATTATGTGTTTGAGTTGAGTAGAGTAATTTTAGCGTAAGGCTGTTTGTGTCCTTCAGGTCCGTGTGAAAGAAGACAGCAAAAGAATTCAACAGAGATTAAAGTGATTGCACAGGAAAGAAGAGTTCATGCCTTTGAAAGAACGCTGGACTCCAAATGAAAAGACTGCATTATTATCAGACTTGCCAACATGCTGAGTGTCCTTGCATCAGTGAGTTGAATGTTGAATCTCAATTTTCCTGTCTAAATGGTAAAAGTATGTGTGTGTGTGTGTGCGTGTGTGCGTGTGTGCGTGTGTGTGTGTGTGTGTGTGTGTGTGTGTGTAGAGCAGCTGGGGTTCATCAATCCTATAACTTCTTCCTTCTGCAGTCATTCATTGAGAATTTACTATAACTAAGCACTACGCTAAGAAAATTCAGTTTCAAAAAAAATCTTTGACTTCAGAAAAGTCACAGCATAAAGGAGGAGATAAACCAGAAGTCAGCAATTAAAATATTGGGATGCAACTGCAAAGCTAGGAGTAAGAATGAGACTAGTCACAATGTTTCACTCAGTATTGTGAACTGAACTGATCCTCTGACCCACGTAAGCTCCTTCTCCTCCTTTAAAGCCCTACTGCCTCTATCTAGACACCATGCGACAATTCATCCGGTGGTAAAAAAAAAAAAAGTGAGGACCACGATGGGATGTGATCCTCTAAGGGATTAGCATTTTTATCGGGGATAAAATCGTAGTGCATGAACATATAGTAATAGAATTCATACATCTCCAGTTTGTGGGATTAGACCCTTCTAGTATATCTGAGATTATATCATGTAAGATCTTATTTCCCTTTTCAAGAAATAGCCATTTGGAGGCTAATTTTATAACTTCCGGGTTGATATCTTTTTGCTTAAGAGACCTGTGATTTTGGCTTAAAGAGATTTCCAGTACCTCTGGAACCCAATATTAAAAAGTGCGGGATCAGAAATATTTGGAGATATTTGGAGTTGTTTATTCTAAATACTAAGAATGATGAAAGCACCTAGGCAACAAGGATTTTATTTCACAGATTCCCTTCAGCTCTTTATATACTATGAACCAGCTGGCGTTTTATATGATCCTAGAGAAAAAGGAGTCAAGTTACTGGAGAAATACTGATACCTCCTAGGCTTTGAGAGTCTCAACACAGAATTTGCAAACAATCATTTTTCTTGCTTCAATTTCTTTGAAATTGATCCAAATTAGTAGTAATCAATAGGTCCACAATTAAAGTTAAATGTGTTCTTCCTGCCTCACTTAGCATCTCTGGAATGTTTCTAGAAAACAATGTGATGTGTCCTCTTTCTTTTGCCTCCTTAAGACCATCCTTTGTTTATTTTTATTATTTTTTTAAATTAACGAACTTCCTTTTTCTCATCTTTTTTGCTTTCTTTATGCTAATAGAGGATGTCAGCAAGATCCTAATATTATGTCTAGTTTTTGGTATTTTAGTTTCTGGTCCGTGATTGTAAGTTTTTGGTCTTGCACGCACATGTGCGTGTGTATGTGTGTGTGCACGCGTGCATGTGTGTACTTTTAATGCTGCTTCTGATTTCATAAAGCAAACAAGAGTGGAAGGATTAGCTGGCACTTGGTATTCTGCTAATTTGTTGGCATCGTTAACACACTTAAGCACTTATTGATTGTTTTGTTATTAATTGATAATGAGGAATTGATTTCGTTATACTACAGTGGATACCCAATGGATTGTTGCCTAAATTTGCTGGACTTTAGAAGCTATGTGTATAAATATAGTAGATGGTTGAATGGTCCTCACTCCTCTGCTGGCAACTGGAGCAGCCTAGTTTTGTGAGGCAAATGCGGTCATTTTCTTGGGCTAGGAGGCCCGTTAATGAGGTCAGGGTCCTGGATTCAATTCCAGTTCAATTAGCCTTACCCCATTCCATTGCCATGGGCTGAATTTTCAAGTATAGATACCCATCTGGCAAATAAATCCCTGCACAGGCCAAAGGGGAAGTAATGAGAATGGTTCATAAAAATTCATCACAAGTTAGGGGGAAAAATCATTTTATGAAGCAGTGGCTGGAAAACGATTGAACAGTGAACACATTTGGTGATTGTCAGTGCCAGGAGGATATTCGAGGGTGCTACGCAGGAGTCTCAGGAGAGCAAGGGTCTGTTCACAAATGCAGAAGATCACGGGAGACAGGGCGGCATGCTGTGTAGGCCCTTGTCAATGAAGGACACTGTTCTAGATGCTGTCAATGCTTTGACATGGATTTTTGGCTCTCAGGCCTCTTTCAACAGTTACCTTGACTGCAGAGAGCTCCTCTCCACCCAACCTGAGAGATCTTACCCTTCTGTGGGGCAGCACGGATTCAATAACTGATTATTGGGAGGGAGAGAGAGAGAGAAAGGCTTGCCCATCTCAGTTCAAATCTGGACACTTCTGAAAAGGACAGTCTAAGTCTTGAGCACCCAGGTGTGGGGGTCCTGAATGACAGCTCGATTTTTCCCTCTGTCCAATTATGCTTTCTTCCCATCCTTCCCACAGATAGGGATCCTGAGGGTACCCTTTAATATTCACTCTATGTCCTACACGCTCATGCAGTGATGACCTCCTGGGAAGCCTGACTATGGCAAAGACATTTTTATTTGCCATCTAATGTCAGGATGAATTCCAAAATTTTCAGGTCCTGGCATAAAATGAAAATGCAGGACACCTTCTTTAAAAGGTATTAATAATTTCAAGATGACAAGGCAGGGCATTAAACCAAGTGTGGGGTCTTCTAAGTGCAAGACCTGGGTGATGACACAAATTCCACCCACGCCCATGCAACCAGCCCTATTTAAGTAGAAATGACTTTTTTCATCAAGAATGTAGAGAATATAAAACCATACTTTGGAGGATTTACTGGGACAGATGATACAAAGATAACAAGATCATAGTTTTAGAGCCATGCGAATAGATGCCTGGTAATAAATAATAGACTGTAGGCATTTTATAAAATAATTGGACCAGAAACACAATGTCATTAATTTCTGTGAAAAACTAGACCAGCAATATCTGAAGCTATAAATATATGTGGACCAGAATGACTTTCGTTTAAAATTTTGACCTTTGGAAACTTATAGCCCAGAAGAGTGTCATCACTTATATTTCTAGAAAGGCTCTGATCATAATATGCATGCCAACATGCCAACAATTGCTAACAGGTACAAGGGATTGTCCCACATGTTTTGCCCACGGCCATACATTAGCTGTTGCTCCCGTCCCCACCCAGCCCCAAATTGAGCACTGTCATTCCAGTTTTACAGATGAGACTACTGAGGCAGGGAAAGGAATGCAAAGTCATGCAAGTCACAGGGAGCAGAGTTTGATCAGTGGGAATCTTGCTGATGGAAAATAGTTCACAATATTTAACTGGAGCAATAATGAGAGAAGATAATCCACACTGAATTATCTGGAGACAGTTCTCTGAGATTTGCCTTGCTAAAGATTAATCCAATTTCTTTCTTTCTTTTTTTTTTTTTTTGTAAGATTTATTTATTTATTTGAGAGAGAGAGGGTGCACAGAGCAGGAAGGGCAGAGGGAGAGGAAAAGAGAATCTTAAGCAGACTCTGTGCTGAGCACAGAGCCTGACATGGGGCTCGATCTCTCCGCGACTTTGCTGAGGAATAACCTGGCTCTTGATGCATCCAAAATCACAGTAAAACAAAATATTTAGCAGTCAGTCCAAGAGACAAATAAATCTCTAATTATTGTACCACTCTCAGACTCATTGATTTATCAATCTGTTCATTGATTCAAGAAATAACTGGTCGTTGCCACTGTGTTGGCAACAATTGATACAAGAACAAACAGAAAACGGTTACGGTCCACGTATTCCCAGAGCGTAAATATCCAAGTAAAGAGAACTTAAGTAAATACACAAATAACAGTGAAACTTCAGCAGTGGTAAATGCTAAGAAGGAAAGGAACCTGAGTTTATGAGAGTATGTAAAGGGATATCTGATCCAATCTAGGAAATAAAAAAAAAAAAAAGAAAAGAAAAAGATCTGAGATTGGAGCTATTGGTTGGACTCAAAAGTAGGAAGGTCGTGAGACATTTTTTTGACATAACAGATGGATGTGCAAAAGCCCTAAGGCAGGAAGAACCATGGCACGTTGAAGGAGCTTAAATGTCCGCCGTGCAGCTCCAAATAGGCTGCAAGAAGGCAGAGGGCTGTATTGGACAACGCTTGTGGGATACACGAGGGACTTTGGACTTTGTTCTAAGAGAAATGGGAAAATTTTTAGATTTATTTTAGATTTATGTTCTTAAAAGAGTACAGATTATAGCTGATCAAGAGTGGATGCAAGAAAATGAGAAAAACGTCCAAGAAGTATGTGGATTTTTCATGTTTATAGACAAAATAAGCAGAATTTGGTTGGATACAGGAAATACAGGACAGTAAGTTGGTAATGACAACTTTGAGGTTATATAAACATATAATTATAATAAAATATGTAGTAATTACATAATAATATAATTATATTTACTTAATTATAAAAACTGAACCAAGAGTCTCTTAATAACCTCAAATACTGTCATTATCTTTATTTCTCCATATTAGGCATATATAATTATATTTATTTATTAAGAGAGCCTGGGTTCAGTTTTTGTCATATTGATTGTGAAATGCTTTGGAAACTTCCAAGGGAAGGTGTCAGTGTGTTCACAGTCATTATAAAATCACTAGCCATTTAAGCTGTTAGGCTGTACTAATACACTTGGTTCATTACACTGAATATTAGATTCTAGAACATATGATGGACATTCGTGGAAGAGTTCAGCTGACCAGGGGATATTGACTAAAAAATATTATGAAATACTCAAGAACACAAAAATAGAGCAGCATAATACACTTTCAAACGCTCATTACCAGATATAACAATTTTCAAGATTTTGCCATATTTGCTTCATCTCTTTATTTTTAAAATTTTATTTGCTGAAACATTTTCAGTGCCATTTGCATAATTTATTACATCTTTTAAAATTATGCTGCTATCATGTCTACTGCAAATAGCACACCTAATCCAATAAGACAGAATTAAAGTATCATTTTTAATACAATGAACATTTTATGCACATCTAATACCAAATTAACAGTAAATTTTCACAATTTGAAAAGTCTCTTTTTAGGGGCACCTGGGTGGCTCAGTGGGTTAAAGCCTCTGCCTTCAGCTCGGGTCATGATCTCAGGGTCCTGGGATCGAGCCCCGCATCGGGCTCTCTGCTCAACGGGGAGCCTGCTTCCTCCTGTCTCTCTGCCTGCCTCTCTGCCTACTTGTGATCTCTCTCCTCTCTGTTAAATAAATAAATACAATCTTAAAAAAAGAAGTCTCTTTTTAGAATGAGTTTATTCAAATGAGGATTCAAAGGCTGCAGCTTGCTTTTTTAAAATTATTATTATTCTGTCTCTTCAATCTCATTTATTCGATAGCAGGTCACTCTTTCCACCTATGACTTTTCATTTTTTTAGTCATGCCATTGATGTGCTGCATAAATTGAATTGTCCAATAAAATATCTCATATTCTAGACTTACAGCTTGGTTTCTCGGGCACATTTAACTTATTCTCTCACCTGTATTTTACTCATAAGTTCAAGTTGGCTTTCAAGGATTGATAAGGTTCAACATTTTGGCAAGAATATTTTATATGCAGTGTGATGTGCTTCACTTTAAGTCATATCAGAAAGCAGTACCAGCATCTGTGTTTAGTGGTGCTTGGGTTATGTTTTATGGATTCAAGTGGTGACAGGTTGATTCCTTTCCTGTGAAGCCCAATATCAACTTTTCATTTAATTTTTGGGATGGACTTCACATGACTGAATTTTTATTATGCGTTGAAAAATGGCCATTTCCTAATTTTATCATTCCTGTCAAATGGAATAGGCAGAATTCTTCTGGAAAGTACTTTTTCAAATAAACTGTATCTATTCAGATACCATAAAATATAGTTTATACAGAAAAGGCTTAATTAATTCCTTCATCAATCTAATTTTTAGAGGAAGATATGATATGCTCATTTCCCATGGTGCCCAAATGCTGTTATTGCTGCTGCCTTGGTGGATTTCTCTCCATATCCGTCATACCTAAATGCATTATGGGTTTATACTATGTAATATAGTTCATCAATTGCATGATCTCTTTTGATATGTAATTCTCACAATTTTAGCCAATGAGTGCATCATCATGTTGGCTTTCTTGTCCTTTGGGACTACCACTTGTGTGATTCCTATACCACATGTGGGACTGGCCTCTTCCAACAATTGGAAAACAGCATAAACAAAGATGCCACAGTGAGGAATGGCATTTAGAAACCATTTTCTGGGTGCGGAAGGTGCTCATTACTCTTTCACTGACGTTGCTTCTAGGCTTTTCTGAGGACAGAGTTAAGATACGCATATTTTTAGAAATTAAAAGAAATCAAGATTTCATTCACCTATTTTCAATTCAAGTTAAGCTCTATCAGATTTTTAAGTAACATTGCTGATTTTTATAACAGTGTACTTTCTCCTATACACACACAAAATAAACTTTTAACGATCTTAACATCATTATTGAATTGCCTTATCCTCAGTTAGACCTAAAAATAGTTTCGAAATAATCTCAAACTACTACTAGTTATACTGAAAAATGAAGTCTAAATTTAAAATTAGGTTTAAGTGGGTTTTTTTGTTGTTGTTGGTGGTGGTGGGTTTTTTTTTTTGTTGTTGGGGTTTTTTTAGTTCTATTCATCTTTGCATTCATACCATTGTGCATTCAAAACCCTCATGTTCCCTCATTATTTAAAATGATTCTTTTCTAACTATATTTATTTCACAAGCTTCAACATTCATTTGTAGGTTTACTTTTTATTCTGAGATACTGCTTTTCTTTCATTTCATTTCATTTTTAAATATGTGAACCATTTAAATTTTTCGAAGTTACTCCATTTTTCGAAGTTATTCCATTCAGGAATATTGTTTTCTTCTCTCTCCTCTCCACTTTCTTTCCTACTATGACTTGTAGGTAATAGTTTTTATTAGTTTTTTATTTGTTCTTACAATGTTTCTTTTTGTAAATATAAGCAAATGCGATATCTATTTTCCCATTGCCTTTATTATACAAAATATAACATTATATCTATGCATGTGGATGTGTATATATATATATATATATAACTATATGCTTAACTTAGCAAACCTAAGTGTTGAAAGGAGTAAGACAAATATAATGTAACTAAAATACTGTTTTCTAAGAAGATGAAGAGAAACAGCAATCATTAAAAGATAGATATGAGGCTCACTACATCATACTGGGAAAGATTCATAGAGATAATCTTTATTTATTTATTTAAAGATTTTATTTATTTATTTGACAGAGAGAGATCACAAGTGGGCAGAGAGGCAGGCAGAGAGAGAAGGGGAAGCAGGCTCCCTGCTGAGAAGAGAGCCCGATGTGGGGCTCGATCCCAGCACCCTGAGATCATGACCTGAGCCGAAGGCAGAGGCCCTAACCCCCTGAGCCACCCAGGTGCCCCAGAGATAATCTTTAAAATTATTGATGTAATAAAAACACCAACTATAGGATTACACGTTTGTTGCTGCTGTATAATATAGTAACACTAAGTAGAGAACCAAACGTGGCACTTTTCTCAGGGCTGCCCAATTTATGGGTATGTTTATTTGTCTGGAGTGAAAATAAATATAGTCACCCTTTTAAACAACCTGGGTTTGCCTTTGAATCATGGATAGGACTTGCTTGAACTAGTTCCATGAATAGACCAGGGTATTTGGAAAAGAGGCTATATATGGCAGAGTTGTGAGATTAAATATCTAGATGTAGATCTAGATATATGTATGTGTGTATGTATCTATGCATGTATATATAAAGCTAAGTTGGAGCGATATTTTACATTTACTTATATATCACATACAATAATTAGGAAAACCCACTAATTAAAAATTTTTCACAGTACCCCACCAACATGTGGAAAATAGCATAAACAAAAATGCATTTTAGGACCAATAATCTAGTGGTTCTGCTTAGTATGGGTGTGAAGAGGTAAATTAGTATTCTAGAAAAATTCTGCAAGGTTTTTCACTGCTGAGGGCCAACCAGGAATTTTCAGATTGAAAAATAAGTCATGGGAAGGGGAGAAAGAGTCCAAAACATGAAAGATTTATTCTCTTAGAATATTTGAAAACAAACAGAACTGGATCTTGGATTTCAGAAGACAACTAGATAGAATACTCTGCCTGTGAGAGGGGGCCTAAATCTCACTTCTTTCTGGAAGTAAGAATTAGATTGTATCGCTTGTTACATTGTAAAAATTCACTAGGCGTCATAAAATAAGTGAATTTGCTTTACTGAGTCACTTTTTATAGATAATCATCAAAAACAAAATAAGACAAAACAAAAAGCACTTAACATATGCATTGTGTAATACAAACATGTATTTCAATTTAGCTAATACAAAAATGAAAATTCATTCTACATCTCCTAATCTGCGTTTTAAAAGATTTTTCTTCATCTCCTTGAGTTGTTAACTGACAAACAGAAAGACTATCTGTTTTACATTTATAGTCAAAATAGTCAGACTCAAGGCAATATACATGTATTATGCTTACAGCAAGAGATATCCTTATAATACATAGCTATGGTAATTTGGAGTCACTATTAACATAAACTTATTTCAAATCCAGAGTAGATATATTTTCCTGAAACAGATTACGTTAGCTTGATAAATGCATATTTTAGCTATCAAGAAAAATTAGCTAACTCTACAGAAAGAATGAATTTAATAACATCTATTTAACTGTGTAGCAATTTGTCAGTCTCAAAAGTACTTTATATTTAATTTCATATTTAATCAGTGATTTGTTTTTTTTCTGTTGACAACTTAGAATTTTACTTAGGCTACATTTAAAAAAATTTAAAAGTAAAGTTTACTTTTTTCTTTACTATTAATAATTAAAAAAAACACAATTTACCTATCCTATCCCCTCCGGCAGCCACCAGAAATCTGTTCTCTGTATCTATGAACCTTCTCTCTCTTTTTTTTTTTTTTTGATTTCACTTGTAAGAGAGATTGTGAGATGGTATGGTGTTTGTCTTTCTCTGTCTGACTTATTTCACTTAACATAATGCCCTGGAGGTCTATCCGTGTTACCACAAATGGCAAGATTTCATTCTTTTTTATGAAGGGGTAACATTCCATCGCATATATATACCACATCTTCTTTATCTGTTTATTCATCAGCGGACACTGAGATTGTTTGCATATCTTGGACATTGCGAGCAAGGCTGCAATGACCACTGGGGCGTGGGCGCATTTTCCAGTGAGTCTTTCCATTTATTTGTATCTGCTTCAATTTCTTTCATCAGAGTCTAACAGTTTTAAGAGTACAGGTTTTTCACCTCATTTAAATTTATTCCTAGGAAATTTATCGTTTGGATGCAATTGTAAATAAACTATTTTTTTAATTTCTTTTCCCAATTGCTTATTATTAATGCAGAAAAACACAACAGACTTTTGTGTATTGATTTCGTATCCTACAACTTCACTGAATTTGTGTATTAGTTCTCACAGTTATTTTTTATGGCGTCTTTACGATTTTTTTATACATAAAATCATGTCATCTGAAAATAGCGACCTCTTTCTTTTCACTGTGGATGACTTTTATTTCTAATATGCCCAATGGATGTGGCTCAGAATTCCAATAAATATGTTGAATAAAAGTGGTGAGAATGAGTATCTTTGTCTTGCTTCTGATCCTAGAGGAAAGGCTTTCAGCTTTCCACCAGTCAGTACAATGTTAGCTGTTAGCTTGTCATGTATAGACTTTATAATGTTAAAGTATGGTTTCTCTATACCCACCCAGTTTGTTGAGAATGATTGGATATTGAATTTTGTCAAATGCTTTCCCGCATCTGTTGAGATGATCATGCGATTTTTATTTTTCATTTTGTTAATGTGGCATATTACACGGACTGATCCGTGGGTGTGGAATCATCCTTGCATCTCCAGAATAAATCCCACTGGATCATGGCGTATGTTCCTTCTAATGTATTGTGGGATTCAGTTTGCTAATATTTTGTTGAGGATTTTACATCTATGCTAACCAGGAATATTGTCCCGATATGTTCTTTTTCTTGTGGCATTCCTGTCTGGTTTTGGTATCAGCGGGATGCTGGCCTTGTAAAATGTAAGTTTGGAAGAGTTCCTTTCTTATTTATTTTTTTGGAAGAGTTTGAGAAAGATTAACATTGATTCTTCTTTGAATATTGGGTGGAATTCACCCATGAAGTTGTCTGATTCTGGACTTTTGTTTGTTGGGGGCATTTTGATTACTAATTCAATATCCCCATTAGTAATCTATTCGGATTTTCTATTTCTTCATGATTCAGTCTTGGTCGGGTGTATGTTTATAGAAATTTATCTATTTTTACTAGGTTGTCCATTTTGTTGGTACATGATTGTTAATAGTGGTCTCATGATCCTCTCATTCCTCCAGTATCAGCTGTAACATCTCTTTCATTTGTGATTTTATTTGAGTCCTCTGCCTTTTTTTCTTGGTGAGTCTAACTAAAGGCTTGTCAGTTTTGTTTATCTTTTCAAAGAGCCATATCTTAGTTTAAATGAGCTTCTCTATTGTCTTTTTAGTCTCCATTTCATTTATTCTAGTGCTAAAGTTTATTTCCTTCTTTCTGCTAACTTGGAGTTTCATGTGTTCTGCCCCCCGCCCCCTGCCCAGTTCTTTAAGCTAGCAACTAAGGTGGTTTATTTGATTCTTTCATTATGTTTGAGGCAGGCATGAATCATTATGACCTTCTTTCTTAGAACCGCTTTTGCAAATCGGCAGTTTAGAGTTTTACAAAGGCTACGTTTTAATGTCAATAGTTTGATTACTGTGGATATGATATATAAGTAGTGTACATTTTAAAATAAATCTTTGGCTCTTTCAGATCGGACATGCAATTCTCAAACCACCAAACCGAATGGACTATGTCTTTCCACTTTCCACATAGTTTGTTCTCTAATGAAGTCCTAATGCGCACACAAACACACCAAAAAACAAAAAAACAAAACACCAAAAAAAGGTTCATTTGGCCATCCTAATGCATTCAGTGAAAGAAGAAATAAAACCTCAAACCTCAGAATGAATAGCAGTATCTGGTAAGTTCTAACAGTCATCCTCATGTTTAGATACTGTGTTAAGTTAATTTTTAGACAATATTTAGGTGATATATATGACTAGAGACCACGAAAATTATTTAAATGTGCTATTTGTTTTCATTTTAGAATTTATTTTATTTTAATTGATTTGTTATTTATGCTAAAGTTCATAAATAACTTTTCAGCTAAATGCATCTTGTCATTTGTTTATAAATTTGCCACTCATCTGAAGGTAATGAGCATCCTTTTCCAGTGAGACTCCTTCCAGTTGACTTAGGTGAACGTTCCTGAATGGCATCCCGTTGTGCAGGCAACTGTAAAAAATTATGTAACAGGAAAAACGAGATCATGGAGGCCATTTGGAAATCTCTTTGACAGAAAGTAACAGAAGAAATTGTATCCCACGAAGAGATTTCAAAGTACTTGCCTGGGCTCGAGGGATATATTGTCTTAGAAGACATTTTGAATATAAATTGCATTTACCACAAGACACTAAAAAGAAAGACAATAATATAAATTTAAAGGGCAACATTGTAAAAAATGTCTGACACTTCACCTTTGGAGTCAACAAGCTTCGGATTGACAAGGCTTTCAAAGAAATGGATGGGCAGTGACTTGAGGAAAACATGTAAATAAATGTGTCCCTAGGGCCCACTGCTGTGATACTGTTCAAATCGGTGATTTTCTGCATGCTGAACAAGCTGAATAGTTCCTCCCTCTGCCACTTCATCTTCTTTTGTGCTCACCCACTTACGACCACCTTCCTCCTGGCCACGCCGTTATTCTGTGTTAGTTAGTGTGAATACTAGAAGCTTCTACAAAAGCTTACGTTAGTAGGATGTGCCACAGAAAAGTGTATATAGAACTTTTTTTTTTTTAATGAGATAGGAGGATAAACTTTCAACCAGAATGTATAAGACCAAGTCACATTGGCCAATTAAAACTTAAAATCTGTTGCTGAGCAGTAACTAAGCACCAGCTGTTGGGAAAGACACTTGCTGTGCGTAGAGCATAAATGGCATCTTTCAGTTCAACAACATCATTATGGAGTCGCTGTAAGGAGAGAAACACTGGGTCGGGGCTACAGTCCAACCCAGACAAAAGACGAAGAGCCCTTGTAAAGGAACTTGCTGAATGCGAGGTTGAATCGTGTCCCCCACCCAAACTCATATGAGGAGGTCCTCATCTGCAGCGCCTCAGAAGGTGACCATATTCAGAAATAGGGCCTCTGTTGATAGGATAAGGTCACACTGGAGTAGGTTGGGTCCTAATCCAATATGGCTGTCTTTGTGAAAAGGAGAAATGTGAACACAGAGACACATCACAGGAACTTGAAGGCGGAGATTGGGGTTAAGGAGCAGAAGCTAAGGGATGCTAACAGTTGCCAGCAAACCATCAGAGTTTGGAACAGAGGATTGCAGACTCTCCCTCTGAAGGAATCCAGCTAACATCTCGTTTGTCGACTTGTAGCCTCCCAGACTGCAGGAAAATGTTTTTCTGTTACTTAAGCCTGCTTAGGGCTCTTTGTTGAGGCAGCCCTAGCAAACTCATACAGAGTTTATTCTGGGAGGAACGAGATGCAAACACACATACGTGAACTGCAAAGCAAGAATACAAATCATGAGAGAAGAAAAAGCAGAGTCAAATAAAGCTTTAAAGTTCTTGGGGGGGTGGTTAGGGGGGTGTTTCAGACCAGAAAAATCTCCACAGAAAAGGATAACATTTAAACTAAGCCTGAAGGCGATTGACAGAATTGGGGCGGGTGAGGCAGGAATGTGTATAGTGTGGAGAGGAGATTTCTGACTTTAGGAAGACATCAAGCAGAGAAAAATATAAAAAATGTGCATCTCTATGGGGGGAGGGTAGGCCCCAAAGGAAAATGGGGACCATTCTGCAAAGGTCTTTGAATGTCAGGCTGAGGAATTCACCTTCAGTTTGGCGACAGCGGACCTTTGATGTTCTATGAATACACGCACAAGCACAAACACGTATAAACAAGTGTTCATAAGCACGTGCTCACATGCACACACACACGCATAAACGAGCTGATTCTTTAAACCAGACTTAACTACCAACCCATGTATCTTAGCAGACAAGACTTTACATCCCAATGGAGAGAAATACACACAAACAGATTCACGGATACTCGATGTAATTTCAGGATGACACTGGGGAAAGCCAGTCACGGTGGGGAGAGCCAAGTGGCTCCTACGTCAGCCAGCCGGTTTCAAGTGGGCCTTGGATGAAACGCAGCTGAGGGGGGTCATCATACGCAGCAGAGACTCTTAGTGAGCTTGCATGTCCCAGGGAACGACGGTAAGAGTGTCAGTGGGGTGGGAAGCAGAGGTGGAAGGCCAGCCACAGGAGAAAACAAACGGGCTCCGTCAGTTAATCGACCAACTCTTGATTTCGGCACAGGTCATGATCTCAGGGTTGTGAGATCAAGCTCCTCATGTTTCTCTCCCTCTCCCTCCACCTCTCTCTCTCTCCTTCTCTAACAATAAATAAAATAAAATAAAATAAAATAAAATAAAATAAAATAAAATAAAATAACATAACATAACATAACATAAAATAAAATAAAATAAAATAAAATAAATAAAATAAAATAACATAAAATAACATAAAATGAGTGCACATGCCCACCTTTGCTCAGGAACGGGATGAAGCTTATAGCAAATGATAAGGAGTGACAGGTTGGGCACCTGGGTATGGCATAGTGGAGCCTCTCCTGTTACATTGGTCCAGGAAATGTAAAGAAACATCGCTATTTTAAAAGCTTCTCTTAGCTTGGAGTAGAGACTAAGGAGGATGGTTTTCTGCAGCAGTTTGCTCTGGCAAAGCACCAGCCCCAGTGTCCTAAACGCCAGAAGTGTACTGTCGCACGGTTCTGGAGGCCAGAAGTCTGAGACTGGTTCCTTCTGAGGCCTCACTCCTTGGCTCATAGATGGCCGTCTTGTCCCTGTGTCCTCACATGGTCTTCCCTCTGCACCTGTGACCTAATCAACAATTCTTACGAGGACACCAGTCATTTTGGAGGAGAGCCCACCCATGTGGCCTCGCTTTATCTCAATCGCCCACTAAAGATCCTCTCTCCAAATCCATGTGCAGTTGAGTTCTAGGGTCCTGGGGCTTAAGACATCAACACATGAATTTGTGGGGACACCATTCAGCCCGTAACATTTCCATATTGATGAAAATGCATCAGTGCTCTAATTGTTAAGAAAAGGTCAGTCATCTTCCCTTTTTGGCCTGTGCTTAGGCACAGAAGCTTTTCTCCCTCCTTCCTGTGGCTTCCAGTCAGCCCCCCACCCCTGCTCCGGGCCCGCGTGAGCGAAGCCTCCTTGCAGAGCTTGCTGTGATGCGCGTGCCGACACAGGCGCGGGGGCGAGGGTCATGTCCTTTCTTCAGGTACACAGGCTTGTCTGACTCACTTTCTGCTGGCTGAAGGAGCATTGACCAGGAATCTAGAGAAACGTGGGGCCCGCAAGACGGGGACCTGTAAGAGAGGGTCCATGTGACTCCGGCTGCGGCTGGCTCTCGGCGCCTTGCTTCCCTCGGGAAGAGGGGGGCTGATAGGTGAGGGCTCCAAAGGGAAGAGTGGTGCCTGGGGTCCCCAAAGTGGGGGCAGAGAGAAGCAAAAAAATAGAAGGAGGACAGGAACTGCTGGTTCTTTTATTCTCCCTGCATTCAACTCCCCAAGAGACTAGAAATCTGAGGTTGACATGGAGATTTATACTGTGTTTCAAAAGCTAGGAAGGAAAAGAAAGGATTCTTAGGAAGGATTTCTCTTTCCAAGATTTGCTTACAAGGAGCAAAGCAGTTGCCTGATGAAAAGTATTGCGGGAACTGTTATTATAAATTCACCAAGAATAATTCTAAGATATTTTTACAGTCATAGAAGCCTCAGAAAGAGAGGGAAAAATTACAGATGTTTAGATGGCTCATTTTTGCAAAAATAGTCAGATAAGAGGTTGCAAGCCTGTTGAAAGAGTTCAGGGAATAAGCCTTCAAATATGCCTGAACTCAATGCTATTCTCTTCGGAAATAAAGCAGCTGCCAAGAGGTATTGATTAGACTACAGTAATCGTGGAGAGAGAGAAACCTTGCAGTATGTTTGAATGCTCCCAATAAAAGTGACAGCCTGATTAGGGACAAGGGAATTCAAAAACTCAACCAGAGGGAGAGAAGGGACTCAGTCACCTGCTCACACTTTGAAATTTACACGTCGACCCAGCCACTATGGTACTGGTTTGGCTAACATCTCGTTTTGGTGACACATTTACGTGGACTATCACAGGATGAAGAGGGATTCGTGCCGATATCAGAAAGGAAGCTGGGGCTGGGTGTTTGGTGGGATGGTCTAGAAGCGAGGAGAAAGACTACCCTTAGACTCTTCTCATTTAGTTCTGGCTGGAGGAACCAAGAAGTAGGAAGTTTCTCCTTTAGGAGAAACGCTTGTTACTCTTTCTCCTTAAAAAAAGATGCTCATTATTTGCTGAATGAGAAATGTACACGTGTGCTCCAAGGGAGGGAGCTATGTTTCTGTGGCTTCTAACCCAGGAAACGCCATGGGGCGAGCATGAGCTTGCTGGGAGCGCCATCACAACTAACCGTAGACTGGGGGCCCAAACAGCGGAACTCTGTCTCTCAGTCTGGAGGCTGCGAGTCCGGAATCAAAGGGTAATCAGAGTTGGTTCTTTCGGAGAGCCGTGAAGGAGAAATCTGCTCCCGGCCTCACTCCTCGGCGTCTCTTCATGTCCATGCGACATTCTCCCTGTGTAAGCGCCTGTGTCCATGTTTCCCATTTTTATAAAGACACCAGTCATGTTGGATTAATGTCTCCATTTTAACCTGGTCACCTCTGTAAAGTCTCTGTTTCCAAATAAGGTCACATTCTGGGGGTTAGGATTTCAGTCTGTGAATTTGGGGTGGAGGAAACCATTCAACACGTATCAGGGGGACATAGTGTGCACTTCAAAGAACAAAGTCCATTTTCTCTTCTTTGGAGCCTACCGATCTCTGCCTCACCACTTTTGACTTCCTTGTAATGGCTGTTATAAAACACCCTACCAGCCAGGCCCCCCTGACGCCACGGGGCGCTATCCCATCCTCCCCGAGGCCCTGGGCAGTGCTCCCCGCCTGCCTGCCTGAGCTGATGTCTTCTCCAGGCCACAGTGGCCTGCTGCGGCCAGTTTCTCCAGCTGTCGAGCTTCTCCTATGCTTGAATAGTAAGTCACTTGTGCTCACCACAAAACAGACTAAGAGCAGCACTGCTCTGTGATTTCAGTACTTCTGAGAGGTTTTGGATGTTAGACTCACGTGTGAGTTCGAAGGACCTGAGCTAAGGGAAGGTGTCAGTGTGCTCAGAACCCTCAGTTCTGGCACATTCCACAGGCGCGCCCGCCATGCCCAAATATGTCTCCATCTTCAGGCTCACAGAGGCGCGTTTGTGGGTGCCTACCACACCCCCCCAAAGAAAAGGGAAGAAATTATATATTAATATATGGTACATCAACGTGTAATATATATAAAACATATAAGAAATGATATCTTCTATAAATGAATACTGTACTCTATAATTAACCTGTTTTGCATTCACAGATAAGAAAATACAGAATTGGTAATAGTGGTTTTTGAGGGTTATCGTGTCGAAGCGGTGCGGTGATGACGAAAATAATGAACACTGAAAGTATTCAGATTGTACTGGATTGAAAAGAATACAAGAGAAAGTCTGTTTAAGGATGTCTCACAAATGTTCAAAGATTTCACACCAGGGAAGACCCTCAAGGACCTAGTGGGGAAAGTGACAGGGGGCATCTCTCGAGAACAGACGGGACCCACACAGCCGACTGCATAGCTAGGTACTTTAAAACTTGATCCAAAGAGACTGGGACTGTGATCTTCTTCAAACGTATTTAGCCCACAGGCAGACTTTCTCGGTGCCTCGCAGCATTTAGGCAAGAAACAAACTACTCCGTGGGCCCGGATGTGTAGATGAGGCGGAGATAAACATAACCCAGAGAAGAAGAGGAGGAAGCCTAGACTGTGAGATGTCTCTTTAAGGAGACTTTGCTTTTGGTTTTCCTCACAGTGACTCAAATAAAGGGGAAACACTGCAAGTTAGGAAACTCTTAACTACTGCCTAAGAGTTCCTGTGCCAGTCACACATGACAGGGATTTGACACAGCCCCAGATATATGTCTAATCAATGTTTTCAAGGGACCCTTGGAAAACATTCCTTAAATTCCTGTTATATCTGACTCTCCTTTATTGTTGGTATGCAGTGGCATCATTTGCATAGAGTAAAACAAAATTACAGAAGTTAGAAAAATCTATTAATAAAAGCAGGATTTCATGTTTCAAACTATTAATTGCAGTTGTTATGAGAAGTGGAGAGAAATTAGTAGAAGCCAGTTGGGTTCAATTTCCAGATTTGCTTGGCATTGTTAACAGAAGGTCAGTAATTAACTTCTGCATTGCGTTAAAAACAAATCATGAGGCATCTACTAAGAGGCGAAGGTGAAGAGTGAAGAGTGTGCAGATTCATTAAACAGGAGGATGCCTGCATTTTTGCACCATCTTCAAATGTCACTTTGCAGCCCAAGAAAAGATGTGCCTCTGGGGAAGTGGGTAAAGTAATCATATTTTGCTTGACTATGAATTAATTTCAATTAGAAACTTATTTTGAAAGAGGAAGAAGGAAATGTTAATTTGTCATGAAAGGTAGGGTTAAGTGTTTAGATATGACAGGGACCTAATTACATACAAAATGGGGTGACATATTCTAGAAATTTCCTCTAATCTGCCCTTTCTTTCATTTTAGCCTTCTATTATAATGAAGTGCATGCCATTCGTCCTGGTGTGGCTAGACCAGAAAAAATCTCTAAGAATAGCATCTGATTGATCAACTGTGTGTCCCCTAACACACATGTACTCCACCTTAAAAAGCTAGCTACTCAGGTAGATGGGCAAGTAGGTAAAGAGTTTGCATTATACAAGTTAAATAGAATTTAAAAAGTGATCTATTAGGGTACTGCTTACATTACCCTAGAATATAATGTCACTGGTCCTAATTCTATTGGAAATAATGAAGAAACTATGGAAGACATTTGACCAAAACAAGCAGGGGAATAAAGCTGTGGTTTTATAAGAGCAGGAGAAGCATCTGTGAACGTTCCTAAAAAACAGACTGATTCAATAGGTCTGGGATGAGTTCAATATCTGTAAGTGTAATAAGGTCCCCACGAGGTGACACCACGCCAGTGGGCCTTGAACCATGAGTGAGAGTAGTTCAGGGTAAATCGCAGATTCTCAAAATTGGTTGTACCCTTTGAGAAGTCCTGTCTCCTAGTCCCCATCTTCAAAATATTGTTGTACTTGGTATGGGACACAAGCCTGGGAATCAAGGTATTTAAAGGACACTCTGTGATTCCACATGCAGAGAAGTTGGAAAACTACTGGTGTGAATAACATTCTAGTTTTTAGAAAATAGCAAGGATTGTTTCTCAGAGAAAGTGAATTCCAGAGGCTATATTTCTCCAATTGCCAGCTGAGTCATTATGATACTTTCAATAATTATTTCATGTGTTTTCTCTGTTTTCGGTTTCTCATTGAAATATATTAAGTAAACTATAATGGAATTTTGGTTTTATCAGTTTATTCCCTTTGATGATGCAGGGCATAGATGATTTGGGATTAGATGTTTTAGCTGGTAGAATATTTCGAAGAGAATGTCTAGAAGTCAAGCACTCACACAGGTGACTGGTGCAAGGATTTCAGGGGGAAATGGCAGCCTCAAGGAAAAGAAAAAAAAATGGTAAAATTTTCATTACGAGCAGAAAAATAATAAAATATGAATGCATGGATTAGCATTTTAAGGGAAACTTTGAAAGCTTTGAATGATTCAAGAATGTACGGTGACTACTTTTCACATATTGATCTGGCTGGCTATTTAGTGATTTAGATTGTGAATCCTTTGTCAGAAAAAAAATATCACTTATTGAATTAAAACCTGAAAAATGTGTAGGTCTGAGTAAAAATTCCGATGACCTTAGTTTTTTTCCGGGGCTAATGGCTCCCTGCCATTTGAAGAGATATTTTATTATTTATAGATATTGGAGATTTAAATGAGAAAGGTTTTTACACAATCCAAATACAAATTGTAAAGTATGTCACAAGGAGAGGGAAATGTAAATAATTAAAGGAAAAACCGGGCGGGGAAAGAAATGAAACTAATTTATTAAGATTCTCCTTGTGGCATGAAATATGTGTACGTACTCCCATTTAATGTTCTCAGGAAGCCTGGCCGGTTGGCTTTATTATGTTGGTTTTACAGGTGGTAAGACCACTCAGGTGACCTTGTTGGTGGCAGTAAGTGGTAGTTCTCCTTGGCCCCACCACACTGTGAAGGGGCAAAATATAAAGTTGTGTGTTCTTGTCAGTGTTCAACCATAGAAACAGAACCAGCAGAATATATGTATTAAGAGAGTCATTGTGAGGAATCCATTTATATGATTAGGAGGCTGGTTGGCGGAATCAAAATCCTCAGGGTCAGGTGTTGGGAAGTTACAGGCTGGTAACTCTAGCAGGTGCTAAAGTTGCAACCCCCAAGCAGAGATTCTTCTGGAAAACCTCAGCTCACCACTTAAACTGCTTCAACTGATTGGTTGAGGCCCACCCAGATTATTTAGAATAATCTCCTTTACATAAAGTCGAGTGATTACGGGCTTTCATTAGGTTTACGAAATGCCTTCACAGCAAGACCTAGATTACTGTTGAATTGACTGGAGCCTGGATAAGTTGACACATGAAATTGACCATCAGGGTGTCTTTGAATGTGGGGTTGGGGGTACAGGGGTCAGGAGAGGGGCTGCCATGGGTGAAAAGGAGCTTCAATAAAAACTAGAAATGGAAGAGATAGGAAAAAGGGAAAAGGATAGTTTAAAAAACAGAAATGGTTGGAAAAAAGTGAAAATATTATTGGAATGGCATAAATAACTGCACAGTTTAAGTATGGGGGACACTGAGAAGAGAGTCATCCCGCTGCCCCTGACCAGGAAGTCTTCTACTCAAAAATCACCTCCTGAACTCTTGCCCTGTTTAACTGATGGTCCCTATCTCTACTACCTCCTATACCATGCACTGGACTTTGTGTGCATGTGGAAACCCTTCATTTTTGAAAACTTGAACTCTAATAAACTACACTTAGTCTCATCACCTGGCCTTGCTAACTCCCTTGGTATTTACTCTTGTGCCTTATGGAGCTCCTTGTATCTTCCCCCTTCCTCCTTCACCACCCATTTGCATCCCATATCCCCATCTCCCTCGGGAGAAACTGAGCCCTGGAGAAACTTCTCCAAGAGAACTGAGCCCTGAGCTCTGGAACCCCAGTCTCTCAGCGCCTTTCCTGCCATCTCTCCTCCGACCTACCAGGATTGAGCACAAACCCTCATTCGTGCCCTTGACCCTCCTCCCTCTGTTTGCTTTGAGGAACTTGATTTATCAATCCCTCTTTCTTTCTCCAGGGTTAACTGTTTTTTGTTTCTTTCTTTTCCTACTAGCTCTTTGTCACAGCCTTATAAAAATGGGCCCCGGTGTGGATGTCCCGTGTGAAACTCACGAAGTTTATTTTGCCATATATGATTATCTTATTTGGTGAATAAGCAAATAATATGCTTCTGGGAAAAATACAAAAGTATGTCCACAGAAGCAAAATGTTCAAATCTAAATTAAAACAAGATATATGAAAAAAGGTCATATTCTTTATACATACATATATTTAAAATTTTTAAGTTAGCATTCTTGTCCGGATTTGCATTAGTAAAATCATGGGTCAGTATTATGACATCTTTCTATTCAGCTCCATGAACTTCTCTGTTGAGAGGTCTTATGGCCATTCCTGTCCAACCATACCTTTTAAACACTTTTTTTAAGAAAATAAATTAATTAAATTTAGAGAAAGAATATCTTGCTTTAGCGAATGACATTTCAAGGAGTAAATTCATAAAAGAACATACTTTATAAAAAAAAATTAAGACTTGACAGCGACAGACAAGTCAGTAACACCACCACGGTAAACTCCCTGATAGCTTTGAGGTTTAAACAAAAGTTATGCAAAGCAGTCTTTGCATTGATAGCGATCCTGATAGGTGTGTTGGACTTTTTTCCTTATCCTTTGTCCTTTTCATATTGTGGTAGTCATCATGTATCATTTCAAATTAATCAGGTTAGAGTAAGATTTGTACACAAGACAGGAACTGTACTTAGTGTTTAAAATTTATATCTAGCTGGGTAATCGGTGTATCAACTACATGATAAAAATTGATCTTAAGCTCCTTTTCCTAAAAACTTCACTGAAGATAAAACACCTATCTCTCTGGCTTCTGTCTTATTGATGGTTCGATTCAGAAAACACATCCTTTCAGCTAAAAATTGGCCAAATATATCAAGGAGCTATCAAACACAGCAGTAGCTCTTTGTCTTTAACAATGCCACAAAGAGTAATAAATGTTCAAGCAGGATTCTCTAGAGAAATAATAAGAATTAAACAGGATGAACGACAAACACAGTGATCTACTGGAATATTATTTACATTATATTATATTTTATTTTATTTTATTATATTATATTATTATATTATATTATTGCTATTATATTATATTATATTATATTATATTATATTATATTTTATTTTATTTTATTTTATTTTATTTTATTTTATTTTAATCTTTCTGACTTGATTTTGCAGCTGCTTAGCCAATTAGAAATGAGAAGGCTAAGACTTAAATATCATTATTCACCTGAAGGAATCGATGATTTATTACTCTATGGTAGGCTACCTGACTGGATAATAAGGTTGCAAGAATATTTACAGAATTTCAGTTACTCCATTATCATGAACATCCAGTCCTACATCAAAATCTATATACCAATGCCATACTTCGATAGCCAGGGATTTTTGTCGTTGTTACTGTTGTTCACTTTAGTTTTCTGTCATTTCTTAAGAAAAAAATTCAGTTAATGTTACAGTCAATTTAACCCAAATGCAATTTCATTTACTTATTAATGATACATTAGTATTGAATGTTTCCTAGTCATTTGCCATGACCGGTACTATTGCAAATTTGAAGGGACAGGGGCCCCAGATGGCCCACTGCCCTCACCTTCAGAGATCTCTCACGATGGCTTCTTATTTCCACTACTCCTTCCGGTCTCATCCACAGTTTCCCAGGTCGTTGGATCATATCTTGTCTCTCCGTCTTGACCCGAAATTCATGTCTCAAGTCCTGTGTCTTAAATGCAAAACTAGCGGACTCACCAGTAGCATGCTGATTGCTGAATGTTCACTTTCGAGCCTTATTTTATGATACCTCTATGCCTCGTTTTTGCTTCTTACCCAGTTGCTTATTCTATATTAACTCCTGAGGCTGCGGCACCCACATGTGTGATGAGTTTCGCCACCACCTGCACCTGCTAACTCAGTAACTCTGGCCTCACTCGTGCCCTCCCCCAGCCGCCGAGCCACACTGCAGGGGACGACGTGTGTAAAATGAAAACCTGACCGGCGCATCTCTGATAGCCTCTTGGCTGCCTACCGTGTGCCAGATGAAGTTCGCCAGCTCCTAATGAGCGCGGTTTTCCACTAGCCAGGCCACTGTGATCTGTGTCTGCCCGTGTTTCCGTCCCATCTCTTCCCACTGTTTCTTACTGTGGGTCATTTCCAGATCGTGCTGTGGCTTTAGCGAAGTGCTGGAGACTCCCTAACACACGATTTCAGGCTTTCAGAGCTTCCTCTCTGCTTTCTATCTGCCCGGGAGCTGCTTCCCCTCCCCTTCCTGGGCATGACTAAGTGTTCCTTTAGTCTTCAAAGATCCAATCAGATGTGACCAGCTGCACTTTGGGCCACACTCTTACCTGCCCCCCAGGATAGACCCCACCCCCCTCCCAACCCCACAGGACCCTCTGCTCACCTCTGTTGGCACCTCCTCAGAGCACTGAAAACTTCCCGCGGAAGTCTGCTTTCCCCAATAGCATGGGAGGTTCTTGACCTCACCCTTCAGCCTTTTGCCAGAGCTTAGCAGAAAACACAGTAGAAACCCAAAGTAGAAAATGGGCACCAGATGGAGGTGGTGTTTGCACAATATTGTGAATGTCCAAAATGAACGCCACTGAATTATTATTCACTTTAAAACAGCTCATTTTATGGCGTGTGAATTTCACCTCAATAAAAAAGAAAAACTAAAACCAGCTTTGTCTAACTGTGCATTCAAAACATTTAGATTCAACGGATGAATAAAACTTAAATTCAGAAGGATGCTGAAGCATTTTAGAGGGCAGAATCGGCCGATGGTGTGGGGACTGTTGCAGAATAAACGTAAGCTCCTCGCACTCGTTTGAATTTCCAAAGACCGTGGTCACAGACCCCCTTGCAAATCGCAGCTCTGAACAAGTGATAAGATGGGACATTTCCTTTGTGAATTTGTTTGTCAGGGTGAGGTAATGTAGCAAATTACTAAGCCACATATTTGCTTTACAGCTAAATGAGCCAACTTACATAACAGCGATTTGTAAACTCTACAGTCCTATTCACATCCAAAGCAATCTTTATCATGATTATCATAAGAATATTAGGGAAGGCCAAACACCGTCCTAGCTAATACTCAGGGATTCTGTACATCACATGAGCTGACATATACACTTGCAGGAAAGACGCGTTGTTATTTCAGAAGCAGCTCAGTATCCTGGTGAGAACACAAGAGTTGAAACCAGGAGACAGAGCTGAGTCTCAGCGTACTTTCTTCTTGCCTCTAGACTGTAACTATATTACACATGCTCCACTGAGCCTTAGCTTTTTCACACAGTTACTGTGTTTTGTATGATGTTCATTGTTTTGTAAAATGTGAAGCACCATTCAAATGCAAATAATCGCTGTCATTGAGGTCAAACAGAAAGAGTAGCCTGTTTCATCTACAAATACACAAAAATTATGAGATATTAAAAGCATGAACAACAGAAACTAGAAATAGGAGCCAGAAAAAACTTTCCTAACTAACTTCATTGTCTTTTTCATCAGCTGTGTTCACAGTTAAATATTTTAAATTCACATTTTTTTGGCTATGGAAAAATTTCAGTATCTGCATAAAGAGAATCAAGTGTAACTAATAATTATCCTTGTCTTTCCTTTCCTTTAAATTTTGTTTTATTGTGGTAAGAACCTTAATTCACTTTTTAGATGAACAAAGTGAAGGGGAGATTTATGTTTTGAGTCAGTCACACATTAAGTGAACAGCGAAGCAAATCAATGCACTCTAGCTTCCATAAGGAACTACATTTAAAAGATTTTTTTTCTCTCCTCTTTTCCTCTTATGCGGAAAATAGTGTCACTTCACGCCAGATTGATTTAGAGAATGCTTCTACAAATTTTAACAATAAACAGAAAAATAAATTAAAGCCGTATTTTTGAATCCATGCAGCTTTTTTAAGCCTCTGTAACATATGTGTTGTGTGTTATTTGAATGTTGATGGTATTCTACTGTCATTTCCGTATGAAAAATGCTGAGCTTCGTATCTATTTTGTGCCTTTCCACACATTGTAACTGGATAGTATGTTCATATAGATATTTTGCAGTGATAGCTTGAACATTTGAAAATTTCGACCTCTCACTTACAGTTTTATTCCTCTGCTACTGCAGGGAAAAAGAAAAAAGAAAAAAAAAAAAACTAGCGTTGAAATACCATTCCAATTTGAAATCTCAGAAAGAACACCCCCAAAGACCTGCTTCACTTATTCTATGTTGGAGAACTCTCTTAGATAGTTAATGCCTATTTATATGGTAATTGCTCCCCAATATATGTCTACTTCTTCTCCTTTCAGCTAGATTCCATTTTCACCTAATAACATCAGTCACTAACGTACTGTGTGAGTACAAATGATCTTCATGAATAGTGTTGAACAGATCAATAAAATGTTCGAGTTTGGCTTATGCTGAATGCTTAACAGTTCATGAATTAAAATGAGATGAGAGAATACTTGTGAGTAGTAGGTCATTACTTTTCTTTCTGTGATTCTTTGGGAAGACCTGCCTCTCATTTGGTGGTAATATTTCCTCTGCTCTGCCCTCTGCCAGCTCCAGCCAGGCTCCTGGAGCCATCTGGGAACTTACGGACATAACCGTAAAGAAATTCACAGCAATTTTCCCCACCTTTAGTGTATTGAACTCAAAAATGCCCCCGCATCATAGATTAAATTGGAGAAGAACAAGAAGAACAAGAAGAAGAACGGGGGTTCGGGAAGGCCTCTGTGAGGAGGAACTATTGGAACTGAGGCCGGAATGAGGACATAGCAGTGGATACGTGGGGAAAGGTCTGTAGGAGCGAGGAATGTGTGATCCAAGGGCTTAAATCAGGAACTGGCATTTTGGGTGAACAATCAGAAGCCCCGTGTGCCTGGAGAATGGTGGCGGGAAGACGTCAGATCGCTGAGCTTGGTGGGCCCTGTGGGGCATGGTAACAAGCCTATGAGAAGGTTTCATTAAACCAACAAGAAACTACATCCCAACGGCCTCGCAGAGAGTTCTGCACAAGCAAGATCTTCATAAACGTGAAAACGAACGGCTTCGGCCCCGACTGTACAATGTGCAGCCCAGGACTCCACAGCCCTGACTCGGGGCATTTTTAAAAGGGTCTCAGTCCCTCCCCCAGAGATGAATACGGACAACGGTGGGACGGCTGGGACATGATTCCGACATGCAGCCAAGGCTAAGAAGGACTTTGTTAGATGTTATCACAACTGTCAATGATGAGAAAACGTACTCGCTTATTTCATAGCCAGGGCTCCTCAGATTCTGGCTACTTCCATCTTCTCAGAGAAAGAACCGATATCAAAATAGAGTTATAAATCTTATGACACCTAATTTGCAAAATTAATGTGTGTAAGCTAAAAAACCAAAAAAGTGACCTTTCGTGGTCTCCATGATGCTTAGGAGAAATGTGTTGGTGTCTCCGTTAGTAAAGAGAACTGCCCCTCCGCCCCAAGGCAGAGCAGGAGAGGCTGGGAGTTGTGTTTGCAAGGAGGGTGGGTTTCGGTGAGAGGGAATCAGGGCCTCGGCCCTGGGCAGACCAACGAGCAGCTACTTTTGTCCTGGTGGAGGGTATTGAGGAGGGCACGTATTGCATGGAGCACTGGGTGTGGTACATGAACAATGAATCTTGGAACACTGAAAAAATAAAAGTATTTGAGAAGAGATGCCCCAAAGCCCCAAAGCTGTGGGTAGGAGTCCAGGCACACTGGGTTCCCCAGATGTCTCTCTTCCCTCCCTCCCACCCCTCTTTCCCAGCATTTAGCTTGTGGGATGCTTACGCAAAAAAGCCTGGAAATTCTTGAGTTGATCATATGTGGTGCTATGGAATGCAAGCTTGTCTTCCCCCCCAACACACACACATATTTCTTGTTCATATTTCGAAGCCTAGTCTCCACTGTGATGGCAGTTGGAGGTGGGACTTTTTGGGAGGTCATTAGGTTTGGGGAAGTCAAGGGGATAGAGGCTCCATGATGGGACTGGTGCCCCTTTCTGAAGGACCACGAAAGCCTAGGGCTTGCTTTCTCTCCATGCTCTGAATCCACAGCTGTGCCGTCTATGAACCAAGAAGTGTTTCCCCACCAGTCACCTAATCTGCTGGCGTCTTGATCTTTGATTTCCAGGCTCCAGAACTGTGAAAAATAAGTATTTGTTGTTTAAGCCACCCAAATTACGGTATTTCTGTTATGGCAGCCTGAACCTAAGACACAGGGTATGAGCACTGCCTGCCAAGTGCTTTGGGGGGTCTTCATCAGGTCAAAATTCTCCCCTGTGCCCCAGATTCAGTCTCTGCCCTGGAAACTTCCACTGTTCCCGGCCCCAAATACCCACAGATTCCTGCTCTGCTCCCACCATGGAGAAGCCAGGGCCACCGCACAGAGTGAACCTCAGCAGAGGTTACTAGACCTGCGGGGGAATGCACACCCTGCCCGCTGAGTGTAGCTCAACCGAAACTTTTAAAGATATAGACGCAGAATACAAATGTAGTTGTCGGTCTAAATGAGACTTTTCAACTCCAAGTGAGACTGTGGTCTTTTCCTTAACAACTAATTATCATCGCGCCCCTGACCTCATTTTTAATGTTTACGCTGAGAATGCCGTACGTAAGTCTTCTCCAGTGTTTTGTTTTTCCAATGGGCTTTCCACTGGACCCGAGGCTCTGCTCGCCAGCTGGTCATGAGCAGGACACACACGTCACAAGCATTTGCTGAAAAACACCAGGCAACTCTTGAACTCAGGATTCCGTGCTCAGTGTTGGCGAAGGTCAAAACACAGGCAGCTTCTCCCGTGGACTTTGTTCCCAGGCCTTGGGAAAAGCTGCTCGGCATCGCTTGCTTCCAAACACCATGAACTAGCTAGTGCTTTTCCAACACCTGAACGGACAAACCTCAGAGTGGGGAAGTTTTAGTGGGAGGAGCACATCGCAGTGAGTCATGTTATGTTCCTCTCAAACTCCACGCGTCCCTCCGTGTGTTACCCTCTCCCAAGCCAACTGCAACCAGGGCTTTGTCTGCAAATAGAATCATTCATTCACCTCCTATTAATCTGTTAAATCTTCTCTATGACACATTTTTTAAAAAGATTTTTTATTATTTATTCGACACGGAGAGACAGTGAGAGAGGGAACACAAGCAGGGGGAGTGGAAGAGGGAGAAGCAGGCTCCCCACCGAGCGGGGAGCCCCATGCGGGCTCGATGGATCCCAGTGGGATCATGATCTGAGCCGAAGGCAGACGCTTAACGACTGAGCCACCCAGGTGCCCGTCTGTGACGCATTTTCGTGCTTTCTCTTCAATCACATGTGCAAATTTTAGATTACCCTGTGTCTTTTGGAAAACTTGATGTCACTATAGTTGCTTAAAGTTTTATTAAGTTGGTCGACTCAGTTAAGCAGGTCTTTTTTTAATCTTCTAAATGATTCCTATTTTGCTTTATGTTTGAGTTCATATCTTGCCATTTTTTCTTAATCTTTAAACTGCTTTAAGTTTTTTGGAAGTTGGAGAGAAATATATCCCCCCCAAATCTTTATTTAAATTTGAATTAACATATAATTTAATATTGGTTTCAGGAGTAGAATTTAGTGATTCATCACTTACATACCCAGTGCTCATCCCAACAAGTACCCTTGAGAGAAATATATCCTAAATAAATAGTGAAATAAAATAATTTCAAAGAAAATCCTTTTGATGTTGAACTAATATCCATTGTCCCTATCCTTTCCAAAATAAAAAATTAAATATATTTATAATTCTTTAATACTAGTCATGCCTCATGTAAGAGTTAGCCACTCTTTATTAAATAAGATGTGCTTGCAATGTCCACAGTAGCCAAACTATGAAAAGAGCCCAGATGTCCATTGACTGATGAATGGATAAAGAAGATGTGTTATACATATACATATACATAATGGAATATTATGCAGCCATCAAAAAAACAAACTCTTGCCACTTGCCAATGACATGGATGGAACTAGAGAGTATTATGCCAAGTGAAATAAGTCAATCAGAGAAAGACAATTATCATATAATCTCACTGATATGTGAGTAACAAAACAGAGGATCATAGGGGAAGAGAGCAAAAAATAAAACAAGACAAAACTAGAGAAGGAGACAAATGATAAGAGTCTCTTAATCATAGGAAACAAACTGAGGGTTGCTAGAGGGGAGAAGGGTGGAAGGATGGGGTAATTAACTGGGTGATGGGCATTAAGGAGGGCATGTGATATAATGAGCACTGGGTGTTTTATAAGACTGATGAATCACTGACCTGTACCTCTGAAACCAATAATACATTATATGATAATTAATCGAATTTGAATTTAAAAAAATGTTTAAATAAAAAAAAAAAGATGTGCTTACACTGAATCACACATAAAATAAGTTTGTGTTTTGATTGGTTGACAAAAAGGATAGCCAGAGGCTCCCATGAACCCAGGAACAATGGTTCTGTATTTGCAAGTTCAGCCTTTTTGGTGACTTTATAGGACATAAGTACCGAGAATAGTGAGAATCAAGTGTACCTACAAATATGTCCAACAAAAGATGCCTAGAATGTCAGAAAATCTTAAAACAACATTAAGGAATTTAAAGTAGGTTTAATATTTTGAGATATATACCATGCTCGTGTGTGATAAGACTCAACCCAACAAAAAATGTCAGATCATCACAAATTATCTGTATAGGTAATAATATCTCCATAAAAACAACTTTTTAGATGGAGCTTGGCAAGATGTTTCCAAAATGTACATGGAAATGCAAAGATCCAAAAATAGACAAAGCACTCTTGAAGGACAAGACTGTGGGAGGACTTCACTGCCATAAGAAAAAAAAAAAAAAAAGCAAATTCTAAAGCATATGTTCTGGTGCAAGGGTAGACAAAGAGAGCAGGGGAATTGCCTCTAAAGAGGCACAGGCATGTATGGAGCCTGGATTTATGGTGTAATTGGCATATCAGAGCTGTGGCGGACACTTGGTCCTTCCATAAATGGTGTGGGGACAAAGAACATCCTCAAAGACAAAAAATAAAGAACTTGAACCCTGTTGCATTTCACTCACGATGAAATAATTCCACAGTGATTATGGATATAAACTCAACACACACAGATGCACGCAAACATGAACTAAGTAAACAAGCATATATATAAACTTAATTAGGTTAATAGAATATCTCCATAATATCAGAACAGAAAAATATCAAACATAATACAAAAAAATACTCGCCATAGAGAAAAATATTATAAACTGAAGGACATTAAATGTAAGATTTCTTGTTCACCAAATTTCAGCATTAAAAGAGTGAAAAAGATATTATTTGCCACACATAGAATCACAAAGGTCTGGTTCCAGAATGCATGGAAAAATTCTTCATTTCAATGGGAAGGACAGAAAACCCAGAAGAAAATGAGCTAAAATTCCAAGCAAGCATGAGCAAATATAATGATATGTAAAGAGCACTATTCAAATGATTCAATGGTCAGTATACATGTGGAAAGATACTTAACCTCATTAGTGACGAGCAAAATATCAATTAAACAACAAAATTCACTGTCCACCGACAAACATGTCTAAAATTCCAACCACCAGGAGATGGTAGAAATGGGGGACCACAGAAATGCTCAAATATTGATGGCGGAAATGAAAATTGTTATATTCATTGCAGAAAATAGAAAATATTGATAAGTTGAAGATGCTAGTCCCTATGACTAAGCAATTCATTCCTCAGCATATACAGTTTTTTTTCTTGTAAAGTTATTCTAACACATGTTCAAACAGGATCTTTCTTCAGGACTACTGCAAAAGGGTTATTGCAATACGGAAGATCAGACTCAACTCCCAATTACAGGAAAGACAGCTGGGGATTAAGAGCCAACTAGCAGAGCGGGGGTCAATGATGGAAAATGACTAGGGGGGACATTAAGAGTCAGGGATTCTTGCTAAAGGCAGACCAAGAACTCAGACATCAAATATGGGGGATAAAGAAATTTATTAGATAACAAAGAAATTTATTAGAATAAATTAGAAATTTATTAGATCTGCTTATGAAAGTTGGGGAATTCTAGCTAAACTGATTAGCAGGATTCTTGCTAGCACTCAGGTAGGCAGACTGAAGATAGGGCCTAGGGCTCAAGGTTGAAGTTCAGTCCAGAAGACAGCAGAGGAGCCTGACGGAAGTCTGGTCAAGTAGACAGTCTTTGTTAATACCCAACCCAGACCAATGTATATTTGCGCTAAGAGAGACATACACATGAACATTTACAACGTTATTATTCATCATTTCCCAAATGGCAAAACAATCTAAATGTCAATCAACAGTAGCTGAATAAATAAGTGAGGGTAGGACATACAATGTAGTACTTTACAATGTCGAAATGAATGACCTATAGTTAGACAAAACACCTAAATGAATCTCAAAAGCATAATGTTTGATGTGAGCAAATAAGGGCAGTTAAAAAATACATATGGATGATTCCATTTATATAAAATGTAAAAGCAGGTGAAGCTATACTGTAGTGTTTAGAGATGTATGCTTAGGTAGTAAAAAGAAAAGCAATGAATTGACATAAAACTCAGGTAAGGGGTTACTTTTTGGAACTAGGAGGGAGGTTATGATAGAAACAAACCTATGGCAGAACCCGCTGGCTTCCACAAGGACTGTGATGTTACAGTCCCTGCTCTGTGTGGTGGTTACGTGTGTTCACTCGGCAGTAGTTCCATGCCCTGAATCGTCCTCTCTAAGGCACTTTTCTGAAGGAGTTATATGAAAAAGGTTTAAAACCTATCCAAATGTATTTGTAAGCATTTTAAAAGGCATAATATTTAAAATCAAGTTTTCTAATAACTGTTCAAAGAAACTTTGGTGGTTGTTTGCCTATAAAAATTAGAGATATTCTTTTTTTTATAGATTTATTTATGTATTTGAAAGAGAGCCTGCATGCTCTAGCACGGTGGGGGAGGCAGAGGGAGAGAGAATCTCAAGCAGACTCCCGGCTGAGTGCAGAGCTCGGATGCAGAGCTTGATCTCACCACCCCGAGGTCACGACCTGAGCCGAAACTAAGAGTTGGTTGCCTAACCAGCTGAGCCACCCAGGTGCCCCCAAATTAGAGTGTCACCCATATCTATTTTTTCCTAGTTTTTTTTTTCCCCCTAGTTTTCCCTATGTATATATTACACTGCCATTTTTAGTTTTGGGGGCTTTTTGTTTTGTTTTGTTAAGTAAGCTTTACTTCCAACATGGGGCTTGAGTTCCTGATGCTGAAATCAACAGTCACATGCTGACTGAGCCAGCCAGGTACCCCCCCTTACCCTATACTTTTTAAATGGGTGGGTTACGCTGTTACAATTGTACTACCTTTTGAAGAGAGGGACTAAAACTCCAGGTTTCAAATTTCTATCCAGGAGTAGTAATCATTGACTTACTGCAATTCCAAAATATTTTCATTCTCACCTACATCCTACATCCCTCGGAATTCATACTGACTTTGTTAAATCTCATGAGACATAGTATGATGAGAAATCTTTATGCCCATCCATTCAGTGGTTCTGGAAGGGCCTTGAAAATAAATGGGTAGCCTTTTTTCTGATCGCTAGTTTCTAGAATGCGTCTAAATTCTGCCAAGATCAATGATACTTTGTATTTTTTAAACTGGAAATTGCTAGCCATATTCTTTGACCTAGTGATACCAAAAGCTCGCCTAAAAGCATTATCTCAAATAAATAGATCCATTTTAGTTAAAGGGGGTTATATGTATATTTTCCCCTAATGGATACTTTTATTATGCTTTTGGGAAATACAAACATTGATGGGAATTCTTGTCCAGATAAGAATGGCTTATCCTTCAAATTCCATAGAAGACTTTGCCATCTTCTTTAGGAATAAATAGTTCCTAAGAGTAAAAAGGCAGGCACGTTATTCTGTGACCCAAGCAGTCCAATTAGTGGTTTGATCCATTGTCCTAATTCTCTCACTCAAAAACGGTACCTGGGTACCTACCAATGGCAAGCGTTATAGTAGATTTGGGACATAAAGAAGAAGATGATATAAATTCATAAGAATCCGTTCGAAATGGGAGTACGGTGACCAAGAGGCCTCAGTTCAGGAGAGATAGCATCACAGTTAATGGTTAGGTTTGATCTTTCAACCACTTTGAAAAGGTGAGAGGGGAAGGTGCATTTAGGAAGAAGAAAAAAAAAAGGTGAACCCCATCATGATTTTTTTATTTGTACTTTTATGTATTGCAATGAAATACAGTTTAGGAGAAGCACATTTTCCTTAAACCTCCACCACTATTGCATTTTCCAGGCAGATAGCACATTAAATAATAGGACAGAAGTATGAAAAATGTATTTTTTTCTGCACTACAGTGTAGTAAATACCACAAACTCTAATAGCTTGATAATAAGGCTTCCAAAAATTAAAAACCAATGTGGTTGAAAAGGAAAACATCACAAAAGGAAACTAAAATGGAAGGTTTCCCAAATACAAACTTCGCAAGCATGCTTGATAGAAGAAGGAAGGGACAGAAGTATCTCAATAAATAGGAAGAGTCATCTTCAACAGTGTAGAATGTTCTCACGCTTCTTTCATACCTCATGGGATGACTTCAAGCCATGCTCTTTTTAGTTTTTCTGTGTCTCTATTATCTCAGTATAAGTGGACAATATTTTGTGTATATGCATTATGTCATCCTTGAGTAAAATTTAAGTGTCTTTAAAAACCTGGTCGTAGGGACGCCTGGGTGGCTCAGCGGGTTAAAGCCTCTGCCTTCGGCTCAGGTCATGATCTCAGGGTCCTGGGATCGGGCCCTGCATTGAGCTCTCTGCTCAGCAGGGAGCCTGCTTCCCCCTCTCTCTCTGCCTGCCTCTCTGCCTACTTGTGATCTTTTTCTCTGTCAAATAAATAAATAAAATCTTAAAAAAAAAAAAAAAAAGCAACCTGGTAGTAAATCCTTTGCAAATATTTGTAAAGAGTAAATGAATCCCTGGTTCGGTGAGGTTATATGGATTTTTAACTTGTTAACACGTATAATAACTTTGACGTTGAAAATTTAAATACTTGAACATTAAAGTATACCAGATCATTGTTCCTATAACAAAACTGCAAGTATTAAAATCCCCATGTTATAAATGAGTGAACTGAAGCTCTGGAAGGTTAATCAAGTTGTTAAATGACCCAGGCCAGGAGGACACAGAACTGACATAGCAGCCCAGACTTGTCTGATGCAAAGCCTGAATGCTAACTACAAAAAACGCATACTATAATTTTTGAAGAATAATACATCACTATTAATCAATGATCAGAACTGGATTGGAGATGGTCTTCCTTTGCTTTGTTCACTTTACATTGTTATACTATTGATGGTAACAGAGTTACTCTTAGCGCAAACTATTGCATTATAGGTATTCATAATATTAAGAGAACACATGTGTCTTAATATTCCTTAAATATGCACTTTGGAGATGGAAGTCAAATCAGTTATGACGACTATCTGTAGCATTACACAAGGTACATCGGAAATAAAATGAACCCAGTAAATGCTGTGCCAAAGGCTATCCAGGAGTTTCACACTGGCCTGAAACCATTCCATAGGTTAACGTATTTGAGAAATACCAAAGTGCTAATTTTATAATGTATGGTGGCATCATTTAGATATTGGATATTAATGTAATTGTTTTTCTTTATTGCTGAGGCTCATATTTAAATAGGAGTTTTTACTGTGGTAAAGAGAAGTCACCATAAACTTATTAATGATTTAGACTTTACTTTTCCTCAGATATCATTGTTTAGGTTAAGGCCTGTTGATACCCTATACAATAAAAATGTAGACAATAAAGTACAATGATACACTGACAAAGTTTCTCTCCTTAACTTTGCGCTTTTAAAATACATGGTTTTTTTGATTATAAAACTAATTTGTGGCAATTGTATCTTTTTTTAAAGATAAAGTGTATATATAAGAAAACAAAATGTTCTAGAGAGTACAATTGCTAATATATTAATACATATCTTTTTATTGTTTCATATATATTTTAATAAGTTTATGTAATATTGAAACTACATTTTTTCAACCAATATTTTATTACAAACATTTGCATTGCCATTAACATTATTTATGTAATTTTAATGACTATTTTTTACAGATTTAGCAAAATATGCTAAAGCAACTTCTATTATTTCCATTTTTAAAATTTTTATATAGAATTCTAGGATGAAAATAATTCTATACACGTTATACTCATTTTTTAAAAGTAATGCTCTGATAATTTTCTAGATATGGAGTTATCAAGATAACAAAGATAGGTATCTTTAATATTACTGAAATATTTTTCTGAGTAATTTTCCAAAATCTTAAAAGTTCCTTTAGAAAAAAAAAACATGCAGTATTGCTCTTTCTTTCCTCAGAGTCCTGAACAGGATCTGGCACAGAATTGGTACTCAATAAAGATAATTTTAGAGCTGAACTTACTGATATTGTTTGAGAAATGGAGCCATTTTGTAGTCCTGCCAGAAATGCTAAAAATGCTATTGTCATAGCACTGAAGATACTCATTGTCAAACTTTTCCAAAAAAATTTTTTTAAGCAGGCTCCATGCCCAACCTGGAGCCCAACGTGGGGCTTGAACTCACGACCCCTAGACCAAGATCTGAGCTGAGATCAAGAGTCAGACATTTAACCAACTGAGCAACTGGGCACCCCAAAATATTTCTAAATTTTAAAATTAGTATTTTATCATTTCATTTTGTATATCCTTTGCTTAACAGTGAGAGTGAACATTTTTTTTTAAAGATTTTATTTATTTACTTATTTGACAGAGAGAGAGAGAGATCACAAGTAGGCAGAGAGGCAGGCAGAGAGAGAGAGAGAGGGAAGCAGGCTCCCCGCTGAGCGGAGAGCCCGATGTGGGGCTCGATCCCAGGACCCTGAGATCATGACCTGAGCCGAAGGGAGAGGCTTTAATCCACTGAGCCACCCAGGCGCCCTGAGAGTGAACATTTTTATGTATTCATTATCTACTTGTGTTTTCGTTGTGACATATGCCACTGTACATTTGGAAAACATTGGCAAACGTTTAAGGGGACAAGTTGTGGCCTCCATTTGGTGCCGACTTTGGCCCAATATTGCAAAATGAAACTGCCTTGTGCACTCTGAGCAAAGCTCCCATGCTCCCTTAGCCATGCGTCTCTCTCCTAGTCTGATGCATAACTCGAGGCTCACATTCTAGAGGAAAATGGGGTGCAAAGTTCGCATTAATAAGCCATGCATTGTAAGGGCATGGAAGGAAAGACAGACTCCGGAAGGAAGTTGTGTATCCAATAAGGATTGAGTCAACTCCTTAGTTCATCTTTGCTATAGTTTAAGTTCTAGTTTTAAGTTAACAATTTTTTATGTGCTTTGCTTTCTAGCATATATACAGCTCCAGGTTTAGAGAATTGACCCTTGAATAGTGCAGGTTCAAACTGTGTGGACCAACTTATATGTGGATTTTTTCAGAGTACAGTTTTATAAATATTTTTTTCTTTTCCTTATGATTTTCTTAACATTTTTTTCTCTAGCTTATTTTGTTATAGGAATACACAATATAATACACATAACATTCAAAATATGTGTTAATCAACTATTTACGTTATCTCTTCAGATGATCTTGCCATGCACAATGCTCAGATCATTCACCCACAACCACTACCTGGCTTCTTTACAAAACCCCCCCCCCGCCCCCACACATACAAGCAGGGACCCTCTGTTATGTCAGCATCACACATCACCCCTCCACCACCACCACTTCCTGGTCCTTGGACAGCTGCCTCCAAACATCTTTCAACCTTTACCAGGTCCTGAATCTCTTGGTCATATGTCCTCAATGACCCCCACTTTCCTGACCTACCTAGCTTAAGTCTTATGATTCTCAGTATAATCTCTTCTGTGCCACACTCTCAACGTTTTTGCTCTCACTCTTCCTCACTTTATTGTTCACTTGAGAACACCACAGTCTAAATCAACCCATCATCTCCTGCTTGCACTGCTCCACCGAAGATGGCTAAAGAAATATACACAACCATGAGGACTGAATTTGCCCTCTAAATTCACCACTGGGAACTCCAACTGGCCTTTAATGCTTTCTGGCAACCATATCTACTTTTCTATTTCATGTACCTCCCCATTCTCTTCTTCTCTCTCCCCAAACCCCAAGCACCGCTTTCTCATTTTTATTCTTAGCTTTCTATTCACTGAGGAAATCAAGCTTCAGAATAGAATCTTGCAAACTCCCACTACCACATCTATTCACTTTCCGGCATCTGCACCCACATACTTTGCGTTCCTGCTGTTCACATAGATGAACAAACCATGATCCCATCTTAAGGCTGTCCCCTCCATCTGTGCACTAGATTCCATCACCTCCCACGCACAGAGGGATGTACTTCAGTAATCCCCTGCTTTTGACATAATCACTTAATTAATGTTGTTATTGGACTCACCCCCGCCCCCCCCCCCCCCCCGCCCCGGCTACCACCACATTTCTTTCTTCCCTTGGTAGCAAAACTCCTCAAAAGAAACTCCTCTAAACTATAAAACTCCTGGGAAATAACATGGGAGAAAGTCCAGATGACTTTGTTGGGTGGTGATCTTCTCAATACTACACCAATAGCACAATCAATGAAACTTTATTAAAATTAAAAACTTCAGCTGTGAAAGACTATCAAGAGAATGAGGAGAGAAGCCACAGACTGGGAGAAAATACTTGCGAAAGACACCAGTGATTAGGGACTGTTATCCAAAATATACAAAGAACTCTTAAAACTCAACAGTATGAAAACAAACTGATTCAAAAACAGGCAAAAGACCTGAACAGATACCTCACCCATAAACATACACAGATGGCAAACCGAATATGAAAAGATGCTCCACATCAAATGTCTGTAGGAAATGCAAATTAAAATAACAACAAACTACAACTACGCCTGTTAGGATGGTGAAAATCCATAGCACTGATAGCACCAAATGCTGACAAGGATAAGGAGCAACAGGAATTCTCATTCATTGCCGGGGGGGGGCGGGGGGGGGGAGGAAAATGGGGTAGCCAGTTTGGAAGACAGTTTGGTTGTTGCTCACAAAATTAAATATGCTGTTACCATATGACCCAGCCATCGTGCGTCTTGGTACTTCTCCAAGGAATTGAAAACATATGTCCACACAAAAACCTGCACGTGGATGTTTATAGCAGCTTTGTTCTTACTTGCCAAAATTTGGAAATAACCAAGACGTCCTTCAGGAGGTGAACAGATAAATAGTCACGGCGTATTCGGAAAAATGGAATATTATTCAATGCCAAAAAGAAATGAGCTATGAAGCCATGAAAAAACATGGCAGAACCTTAACCACAGGTTCCTAAGTGGAAGAAGTCAATATGAAAAGACCAACTATAGTATGACTTCAACTATATGACATTTTGGAAAAGGTGAAACTCTAGAGGGAGTAGAAGAATCAGCGGTTGCCAGGGCTTGAGGAGAGGGAGGGATGAAAAGACAGAGCACAGAGAACTTTTAGGGCAGCATAAGTGTTATAGATGATGCTTATACTCTTTTGCCTAATATTTCCTTGTTAATAATAAATCAGGTTTAAGTTTTAGAAGTTCGTATTTCATTTGTGACAAATACATCCAGCCCCCAGCCCCCTCCTCCCCCCTGCCAGTAACTGTTCTCCCAAATAATACAGGTTTCTTGCTAGATACCAGCACCAAACATTGCTTACAGTTTCGAACTGCTCTTGCAACAATGTAGAGGCATCTGAGTAGCTTTTAACAATTGAATCTGAGCAGGAGTGATGTGCATGCCTCTTTCCTTTCATCTTCCATGATTTACTGAAGACAATTGTGGCAACTTTGTTGAAGATCACAAAGCCACAAAATAGAAAGTCTGAGTTTTTGAATTACCTCTTGCTGGGAAAGCTTCCTTGTTGACCAAGAACATCTGTTTCAGACTTCATAGGAGAGAAAAATAAACATTTTTCGTTTTGAATTAGGTATTTGGGAGTTTATTTCTTAGAGCAGCTAGTATTGCCCCAAATAATATGTCACTCTCTAATAAAATCAAATGTCTTTTGTTGACTATGAATGATGAATCTAGCTTTCTGTGGAAGTCCTTAAGTTAAAACTTATTTCATATAATATTGTAAGTAAAAAAAAAAAAAAAACAGAATAAGTTAACAAATATCCATATTGTTTTATGCACTAAACTGTATGTCAGATTAGTCTTGCCCATTCCTTCACATGCCTCCATTCAGATAATTTGTTTTGCATATATAATGAAAAAGTAATGTGTGTTTGTGTTTTATAACAAATGTACAAACTTAGCTAAATTCAAAAACCTCGGATAATAATAGTCTAATAACCAAATGCTTTTTTAAATGTGATTTATTAGGTTTATCTCTTTAAAAACAGTAAAGCTCTTCTAATCCAAGTTATCATCAGTTCGTTGATTACTTCCATGGACAAATTTGGCAATCATTCAGGAAGCAGGATCGATGAATTTAAAAACTCCACAAAATTCACACTGTACTTTGTGTCTGAAATACTTTTCCTAACACAATACTAAATGATTTTTCAACTTTGCCATTTTCTAATTATACTTTAAAATATTCCACTAGTCATCTCTTGCTGCATCATGACTTTGAAATGCTAAAGCCACTGTCCTAAAATATACATATTTGTGCATAAAACTCTAATTTTTTGTAATGGTCCTGTGAAATACTATACCCTCAGTTCTTATCTATGAGCAAATCTCAGTTGAGCAATGATAAAAGGTTTCAGATAGTGCAGAATATGGGGGAGAAGGGGTACTGCTGAAGTTTCTGCTTGGAGACACGTCCCACGAATGCCCGATTCAGCAATATTAGTGAAAAAGCTTCCAGGATGTAATTTAGAGAACAACCTTTAGTGTTAAAATTAGCAATGTGTATTCAAGCAAGTCTCGTCACTTCTTTGTGTGATCTAATAAAGTGAGGGATTTCTTTTCAACGATTTGGAAGGTAGTTTCCTGGCTTTGGAGTTTTGTGTTCCTGTTACTCTTATATTAAATTAATAAGCTATTTAAAAAGTACTTTCAGCCCTTGCAATTAAGAGGCCACAGTTGTCTTATTTGTCAGGTTTCCCATGTTTTTTTCTCTTTGCATTTTACAGGAAGACTCCATGTGCTTGACATTCTGCTATAATACCCTTAGATCTCTCCTGATATTTCTTTGTGTATAACTGAATATGCTGTTAGAGTTTATGGTTTAATTTGCTGTCGTCCTATGTGGAATCTTCACAAAAAGGGGCGGAATCAAGTTGTTGATGTGCCCTCTCCTGTCAGAACAGAACCTTACAGGGTTAGAATACACACACCTAATTGCCAATGTGTCAGTTTCTCCCCTCATTTTGTGATCTTGTAGCTTCTTCCATTGAATTTAAGGGGCTGTTTTCGATTTACTCGCTTCATCAGTTTCTCCATTTTCCCCACCACTTTTGTCTTTTCCACGGCTACCACCGTCCAGGCAACTTTCTCCCGCACCTGCCTCATGTTCTGATTTCTCCCACATTTCTAGGGTTTGCAACCAATCAACTTTCCTGTGTCTCTGTTTTCTAGCCAATTTTGATGGAAGAGCAGACCTGTTCTGTAGTACTTTCTTTGAGCTTCGTACAACTGATGTGTGTTCCTGTGTTCAGAGTTCATGTGTGAAGGCTTCCTTGTTAAAATCTGTGCTGAAAAACTGGTTCTGAAATATAGATAAACAAGGTCCTTGAAAACATTTTTGCGTATTTTAAGAAATTAGAGAAACAGCCAGTATCATAATATGATAGATACATATTTTCTAATTTCTTAAGAAATATATAATATATAGGCAAGCCTCACTGTTGATGGATTCTGTACCTGTGAATTCACCCACTCGCCATAATTTATTTGTAATCCCAAATCAGTACTCGGGCTCGGCATTTGGACGTGCCCAGAGCAGACACTTGCAGGCTGTGATCTGCCCGCCTGTCTCAGCTCCCGTGCTGGCATCGACTCTCCCTTTTGCAGCTTATTTTCTGCCATGTTCTTCTCTGGCTTTGTGGGGTTTTTTCTTTTGTTTTGCTTTTGTTTTTGTTTTTGTTTTCTTTTTTTCTTTTTTTGGTGGTTTCACTCTTTAAAACAGCCCCCAAGAGTAGTGTTGAAGCTCGGGCTAATGTTCTGTTAAAAGATAAACTGAGGCATATTCCACATGTTAAGGATTTATCTGAGCAAAACTGGCTTCCAATCAGGCAGCAGCAATCTGGAAGTGGTTAGGAGCTCCCCATCGCCAGGAGGCCAGGCAGACAAAGAGAGAAGGCAGCAGCATGGTCAGGAAATTGTTGATTGGCTGGAGCTTAGAGCCTCGCTGGCTGTGGGTGATTGGTTATCCTTAGTGTTTCGATTTCATAACCTTGAGGCATTTACAGGCTTAGAGTTTGGATTGCTCAGGTAGGCCACTTGGCATGAGAGCCACATCTGTCTAATGACCTCCTTGAGTAATTAATTTAACAGTTCCTGAAGAAGGCTGTGATGTGCCTTGTGGAGAAAATACGTGTGTTTGTTTCGCTTCCTTCAGGCATGAGTCACAGTGCTGCTCGCCTCAAGTTCAATGCTGATGAATTGACGGTTATCAACTGAATAGCAGAATCCTGCAGAAACTGTCAGCAGGCCGCTGAGTTTCTCCCTTTTTAAACCTCGTATCTGTGTAACACTCACTTCTCTTCATGTATTTAAGGCGAAATAGTTTATTGCAACAGATTGATTCCAGAAACAGGTGTAAGAATCTGTCTTCATTAAACCATTAAAAAGGGATTAAAAACATTCATAAAAATGTAAACCAGTCCCGTCCTCACTAAGTTATTTTTGTTTGTTTGGGTAAACACAGATAATTTTGTTAAAATTGTGCATATGTTATCAGTTTATTTGTTATATGATTCATGTTAACATTTGCTGGACTGTTATTTTTAAATGCAGTAAGAATTGTTCTAATACAGCGAACATTGATAAATATTACCAATGTAATGGCAATCTGGCTCACTGGAAAAAACAAACAAACAAACAAACAAACAAAATGTGGAGTTGCTGATTGAGGTTTGCCAATTTCCTTATGGTGAATACTCCAGTGCTATGATGGTAAACATCTAATTTCTCTGCGAGAAGTTCCAACATAAATGTCTACATTTACGAGTGAAATGACAAATCCCTGAATTGGAACTTTGGTCCTTCATCAGAATGGCTTTTAAGGGGCACCTGGGTGGCTCAGTGGGTTAAAGCCTCTGCCTTCAGCTCAGGTCATGATCTCAGGGTCTTGGGATCGAGCCCCGCATCGGGCTCTCTGCTCAGCAGGGAGCCTGCTTCCTCCTCTCTCTCTGTCTAGCTCTCTGCCTACTTGTGATCTCTCTTTCTCTGTCAAATAAATGAGCAAAATCTTAAAAAAAAAAAAAGAATGGCTTTTAAGCTAAATAATATCCCTTTAATATTAGAAGATTATTTCCTCAACTTTTTTTACACAGACTGGACACACAATAAATTTAATCTTCATTATTAACACGTTCTTAAATCAACAAAGCAACAACTCAAGCCTTGCTTTGTAGCATTTGCCAGTTGCTGTGGTGTGAATATTCCTGCCTCAGCCAATTTCAAGTGACCAAGCATCACCTAATAAGGAGTCGTGAAGAGGTGCCTAATATAGCACCATGGGACATAATATTTCTACTTTACAGAGAGACCAGACATAACCTCAAAAGAATAGGTAATAGAAAAATATAGTGAAATTTATTAATTTTGTTTGTAATATAAACTATTCATAAGTTTATGGATTTCAATTTTTAATCATGAATCTTTTTGAAGATTGGCTTGCAATTTTTTTGAAAATTTACCAACTCTTCTCGCCAGCATTACTGAAAGGCTTCCTCTACGGGCATTTTCAAGCTAATAAGGGAGCTTACCAAATGCAAAGTTGGGAGTAAATGCTAAAGTCAGTCCTGGAGAGTCTGCTGGCCAGTTCCAGCACATCTCTGGACATGACCCTCATAAACAGCAACTCTTTGAGGGTCTCCCATATTTTTAAGAGGGTTCGAAGGTTCGAAGAACAAACTTTGAGAACTGCTGAGTTAGTGCTTAGTGAGTTCATTGGTTTTGAGGCTTGGAGCCAGGATGAGGATTGATAATGATCCTGGAGAGAGTCCCAGGGGTTCAGAACGTGATTTCATTAAACACAGATGTCATATTTCTAGGATAACAGGCACAGCAGTATTTGACAGAGGAGGTGAGAACTCAAAAAAATAAAATAAAATGAAATAAAATAAAATAAAATAAAAGTGATGAAAAATGAAATAAAAGGCTCTGAGTGAGAACAGGAGTAGAACTAAGTCTGTTAAAAAAAGAGGAGATGAGTGCTATTAATCTCAATAATGTTACTATAGTCCCTCATTTCTATATGAAAATGTTTGCTTCTTAGAGTGATTTTAACTTGTGCAGAAGATAAACATGAATGCAGTCTATAATCGCAATGTGTAATTACAACTGCGTTCTAACGTCTTGTTACAAGAGAGGCGTTTTGATCTGCTAAACATTTTGAGAAGATTGAAAGGGTCTGAACTAAACCCAAAGACTAGAGGGAGCCAAGTTCTTCTGCATGATGGACATTGGAGTTCCGAGGGTAATATCCAGGAGGATGGGCCTCGAAGAAGAAAGGCAGGAGGGAGGAGGAGAAGGGGTCTGTCCTAAAGACTTGGGTCTGCATGAAATGAAGCACAAGGTTAGGAGATGTTCAATATGAAGTTGCCTTGTTCAGGTCCCCTTCCACTCCTCGTATCCCACCTCACAGCCTTTGCACGCTGGTGGGCGTGTGTGCGCGTGCGCCTGTCCTCTCGCGTGCTTGGGCAGGTGCAGAGACTCTGCGGGAAGCGGGATTGCCTGAGGCTGGTAACGCCCATAACAGCAGTGAGATGACTCATAATTGAAATAACAAGTCCACCAAGGCAAGAATTTGGAATAAGAAAAAGAAAAAAGAAAAAAAAGAAGGAATTTGGAATAAGAGGTGACTGCTAGAATATAAGCTTCTAAAGAACTCACGGAAATTTTAGCAAGAGCTTCGAACTTCCATTGAATATGGAATGGATTTTTGGAGGGAATTCATTTTTTGATTTCCAGAAGCAGAGCTACCTTTGTTTAAATCAAACTTCTGACATCTTTTATGTCAGTCTGTTGAAGCTGCTACATACAATACACATTTATTTCTCACAGTTCTGGAAATTGAAAGTCCAGGATCAGGGTTCTGGAATGTTCTATGTTCAGTGAAGGCTTTGGGATTTGTAGATGGTGCCTTTTCACTGTGTCTTCACGGGGTTCAAGGGGCTAGGGAGCTCTGTGGGGTCTCTTCTATAACGCACTAATCCCACTTGTGAGGCCCCACCTCTGAATGCTATCAGGTTGGGCATTACCAATTCAACATATGAATTGAGTGGGGACACAAATATTCAGGCCATAGTACCTCTATTTAGGGACATTTTCTATTCATCTATCAGGGCTTATAAAAATAATACAAATATTAATGGCTCATTAAATTGGTCTGGTTTGATGAAACTAACCATTCTATACATTCCTTTTAATTTAATCTGCACTTATTGTACCTTTTAGATCTGCCTTTTTGTAATGTAAATCTAGATGTACTCAATTGTAATTTAATTTCTGGATTCCCGGTACCTGTTTATTACTTGCTAAAGCAACATATAGGAACATGTGTGTTTGTGTAGATGCAGGTCTATGTATGTTATAGAAATCTATCCACCTGTTGTAAAAGTGCTGATTTTAATGTGAGGTTTCTCAAAATATTAAGTCAAAAGCCTTACAATGGGACGACTTCCATGATTTGTGCACCATTTGCCAAAATAGAAAAGGAATTCTAAGTTCAATGTCCTAGAAGCAACTTGCTTTCAATTTCCTGCAGTTTAAAACTAGCAACTGCCAGCAGGTATCACCAAGCACATTTCAACTGTCAGACAGTATCAGAGAGATAAATAAAATCACTAAGGTAACCAGCTTCTAAAAACCCTGTGACTCACGAAGGCATTTTCTCATAATGTCAAACCTAAATTATGCTTGGAAGACTGAAATTTTAAACTGCTTCCTTAAAAGTGGGATTCATTTTCCACTATTGTCTGTTTCCAAAGGCTCTAAATATGCATTCAGCCTTTGCGCTATATTGGTTTCTTTTAAAACTCAAAATAAAAGCAAAACAAAATAGATAAATTTTTCTTTACTCCTTATTTTTGTATCGAAGCTAGTCAAAGAGAGGTGCCTTAACGTGTCAGTCAAATTAGGTCACGTGCATTTATACCACATTAATAAAACCAGTGACATATTGAGAAATTGTGATGAAATGGGAAATTGGGACCCAGGCAGAGCCAACATTGTATCCAATCTCCAATGTTTTCTTTTTCTGACTACAGCCTTGCATTCCTACACCTGAGATGTACTCCATCCCCTCTGCAACCATTTCTCAATTATATTTTGCCCCTGCATCTCCTATATTGCCAGCTTCTCTCCCAGCCAGGCTACTCACACACAATATCAATCCTCACCTCTCAGACCCATACACTCAATTTATCTGATACATAGCTGGCTTCAGATCGCTGTCATCTGTTGTAAATGAAGTCCCAGATGTGTGCATTGCTGACTACTCCCTAAGGGGTAGTAGCGGGCACATAAAACAAGTAATGCACTTGTAGGTACAGTGCTGTGAGTTACTTCTGCTTGTAATCAGTTATCACAGGCCATATCCCCGACGATTGTGTAACCTGACAACGGTCCTGTGTCTCAGCACCGCAGACCGCCTGCCGAAGTTTGCAAAAATACAGCTAAGACACCTTTTATTTTCCCCAAACTGACATATAATACTAGTTCTTATGGGCCTTCAGAGCATTTAAGATTAATGTCTGTGTACTTTTTAAGTGTTTGTGCTAATGCACAAGTTAACTGCTGCATGGACAGAAGGGAGATTATGAATGAGACAGGCGATTTGTTATACTTTCCATCTCCAACGGACAGAAAAGGAGATTCCTTTTCAATGTTTTTATCTGTCACAGACTGCTGAGAGGGAATACACACGATGGTGGTGGCCTGATGATTTTCTGCAGCTTTCTGAAGCTTGCCAATTGCAAAATTACTCCTGATGCACGTTAATAAATAATGTATGCACTGTTAATAGATCCAAAATCTTAAGTTCCTGTTAGAGAGAGAAATTGTGCCAAATCATCAGAGAAGTTCTATATTAAATTGGAGCGGGTAGGAAGCAGAGAGAGAAAGAGAGAGAGAAGGAGAAAACCAAAGATGTGTTTACGTCATGGATGCCACTTTCACTTTAAGAACTAAAAGTAATAAATTTTAACTTATCAGAAAATTTTGTTCCAAGGCTTGAATATTTTTATATAATATTGCCTTTTATTTCCCTTCTGTTTTGAAAATTAGCTTTCCATATTCTCCGTAACTTTATGAAGGTTAATTTCAAATACCTGGGGTTTGGCTCTGTTTGTTTGTGTCCTGGGAGTGACTTCCAGTTTACTGTATTTTTAACCACCATTATTTATATTACAATTAATTTATATCATATACATACACATATCTCTATGTGTCTTTCATCTCAATAGCAGTTACACATCTCACACTGTTATATGCAATAACTGTTTTATTTTTTAAACTCTCACAATATCAGCCTTCATGTAGGCATACGTTTCTACATACAGGGATCAGCGAACTTCTCCTATAAAGGACTAGATAGTAAATATTTTGGGCTTTGCAGTCATATTGCCTTTGTCACAACATTCAACTCGGCTGCTGTGATGAAATCAGAGGGCAATTCACAAATGGATCAGGGTCACTGTGTTTGGGCCCCCGGGTCATACTCCGCCAACCCCTATCCTAAGGAAAACTTAATCCCAAACAAAGCATATTCCAAATTTTTCCTATAGTCCCCCAGGTGACTGTAATATATATATTTTAAGGCTTTGGGAATTCTCCTTTGGCTGAAAAAGTATGTAACATGTTATACTTCAGAAGTATGCAGACAGCCCAGTTTTCTTCATGGATTCAGGTGGATTGGCTCATGTGCCAATAGACAAGAAGGAGTCACTTATCCATCTGCACAGGTGGCCGATCTCCACGGTGGATTTGTATTTGAGTCCAGGAGGGGCCTCAGCCACTCAGCCCCTATCCTCTTTAAAGCAGGAGGGTCAAGCAGAAGGGCAGCTGGATGTGTGCGCCCAAAGCCTTTCTGCTTCTGGAGAGCAATAATTTTGTGAGGTCCTGCCGGCGAGCAGCATATAGAACGGCGAACAATGGGAGCTAGGTAGAATAAGCACCCTTCTCTGCCTGTTTCCTGTTCAATGAGCTCCTTCCTGGGTTCAGAGTGAAGAGTTGACACTATTATCTCCACAGAGAAAGGATCAAAATGATAGATATTTGATCAATGAGTACATAAAAAATTAACAAATGTCAGTGAGGAGCATGCCTTTGACCGGCCACAAAACGAAGTGCTTTGTATCTTTCTTTTAACCACTTTTCAATGCACTTTGTTTGATTTCAGCAACCCCAAGAGACTGCATTTCAAAATGGCTTTTTATCTCCTATACTATATGAAGCACCCTTTGAAAGTCTAAACAAAATAATGTCACCTGTGTCTGTGTCACCTAGCTTTGCATTATCCTCCGAAAAGTCAAATGGATCTGTGCCCATTGGATGCCATTTTGAATCCAGGCCAGTGGCCGGTAATAAAAGGTGCTTTCTCCAAATCACTTCTCCAACACACACCCAACCCCACATTGACCGACACATTTTATCTACTTATCTTTCATGTTATCCTCTGCTGTGATTATCAATGAAGAATTTGCTTATTTGAATATTCAATGGAATTATGTTTTACATTAAAATGAAAGCAAACCGTAAATACATGAACACTATCAAATCCAAAATGGCACCCCCCTGCGTCTGTGGTCTGAGCAAACGTCTCTCTGCTTCTCCAACTTGTTGAATGCTGATTTCACCCTGGGCCATCAGGCTGCAGGGAAATCACCCTTTTAATCTGTGAAGAGTGGACTTGCAAACGGCCAACAGCATTGGTTATTGTCCCGTGGCAGACTGTGTTGCAGATTAGACAAAATGTCTACTGCATAGCCGTGTGGGCACCCAGCGCCATCACATCAAAGACATTCACCTTCGCCAGCTCAGGGAGTAGGGGTGGGCTGTGCTATGACACATTGCTTCAGACTGCACTTTATATATTTTTTTTAATTTCTGATGATGTTTTCGAACTTCATATGTATATATAAAAACATGAAAAAATATTTATAAGGTTACTTCTGATCCCGGAGTACCCCTTGGTTTTCACATCTGTTCTTTGCCCTAATGCACGCCTCTCCTCTCGCGCCTCTCCAGACAGCTCTCTGGTCCCAATGTAGGGGTAGGGAAGTGATATCACGAGCTGCCAGAGTAAGAGAGGCAGAATCTTCCCACGTTCTCCCTTGAAAACATTTGTGAATTTGTCAAGGGCTCAAGGTCACCTTCAGGTTCAATGGTTCAGTGGAAGGACTCACAGAACTTGGTAAAGCTGTTATGTTCATAGTTCGAGTTTAGGGATACCCATCACAGTCAGCAGACGGAAAAAGTGCATAGGGTGGGGTCAGGAGAGACCAGGTGTGGGGATTCCAGCTGTGCTCCCTCAGTGGAGGAGAATGGTGTGTGTGTGTCCTAGCAAGGAAGCGTGACAACACTCATGGGATATTGCCAACCGGGAACACTCGCCACCTTGTGGTGTCCAGAGATTTTATTGGGAGTTTGTCCCATGGACATGACTGACCACCTGTGTGACTAGTCTTAGTCTCCCGTCCCTCCGGAGGTCAAGGTGATACCACACGGCCCAAGGATCCCACCATAAAGCACACCGTTAGCGTAGATCTTCTCCATGAGGGTTCTGCAAGTTGTAGGTATCCGACATTCCTTAGGGAATTCCCAGATGTCGACTTCTTTGTCACTCTGCTCATGGAGGTACTTTTCACTGACATATTTCATGCAACCTATTCCTTTTTGTCATCTCTTAGCTCTTGAATAGCCAATCAGCCTGACCATTCTTCTTACATTCTGACTCTTGTTCTTACCTGTTCTATCATTTTCATTCGAGTTGAATTTATTTTATGAGAAAAATCAAAGGTGTTACATTTAAAGATCAAATTAAAATTAGGAAAAAATAAATTGGCATGCACTATGTTTATCATATTTTTATATGTTTACATTTTAAACAAGGACAAGTGCTACCTTGGAAATCCTGCAGGAGAAAAAGCCTATAGTAGATTTCAAAGCACTGAAATGTGGAGGGACAGAAAATAGTATATTTTCCTTCTTCAATAACTCTTTAGAAGTCAATTTAAGAAGGACAGAAACATTTTCAGTTTCTATGAGTGTGGTTTGAAAACATGCATCTGTGTATAATTTGGCTCTTTTCTCTCCTATCCTTAACTATTGCTTTGCTGCAAAGATGCCATTCTGATCCTCCTTTAGTCCCACGTCCTTCATCCTGGCTCTGTTTCTTTAGCTTGTGGGCATCAGAGACACTCAGAATCTTATCTATCTGTCATTTGCTTTCGGTTAGTTTATTTTTGACTTTTTCTTTTTTTTTTCAAGATAGTCTAAAGGAAAACCTAAATTTCCCTTCAACATTACAAGCAGGCATTCTCAATAGTAACGTCTTTTCCATCATTCTGCCGCTGTCCCATCAGAAATGGAGGATGACAAGGGCTGTTTTTAGTGCTGAAGACTTACTGACTCTTCCTCACACCACACCCCACTCACAGGAAATGGACCTTTAAATCAGGCACGTGGAATTTTCTTTTCTTCTTTTTTCTTTTCTTTTTTTTTTTTAAGATAATAATGAATAGTAACAATTACGAATTGAAACTCGCATGTGGTAGAACATTCACGGAAGTACCACTGGAAAATTGATCCTAGTAAGGCCAGGTTTGGAATTACAGATCTGGCATTTGCTAGTTAGACAGGTTAGTCTCCCTGAATGTTTTCTTTTCCCTTTTTGTCTGCATCATTACAATCGGCATAAAAATTCACATGTGGGGGAGCCTGGCTCAGTGGGTTAAGTGTCCAACTCTCGATTTCGGCTGAGGTCATGAACTCAGGGTCGTGAGATCAACCCTCACATCGGGCTCCATGCTCAGCGGGGAGTCTGCTTGAGATTCTCTCTCCCCCTCTCTCTCCGGCCCTCCCCCCACACACACCTGCTCTCTCAAATAAATAAATAAATCTTTTTTAAAAAATTCCACATTTATTAGCTTATCGAAAAGAGCAAACTGGGCATCACAGGTGTCCCAGCTAGTGAGTCCTGGGCTACTGTCCCACTGGGCTACACTGCCATAAGGCACAACCCCAAACAGTAGTAACTTATAAAACGAAGGTGTATTTCCTTCAATGGCTTCTCAAAAGTGCCCATGGTGAAGTAAATAGAAATGTAAAATGCAGTTCCAGATTTTGTAAAATATTACATTTATATATTGTGATATCTATATATACATACATCATATTTGTATCTCCGGCATTATGACCCACACACGTGCACACACACAAATGTTCATGATGTTTGTGCCTGACATGCGTTAGTAACAGAGTTCATTTTTTTTCTCCAGAAATAGCTAGTTTCCTTCAACTGCACACGTGAACCGACAACACAATAAAAGTTTGGGGACACACCAGGAAGTGGTTGTGGGACATCTTTGGTGGCCTCTAACAGGACATCTTCCCCATTTTAAACACAGCATTTTCCTACTTAATAATGGAGGGTTAAGGGATGTAAATGTCCATTTTTCCTTTTATTTTTTCTTGTTTGAATCAAAAATGAGGAGGAATAGGAATTGCAATGGTGAGAGATGAGCCCTCATACTTTTCCCCTTTTATAATTTAACTTATATTTGGCGCTCTGCCTGGTATTTCAGCTTACGAAAATTCAGATATCATATTTCACATTTTGTCACTGAATTCCCTATTATTTTTTCTTCGAAGGCATTTAATTTTGCTTATTGGTGAGTTATCTAAGCTCAAAAGTCCTTAACAGCAATCTCTTCTTGTAATCCACTCAGTTAATAGGAACAACTTTTTAATATGAACCACTTCTAAGAAGTAATTCTAAATTCTGTCACTCAATTCCATCACTTGAAACTTGGAAGGAAAGGGAAAAATGTCCCCAGTTAAAGGAACTTTAGAAATCATTATCCTCAAACTCTTTTTTTTTTTTTCATATTCTTTATTGCTTTAGGTTTGGCAGAAATCCAAAAGGCTCTCCAAAGAGTTTATTTTGCTCTTCAAAATTATTCTTGTCACTTTCTTTTGAACATCCGCTAGGTAAATCAGGCATAATAGATTTCAAATTTTATAATACATTTCAAATTGATGGCTTTCATCACAGTCAAACCAAAATAAGACGAGTGTAATGAAAACAACAAATATTAATAGTCTTATGATTTTCACTTCCTTTACATTATTAGTCCTGTTATACTCCAAGGATTATGAAGAAATAAATTATAGAAGAGATTATGTGATTAGTTATTAATTCTTTCCCTACAGGATTGAGAACCAAAGGATGCTATAATATTTCTTCATTACAGAGATAGGCACTTCCCCAGTGACATAATTGGTTCACAGCGAGGCATGGTAATGAGGGACAGGCAGAAAGCTGAAAAGTGGATCTGACGGTTGTCTTCAAATCTCGTTTTGGCCAAGTGTTTCAAATTTCCCCCAGTCCAGACCTTTTATTAGAGTTTATAACATCAATCAGAATTAATAGTGTGATATTTGGGGGAGGGCCAATTTACATATTTTTGCTTGGCTTTCTAGGCTTGAATTATGGGCTGCAACCCTATTCTGTCTGCATGATTCCACTGTAACTCAAATCCCATGGCCTAGATTAGGTGGTTTTCATGAAGTTGGATCATATATCCACCAGGTGGTAAATTAGCTGTTGTTACTGAAATTATCTGAACATAAAGATTTATCTGAGCTTTATATCTCTAAAATATATTTTCTATTCATTTACCTATTAAAATTACATTTTTATTGCTTGAATCTTCCCTAAAACACACACACAGTATTGGAAATTGGTATTCCATTTACAATGCCTTGTCTATTCCTACCCCTTATTATTTTTCCTGGGCTAGCTTTCTTATTTGCTCTTTATGCCTATAAATGGAAGTTTGTAGCTTCTTCTGTCACTTGCTTGTTTCAATTTTGAACCCCTAGAGGGAAGTGGGGGACCCCTACACTGGGCCTGATATCCATGCTGTTTTTTTCCTAAGTGATTCTCTAACTCAATTAGATAGAATGAGCACCAGGATACACTTTCCCTTCTCTGGCTCCCTGAATGAGTGCCCCCTTTCTGCTCCTGTAGACAGAATCTCTAGAATCCAATCTGTTCTCCCCACTGTCCCTTTGCATTTATGTCAGAAAATAATACATTAATAAAATGTATTTCATGCCTTTTACTAAAAATGAAGTCCAAAGTAATGCAGTCACATGGGGCATAAATTACAGCATACAGAAGGATTACATAAAACAAATGCCAGCTTCTTGTCTATGTCATCTTAATGCCTGTAGTAATTTTTTAAAACAATTTTTGTTTTTCTCCCCTTCCCCCTACTTTTCCCAAAGTCTAAAGAATATGATTTTATGTCTAGTCATAAAGTTATCAGCTTTATTCAATGTCTATTCATTTCCTGGCTAAAGATGGGGATTTAGCTCAAGGACACTAGCCTCTTTTATTTAGGAAGGATGGTATTTTTATTTATTTATTTTTTAAAGATTTTTTAATCTATTCATTAGAGAGAGAGCATGAGCACTAGCTATCATGAGCAGGTTGGAGAGGCAGAGGGAGAGGGAGAAGCAGACTCCCCACTGAGCAGGGAGCCTGATGCGGGGCTCGATCCCAGGATCTCAGGATCATGACCTGAGCAGAAAGCAGATGCTTACCCGACTGAGCCACCCGAAAGATATTGTTTTTAATCATATTATTAATTGCCTTTCTACTTGCACATCATCTACTCTTTTCCTATAATTTCAGTGAGCATCACAGCATCTTTCATGAAGACTGAGAACAGAGTGTCACTGGCTCTCCCCCCAACATCTTATGAGTGTTCCCTCTCGTTTTTCCTTTGCCAAATAGTTAGCATCATATCATAGAAAAAGTTGTTTCAAACCATGCTTTTAAGCAAGGAGTGTGCTGAATTTTTTTATACATTTTGAAAAGAAATATAAAATTTTGGATTATTATACGATGACCTAATGTAAATCTTTTTCTTCTATTTTAAAAAAATCCTTCTCTCTGATGGGCATATTAAGAAGCAGTGAAATTCAGAAAACACTGAAAGAACATGATGCACAAAGGGCATTCAAAGGTTATAAGAACACAGGGACTAGAGGGGTGCCTGGGTGGCTCAGTGGGTTAAACCTCTGCCTTTGCCTCAGGTCATGATCTCAGGGTCCTGGGATCGAGCCCCGCATCGGGCTCTCTGCTCGGCAGGGAGCTTGTTTCCCCCTCTCTCTCTGCCTGCCTCTCTGCCTAGTTGTGATCTCTCCTTCTCTGTCAAATAAATAAATAAAATCTTTAAAAAAAAAAAGAACCCAAAACCAATAGTTGACTTTTACGTGAAAGTTCGGCCCAATTGCACAATCACAACAACATAAAAGAGAATGTTATTGCACTTCTAAGTTTAAAGTTTCAGTTGAACTTTCATGTTGTTGAAGGTAAGCAGTCGCGGTTAGGACAATTTATTTATTTAATGAAGTAAAGAGCTGGACTAATTAATATCAACATTTGTGACTAACATGTGTTTTGTACATGCGATGCTCCTCACATAAGGTCTTGCTGTGTACGTATCTGAAAAACCTCAGGACTGTTGCACTATTAGTTGGTCAACACTTCTTTCCTGTTTCTATGGAAGCCATACCACATGGATATGTGGGGATAGAGACCCACACACCAGTCCTGCTCTGTGAAGATGGATAGACGTTAGTGATGCTGTGCACTTGAAGGGCACATGAAGGACGGATCTTCCAGTTCTTGAGGCTTTGCGAAATTTTCGGTCTGCCCATTCTGCTGTCTTATACTCTATTCTATTTCAGATCTCTCAGAAATACAAATACTAAGAAATGCAAGCTTCGTTCTTCCCATCTTCTGGTTCCACAGGAACGTCTCCTGGACCAGGCTACACAAATTTGAAATCTCTTTAAACCAAAACCGAAACCAAACTGAACAATAACAACAAAAAACCCCCACACCACCGCTAACAAAACATTATCTCTTCAATCTAATTTTCCTGCCTGAGTTCATAAATATTGTCAGAATTTTGAATTTTTTAACTTATTAAGTCATTTTGCCCATTAGGAATTTCTAAAAGTACACACAAAGACCTGTGATAAAATTACCTAAAATTGCTATTTAATGAGCAGCTGAATTCATTTATCAATATATAACTATAAGTAGAACTCCTAACAGGTAAAGGTGTGGGTTATAGATCTGTTGATAGTAAGACAAAAACAGTCATGGTACCTGTTTGCAAAGAATTAACAATCTGTGGGTGGGCAAGACATTTAATACAAGTAATCGTAATGCAAGATTCACTATAAGCACCATAAGAGAAATGTGAGCAAGCAACCACATATCATTTTAGGGAGTTATTTAATCCATAGAAACAAATCAGGGAATATATTAGTATCAGTGCAACATTTCAAAACCATTCTGTGAAGAACATCTTAAGTAACATTATGAATTAAACCAAAACTTAATCTAATTCTTAATATTCACTGAAAGCTTCCTAAAGGCATATAGAGGATTGAAAAAATTAAAAAAAAAAACAAAACCCAAAATCCTCTCTGTCAAGTAAGGCAATTCATATTCTGTTATTTTTCATAATACAAACTTTTTGTTTCAGTGTTTTTGAAAGCTAGGTTAAAAAATATATATACTTGTTTAAGGTTCAGAGTCTAGGTCAAATACCATGAGTATCCCTTTACGAATGAAAGTACCTGTCTCTTTTTTCAAAGCCCACCTTCTCCAGGAGCCCCATACAACAGTGCCCGCTCTCAAACCTTTCTCCATCCTCTGACTTCTCAGCACTGACAGGAAGTCAGCACTTTCCTGAATTTTTGCATTTAGACTCATTAAGGTGTCTTCCTTACCTCCCTCCGTGGTTAGAGTTTCCTCTGGAGAAATGATAATACAATATAGTCTGTGCCTCAGCTATATTAGAAATTTAACAAATGCTCATGCTTATTGGAAATGATGAGGCTCCTGAAGGGAAATCCATATACTTCCTTATAGATTATCGTGAGAAGTCAGAACGATGATTTATCAAACATAAATCTAGTCAACCCGGCAAGGGATAAATTTTGTTTTACATTTTGCTTATTTTAAAGTTAATTTTTAACTTGCGAGTGCTCTGATAATAAGTAAATAAAATCCAAGCTTCATACAAAGAAGAATAGTTTGATGTCCCAACTAGGGGAATGCTTGCTTTTGTTCCTGTCAGTCGGGTTTCTATGCCTACCAGTTCTTAGTGGGTCCAAACACTGATCTCACTGCCCCTCTGCCTTCGCTGCTTGGAACCAAAACACCTTTTGACTCAGGAGACAAAGGGCTGCTACACATTTCCCAAAAACACGCCGTAGAACTTCCAACCCTGGGTAAGAATTTACTTGGTGATAAGCGTATGAACTGAAGCCCCATCATGACATTTATGGAGTAATGACTCCTCATAGAACAATCTCACACCGGATGATAAACTGTGTCTTGGTGTCAATTAAAAATACATTTACAGAGCTGTTTCTCCTGTTTCCTCAATTGTCCTTAATTTGTCTTGCCAAGATTGAGCTTTCAGAAAAGCAGAAAATAGAGTTTTGTGTAAGATTTTAACACATGGTGATTTCTTTCTGAAATAATGTGTATAGAATGTAGCGGGACAAACTTGAGAAAATGGCTTCCTCGGCGATAATGAAACAACTGAGGTATAGTCACACCACCAGACCCCATATTGGCTGCTGAGAGTACTGTATGACCACCAGCCCATTTTCTGATGTGACTTTAACTTCTTTTATTTAGGCTTCTTCTCATCAATGTCCTAATGGTAGACCTTCAGGGTGTTTTCAGGTGTCCATTAAGTCCCGTAAGATTAGAAGGGCAGGTCTTTGGTATCCAAAGTGGAGCCTGCAGACCTTCAGCATTGCCCCCAGCTGCGAGCTTATTAAAGGTGCAGAATTTCAGGTCCCACCCCAGCCTTACTGATTCAGAACCTACATTTTAAACAAGATTTCCAGGTGTTTCATTTGCTCATTGCAGTTTGGGAATCATGGACATGTATGTATGATCTCCTTCCTCAATGTTACTGCCCTCCTTTCTTATACGAATCTCATACCAAACATAACAAGCCCATGAATGTCTTTATGAGTGTATGTTGACCACATTGGATGGGCTGCCTCCCCTTCCATAACTCTCCTGCATGTTTCCCAACTGACCAATATTGACCCATAGGTAGGGACATCTCTACGTCCCTCCTCAGCAGGAAGATGTTACAGAAGATGAGACCTTCCACCTTCAACAACATTAAAGATTTAAGGGTCACGGTTGTTCAGGGGGGAAATGATGAGGGCGCAGAAAGCCAGCTGAAGACAAAGCAGAAGCTGACACCCCCAACTCCCCCCACCACCCCCACTCCTGGGTGGGATATGTATGACATTCTTCCAGGAAGCTAACAATTGTCTTAATGTTAATGCCTTGCTAGAGGGAAAAACAACCTTAACTTGACAATGGCAAGGCCTCCTGTATCTCCTAGGTCCTCTTTAACATATGAAAATCTTTTTGAAAATCTCCCTTTTCCTTACCTCTCCCAACCCCATAGTATATAATCAGCTACCCCTCACAGCCCTGGTGCCCCCAGCTCTTTCTGCCCAAGGGTCTTGTCCCTGTGTTTTAATAAAACCACCATTTTGCACACACACACAAAAAAAGATATCTGCCGATTCCGGATCACCGGCTACAAAGACTGGCCCCATATTCAGATCTCACACCTTCAAACACAGAATGCACCAGATAGCTCCTTCCTAAACTACCAAGTCTTAGCTCCTTTAATTCTGTCATATTCTCTGCCCTGTTGTTTTTTGAGGATGTAGGCATGTCCTCTGAGAAGAACAAAGGCTCTCCGTTAAATGAAAATTTGAAAATAAAATCTACTTCAGAAAGCTAAAATGGTTACGTGCCTCGTATTCTTAGAAGTGTTTGCAATATTTTTGGACTTAAAGCATTATTGAACACCTACAAATACAACATGCCTTTATAACTTATTCTTATAGGGGAACATGTGAGAGAAAAGTACACGTTGACCGATAACGTCATAGGCTATTTCTGGAAGTATAAGAGCAAAAGGTTTTTGTTTTTTCTTAAATCATGCATGTTCTTATTTTGAAGTTAGTTTCTAGTAAAAATATATGATTCGTATTTATTTCATGTACTCATAATCTTCTGAATATAAAGAGCCTTGAAAACATACATGTAGCTCATTCCAAAAAACAAAGTTCTATAATTACACTACAAGAAAGAGTGCTCACATTAAACTTTAGGAAGTGCTTTAGGTGTGTATTAAGGATTCTCTATACCTTCTGGGCCTCTTGATATTTCTTTGTTCGTTTTAACAAGAGTTTGCCGAAGGACGTTTCCTCTAGTAATACTTTCTTGTATTGAGAAATAAGAGTTGACAAATGGCGTCCTTGTTTATAAAGAATTTTGTTTTGATAGGATTAAAATGACTAACATGAGGCCCTTGACCCAATTTGGTAAAGCAATAGAGACATTTCCTATCATAAAATAGGAAAAATTAAATCTTAGGATTGTGTAAGACAATGAGACGTAGCTGAAAAAAGATTGATTTCTAACCAATAGTTTCTGTCTCTGCTGATATGCCTTATTTCAAATATTAGAAGTCTACCAAGTTGCTAATTTGCCTTATACACCGATTTTAAGCTATGCCTTATTAACAATCAAGTAGCATGTGACATGGGAGCGACAAGAGACTAGATCACTTCGTGTGTTTTCAGTGCTCTTGCCTCATCAAGTCTCAGACACTCTAATATTTACCCCCAAATAGATGTCCTGACTTATTTCTTAAGCTTAAAAGTCATTGTAAAGTGAAAAAAGGATTACTTTATAATGTGATATGTTTATTTTGTAATGTCGTAGAAATAGTATGTGGGGCCAGAGGTTGCTCTATATTTTATTAGCCTGTTAATAAAAACAAAATTAAAAATATTTTTAAAGAATATTTATTGAACATTGATATGTATATCAGAAAAAATAGTTGCTATATGGTTTTTGAAAACAGTTAAGCATGTTCTTTGACTGGCAGAGGTAATTGGTTTGTTTACGATGACTGCATAATGCACAGTCTTAATTGATTTAAATTCAGCTAATCTGGAATTTTTAACTATCTACAAATTCTTAGCTAATTTGACTGGATCATTATGATTATTTACTAATTCTAGCCTACAATTACAAACCAGTTACTTCTTTGACAATTCTTGGTCGTTCTGTTGACCTGAACAAGAACTGGTTTCAATTTTTAAAGATTTTTTTTTTATTTTGCTAATTCATCAAAATGCCCACCTAAAATGGAGTATTTATACTTTTTCATTGCTCTTATACATGCTGGAGTTAATACATATTCCAATACTGTTTATAATTACATTGATAAATACAAACTTGGTTATTTAAACAATTTAGCACATATAACTTAAAGGAATGCAATATTATAATTATGAATTATTTTCCACATCTTAATAACTGGCTAGAATAACATTATACCACATTGGAAATATATTTACGAAAATTTTTAGGAATTTATATTTTCACTAAAGAAAACACAGAATGACCTGTGATGCAGTAAACCCAACTCTTGGGTATATATCTATGAAGGAAATGAAATCAGTACCTCCAAGAGATACTCACATTCTTGTGTTCATTGCAGTGTTATTCTCTATAGCCAAGGTGTGGAAACAACCCATGTGTCTGTCAATAGATAACTAGATAAAGTGTGGTGTATATACATAATGGAATAGCGCCCAGCCAAAAAAAGGAGGAAATCCTGCCATTTGTGACAAAAATGGATGAATCTAGAAGGCATTATCGTAAGTAAATAAGTCACACAGAAAAAGACAACAGTGCGTGATATCACTTATATGTGGAATCCAGAAATAGAAAATAGGATGGTTGTTGGCAGGGGCTGAGGGGACGGGGGGTAAGGAGTGATGTAGGTCAACAGGTAAGTAGTTTCTGTAAGAAGAATAAGTTTTGAGGATCTAATGTACAGCATGGTGGCTATAGTTAATGCTACAGTTTGCATACTCGAAAATTGCTGCAAGTAGATCCTAAGCATCGTTATCACATAAATAAAAAAAGAATGAACCCTCTTAACTATGTGAGGTGATGAATGTGTTAATTATCTTGATCTTGGTAATCCTTTTACAATGTATATGGATATCCAATCATCACAATGTACACTTTAAATGGGTACAATTATATCTGCCAATTATTCTTAGAGTTAAAAAGAAAACTAACTTTTGCTTATTAATGCTTACATGTTTGTTTTTTAAAGGAATGTATATGGCATTGACATTCAAGAGTATGAAATACATAGCAGATCATATTTTGCATGCCTGGAATACAATCATAAATATTATGTATTAGTTTAAAGAAGCAAGAAAAGACTATAATGCATGCTTAAGATGTATTTCAGCGATGGGTTCTATCCAAAGAAATCAATTTTAAGCTCTATTAGAGATAAATATTTAGGACAAATGAAAGGAGGGGAACTTGAATTCTCCTAGCCCTCCCTCCCACTTTTTTTTTTTTAAACATTAGAATACTTTTCTCTTACGCTCTATGTGGCCATCAGTCTACCACAGGGTGATCTGGGCGTTGAACCATATTTTAGATCATAGATAAAGGACAAGGCACCATTTCTGAGATGTAACAGATGTCCAGTAAATGCCACTGATGGCATCCTTATTGTGGATGGGGATGTCCTTACACTTAAAGAGAAAAGAAAAGACTCTACCACTGTTCTAGTAATAATGGCAACCAGTTCTAGGAACATGGAAATGGAACAGAAGTAATTCCTGCAATAACCAGAAGACACATTCACTTTGCATCTAGGTTATATTCTGAAAATCTTTCTAAGCATGTTTATGGGCTACAATTTCATCACAACCTAGAAGACAACCTAAATGTCTCCTTATAGATAGAACAATCAATTAGTAAATAGTGCTCCATTTCTCTATCAATCTGCTGCTTTTCACAATGACTTTCTCTTAAAAAAGAGCCTCAAGCCTAAATTTAAGCCTAATCTATTTTTCCCCTTATATAAGAATGCTTCCTGCTCTAAGTCCATGAGTTAGCTCACTACGTATTAAAAGTTTCTTGATTTATAGAATTTAAATAGTTTTGTTGCCACATGGAAAAGAGCATTGGTTTTATTCCCCCCAAAGGTGATGATAACAATTGGGTTCATGCGTGTTTGCATTTGCATTAGTCAAAAGAAATGCTTTGGCACAACATTTAAAAGTTGCTTAATAGAGCTGTTATTTAAAGATTTATAGATGAGTGAGAGGTATTGCTACTTAATTAGCATCCCCAAATTGGTCTAATTATCAGTCTGTGTCTCACATTTTTTCATAGACCTAGTGTCCTTTGCTATTTCTTCTTGCACACAAATCGGTGCTCTCCATGATGGGATGGTAGGGATGTGTTTATTTTGACAATAAGAAATTGTCAAATTGGTGCAATACTGAAATGAAGTAATACCGGAAAGAAGAATTAACAATTTCCACTGTTAAACAAAACAAAACAAAACAAAACAAAAAAGGCAGCTAAATATGATAGCTTTGAAAAAGTTTCCTAGCGAAGTCCAGTACAGCCGACTCACATGTTATAAAAATGACGAAATTAAGTACTTAATTTTCAGCCAACATCCTTAGGAGGGTAATAGGCTTGGGGGCTGTTTTATATTTTTACTACGTTGCTAGTTAAGTTAGAAAACATTTGGCTCAGAAGTTCTTTCCATCACATTTTTAAAACCATACTAAATATTTTGTCTCATGTAGTCGTATGCAATTCTGTTTTACTTTGCCCCTGTCTTCCCACACATCCATTTCGGTTAAACTGATTGGAAATGAATTTAATCTCATTGCTCAGATAGGAGGCCTTGTCAATTCTAAATAGGGAGAAAAGCCATGGGAGAGCCTCTGGGAAATAAAGCTCTGAAAACCCCCTACCTGAAAAGAGCCAGCTTATAGAGTGGAACCTGAACACTGGCTGAAACCTGCAAACAAAAGAGGGTCAGGTGCGAAGTCTGGAGGAATAAGAAATACTTTTGCTCTGTTCTTATAAACAGCATTGGCAGACTTACAGTTTATTTTTGATCAGCCAGTCGGCAAAGGCACCCTATGCAAGTCAAAAGGACTACGGATTTTTTTAACAACTTTTTTTTTTTTTTTTTTTTAAAGTCAGGTCGTAAGAGAGTGCGCGTGTAAATATTGTTTAAGGCGGCACAGACTACACAGCTCAGTGCTGTGTCCAAAGGTTCTGCGGACAGCGATAACCAGTGATAAACTGCAGCATACATCGTCCTGGCCGAGTCTCCCGTTAGAGCAGAGAAGATCCACAAAATCACGAGGGCCGCTCCGTTTTATCAGAGCGAGGGGATTGAAGGAGACCGGAAAGGTCGTTGATTGTTGTTATATTTTTGCTCCTTTGGGTCTGAGAAGACCCTCAGCAAACCTCATCCTTGTCCCCTGGACTCGGCCAGTCTGGGGCAGCCCGCTCGCCCGCAGCCTGCGGCAGGGACGCCCCAGCGCCCGTAGGTGGCGCCCCACGTCCGTGCTTGCGCTTCTCGCCCGCGCTCTGCGCGCAGCTGGGAAACCAGCGCGTCTCCCCAGGTCGCTGGAGCTCAGAGTAGGCATTTTAATAAATAAGCGCGTGTGCCAATGCGCTCCAGGAGCCCCGAGGTTCAGACGAGCAGAAACATAAACCCAGGCGGAGGCGCCTCTTTAATCCCTGCCAAAATCTGATATTTCCCAAACTGGAGATTCCGGAACCACAGCCTTTAAGCCATTAAAATCCCAAGCTTTTGCTCTCCATTTCAGTCCTTAAATTTTAATTTTTTTTTTTTTTTAAGAAAACTGCTTTACCCCTTAATTATGAAAGTAGTCACGCTATTCAGGATTAAGACTTGGAGGGAATTTGGAAAAGAAAAGAAAGAATCGAAAAGAAGAGGCGCGACCGGTGCTTTGAGGGTGCCTAATTATTAAAAGCGAGGCGTCTGGGAGGAATTCGCTCTGGGTGTTTGGGTGAGAGCCGGACCTGGGCGGTGCAGGGTGCGGCGGGGGTGCGGAGAGCGGGTGCCGAGCCCGGGAGGGGGCAGTGAGCCGAGTCCTCCGGGCGTTCGCGATGGCTGTGCGGTCCGGAGATGAGAGGAGAGGCCAGGATTGAGGGGCCCGGCAGAGAGAGCCACGCTGCGGGCGCGCCGTGCACGAAGGGCCCTCCTAGACTGTGGGCCGGGGTGCGGGGCAGAACCGGTGCGGTGCCTGGAACATAACCGGTGCGAAGCGCGGGGCGCTGCGCGGCGCAGGGCGCGGGGTGTGCGGGTTCCCGGCGCGGCGCGGTGCAGGGGCGAGGGTCCGAGCCGCTGTGCGGTGCGGGACGCTGGGGGTGCGGATACCGGGCGACGCGCGCGGCGGTGCCTGGCGCGGGGCTTGCGGATCCGAGGCGCGGCGCGGTGAGGGACCCCCGGCGTGCGGGTTCTGGGCGCGGCGCGAGGCCCCCGGGTGCGCGGCGCGGGGCGTACCCGGAGCGGGCGCCGGCCGTCGCGGGAAAGGGGCAGGGCGGGGCGGCGCGGTTATTGGCCAGGCGCGGGGAGAAGGGCTGCGCTCCGAGTCTCCTCCCGCCAGCTCCCGCTCATCTTCTTTAAGCAGAACAACTTCGCGGACAGCGCTGCTCGCTCATCATGGATATTCCAGGTAACCAAAACCCAAGCCTGCCCTCCTCGATCGGCACGTTAATTGCATTCGTGCATTTATTTTAATGAGGACCTTCGAGAGTCTGCGTTCTGGAGAGAGCGAAAGAGAGCGAATATCGAAATCATTTTGTACCGGGGCTGGGGAGAGGCTGGCTACTCCAGGAGAATCAACTTCTCTCTTGTTGGATAGACTGTTGGAGGAGTTGTACGGAGGCTGTGGGCGGTGAGGGGAGCGGCTTCTTTGCTTTTCGTTTCTTCGACTGGGTATTGAAATGACCTGTCTAGTTTGGTGGGGAGAAGAGAGGGTCGGGGAAAAGTGCGAAGGCGCGCTCAAGTTAGCAGCAAGCTACAGGGCTGCCTCCCAGGCCGGAGAGAAAGGGCCCGGAGTCTAGGAACAAAAGCTGCCCAATGAGCCAAGCTTGGGACACTCTTCGGTGCAATCCTCTGGTCCTGCGCCAGAGACAGAGATCGGAGGGGCTTCTCCAAAGGAGCTCGCTGCGGGCTGCGGGGACGGTGGAAGTGGGTGTTTGGTTTTAGAGTCTCTCCTCTTTTTTTATTTTTTCCTCCTAATCTTATTCATCCTAAGGAGCTTCCTTGGGATTTGTTTTTGGGCGGAAAATGGATACGATCTTTACTAAGCGGACGGCTTAAAATATCTCCAGGATGGATACACAGAGAATGAAAGGGAAAGCAGAGAAAAGAAAAGGGTTTCTTGGTGTGGCTTTCAAGAAAATGCCGCTAAAATGAAGGCGATAAACCTTTAGTAGTTTCTCCCTTTGCCTGCATCTTAGCCCCTCTCCGCCTTTGCAGAATGGGCCCAGGGGTGGCGTTCACGGCGTCTCTGTGGTCAATCCACCACGTCCTAGGGCCGAGGCCCTGCAGAACCTCGGGCCCCTTACCCGATCGCACCCTTGGCGCGCGCCGCCCGGGAGCCCTCAGGGATGCCCTGCCCTGTGCGCCGGGGCGTTCCTCGGACCTGTTGTGCCAATCCGGGAAGGGGTAGCTGTGTGCGGAGGACGGCCTCCATGGAAAGGCACCCTTGCACTGCAGGCACCTGCTCCCCGTGCCCCCCTCCCCCCGCCCAAGCTTCACCTCCCAGTCTAAGGGTTCGGGTTCTTTGCCCTGACAGGTCCGCTGGCGCCTTTCTTCTGAGGACGACCCTGGCCTTGACCATCAGAGCCGGGGACCGAGGCCAAAGGAGGCTTCCCCAGGCCCCGCGCAGCTCTGCGCGCCCTCCCGGGCTCCTCCGGCCCCTGTCCGCCGTCTCCCCCGCGGGCCGCCCCCCCAACCCGGATGCCGGCGCCCGGCCGGGGCCCCGGCGGGCCGCCGCTGACCATGCCCCGGCGCCGGGGGGCGCTGCGCGAGCCGGCTGGCTGTGGCTCGTGCCTGGGGGCGGCGCTGGCCCTGCTGCTGCTGCTGCTGCCTGCCGGATGCCCGGTGCGGGCGCAGAACGACACGGAGCCCATTGTGCTGGAGGGCAAGTGCCTGGTGGTGTGCGACTCGAGTCCGTCGGCGGACGGCGCGGTCACCTCCTCCCTGGGCATCTCCGTGCGCTCCGGCAGCGCCAAGGTGGCCTTCTCTGCCACGCGGAGCACCAACCACGAGCCGTCCGAGATGAGCAACCGCACCATGACCATCTACTTCGACCAGGTCAGCCGGCCGGCCTGCCGCCTCGCCTCCCGCCGGGGGTGGAGAGGGCCGGGGCCTGGGCGCGTGGGCTGGGGACTTCCAGGCTCTCCCCGCCTCTCTGCTCTGCCCTGCCCTTCTCCTTTCTCCCTTTCCGAGTAAGCGCTCCTTACCATTTCCCTTTTCTCACATTGTAGCTTTTTTGTCACTAGCAGCTCGGTTGGCACTTGGCTGACTGACAGTCCTTTAAAACTAAGGGGTCTGAAATGAATTCCCCGAAAGGAGCCTGCGCATCTTACTTTTCACTGGGATGGGGGCTGTCGTTTGTGGTAGATGGGCTTCGCTCATCCAGGTGGCCAACTTGGGGATTGAGTGCATCGCAAACACACCCCAAAAGGGGAGTCTCTAAAGGTCTCAGCCAAGGATCAGAAAATATGTGCCTACTGCCAATTTTGGAATGGACTGGGGAGAGGGTGCTTCTCTTCAAGAAAAATAAGTCGAGAAGAGTATGGGGGCAATAGCAGAGATGGTTATGTAAATTCAAAACAAAAGAGAGTGCGGTTATTTAGATGGACTAGACAGTAAATACAACATATACACTGTAATGTACAAATATATACAACACATAAATATTATAAATAGTGTGGTTACATAGATTAAAAAAAATAAGGATCGATGACTTAAGTTAACCTAAGCCACTTAACTTCTCTCACTTGGTTCAAAGCAGAGGGGTCAGTAGACCATCAGACCTTGGCAATCCCTTCTCTGGGTTTTGGGGCTCAGAATTGGAGGTTGTGACCTTCCTCTTGTGCCCTCCTATCTTGGTTTCTGTTGTTTTCCATAAACAAGTTGAAAACATCATAGTGGTTCCCAAACTTTACCTGCTCAGTCCCTTCTTTTTGCCAACATGCTTCCCACTATAACAGAGTACTAGGCTCTCCCGCGGCACTTAACCGCTTTCCCTCCTGTTAACCAATCCTCGCACTTCAGTAATAGTGAACCTACACACTCCATTGCCTGTCTTGAAGCCAGAGGATTAATTTATTGTAGTCCTTGCTAAGGATTACCTACTTGAGGGTTTGAGGGTTTGGGGGGATCGCTCTTTCATCTGTTTTTCAATAGTTTTTGAAAAAATAAAACTACTGATTTTAATTATGGTCAGATAAAGCAGACAGCAATCAAATGGGTACTTGCTACCTAGTTACTCTATTAATACATTCTTCATGTGTTATCCTTAGTTACCTCCCATCATTTCACTTGGGTGTCAGGAGGCCTCTGTGACGTGGGGCAAGATGAGTTGTAGGGCAAGATAAGATTCTAATTTTATAGATGAGCTAACCGTAGCAGGGCGGGTAAAATGCGGTTCCCAGGTTCCCCAGTTGGGGAGGAAGCGAAACCTGCTCTTCTGAGCTCCTTGGGTGTCCTTTCATTGACAGCAGGGCCCTAAATTTACCAGTTTCTTGCATTTAAAACTGATGGGAAAGAGTTGAGGTAGTTGAGTTGGAAGAAACAGCTCCGAGGGCTTGGATGGAGAATGCTTTATTCTTTTTTAAAGCATCGTAAGGCAGACTGAGCGCCTAGGCTGGAAGAGACAGAGAGCAGGCATCGTGCAGCTCAGGGTCGTGAACAATAGAGCCCCGAGTGTCTGTGTGAGCCCTGCAGGAGAGAGAGACTGAAGTTGTGCCCTGAGCCCCTTGAAGAAGCTGGTGCTGCTTACTTCCCGAGTGGTGACAGCGGTTGTCAGGGGCAGATTGCACATTGCTGTGGGGATTGCATGTCATTCGTCTACGATGAGTGCGTGAGGAGTAAACAGCAAGAGGTATTCAGTTGAAATTTATTTTCTGAGCAGAAGACAGGATTCCTAACCTAGGGTTCTGTTGTTGCTGGCTGTTTGCTTTAAAAGCCCAGAACGCCAAGAGGGCCATTTTATTATTGTAATCGAGTTGTGCATTTGTATGTGAGTGGAGGAGGGGACAGGATCCAGACAGGGTGATCAAATTCTGCCTTAAACACCTGATAGGGAATTGGGTCATCATGAGGGATCCTCCGCTCTGCAGATTCTGCTTGTGACACCGTAACACTCTCATCCCCCTTTCATTTGAGAAAAAGCTTCTGCAGGGTCATGTGACCTCACATCGTCCAGCTAATTTGTCATTAGTCTTCGCACACTCCTCCAGTTTGAGCTCAGGGTATCCAACTGCTGTGTCCACACCCTTCATTTATTCCAGCTTATTTGCATGACATCAGAGCCCAGCCAAGGGAGCAAACACGTTACTCAGAGGAAAGGGAAGGGAACAGGTGCAGCCAGTGTTTTATCCACCCCGGTCTTCCACTCAGCACCTGAGCTTGAGCACGTCCTGTGTGCCCCCAGGGAGGGTGCCCCGGGCCGGGGACACAGGGGACAAGAATGTCTCACAGTCCATTGCGTCCTGGAGCACATGAAGTCAAGTGCCAAGCTTGAGCTGATGTAAGTTACTTCCCTGAATTGGCCCGTTAGCCACGGTCTGGTTCTCCCCATTCAGCCTGGGGTGGCACTCTATTTGTGAAAGTACACTTCACGTGGAAACCCCCGGAATCCCACAAACCTCTGAACAGACTCAATTCCGTTCCTTTGCCGGCGACTTTGTTGTCTTCTATTCCTTTCTCTCCGCTTTGCCCCCAACGTGCATAATTTGCACCCACTTTTCAATGCAGACATAAAATACACTTTTCAACACGTTTATTAATTACAATCCATATTAGGATTCTTCTCCAATCCCTTCCGGCTGTAAGGTATTTTACCACCAGCCTCCCCCTCCCCTTCCCCTTCCGCCCCCCACCCCCCAGCCCTCCCCCAGAGCGGGGCGGGGGTGGGGGCCGCTTTGGCGCGCTGCCTGGGGTGCCCCGTGGCGGTGGTTTTGCCAGTCTGAGTAAAACAGCTGCTGCGGAGGGTTTGCTGTTTGTGCTGTATTCCCTCTTCTCTTTCAGGTATTAGTAAATATTGGCAACCATTTCGATCTTGCCTCCAGTATATTTGTAGCACCGAGGAAAGGGATTTATAGCTTCAGCTTCCACGTGGTCAAAGTGTACAACAGACAGACCATCCAGGTGGGTAGCTCTGCGGCTGGGCGGACCCTCCGGCTTCCGACGACCGCCCGCCGGTGGCAGCAGGTCCTGCCCTGCCGCGCTGACCACGGGGCCTCAGCCCGGAGCCGCCGCGTCTCCCCGGCCAGGCCCTTGGGGCGGCTCGGCGGAAAGGGCTGGGGGGTGTGGGGGGCGCGGGGAACGAGCCTGGGCCGGCGGGGTCCTGCGGGGCCCGCTGAGCGTCACCCTCTGCACCGCAGGTCAGTTTAATGCAGAACGGCTACCCGGTGATCTCAGCGTTCGCGGGAGACCAGGACGTTACCAGAGAAGCTGCGAGCAACGGCGTCCTGCTGCTGATGGAAAGGGAGGACAAGGTGCATCTCAAACTGGAGAGGGGGAACCTCATGGGAGGCTGGAAGTACTCCACGTTCTCGGGCTTCTTGGTTTTTCCTCTATAAACACAGAGCCCCCAGCCGGTGGGGAAGTTGTGATCTGGACCCAGGAATCCGCCCTTCCTCAACACCCTGAACTTGCCAGAATAGGACCACTTATCTCCCACCTCCATCAGGCGGTTGAGGTAGAAGAATGATTTCCTTCTAAATCTCCAGTATTTTCTTTGACTATTGACCATTCCTCGGGAACCTGGCTTCTAATTAGTTGTAGACGACAAGGTCTGAAGGAGAAATGAAATTATCGATTTGAGCAATTTGTACCTGTGATTGTAAAGTCAATATTGGATCTTATTGTGGGGACCATTGACTTTTCTTCTTTTGTTTGTCCCTTGTATTGTTGCCCCCGCACGAGGAGTGCCGCTGACCCCAGGATGGACGGCAGGTCGCAGGCAGAGTTCAGAGCAGGAGCCCTGAAAATCACAACCCACCAGAGAGTCCTTGAAATGTGTTCTTTGTGTGTCTGTTCAGCCTTAAGAAAAAGAATGGCTTCACTTTCATTCTGTATTTCCCCCCCAGGGTGGACGGGAGGCCTCGGGATGGGGGAAGGGGACATTGTGAATCTGTCAAGAAGTGCTTTATCCGGAGAAGCAAATTTTGCAGGATTGGTCTGCGACTTTTGCTTTGTGTTGTGTGTGTGTGTGTGTGTGTGTGGTTTTTTGTTTCTGTTTTTGTGATTTCCTGGAAAAGCTTTACTTTTCTTTCCACATTCAGTTCTCCCTCCTTACACCTACTCCTATTTTTTGTGTGCTGGGATAGGGGAGAGAAATGTATGTTGAATTCTTGAATGAGACCAAACAAAACAACACAAAACATACCTATGTATTTTGTTTTGGTTGACTATGTATTTTGTTTTGGTTGAGACCAAACCAAACAGAAGGTACCTGTATATCAAAGTACAAATAACACGTGAACGATTTTGCTTCTTTCCAAGAGATTCTCTCAGATGCACCTTTAGAACTAACAAGCTGGAATTTTTTTTTTTTTTTTTTTTTTTGGTTACCGCTCTGGAATACTTTAAGAACTTGATGTTCCTGGGTGGCCTGAATCACATCAGATGAGGACGGAAGCTGGAATGACCAAGTCTCCTGAACACACACTTTCTTGGCGCAGGGAGCCTGGGTCTTCCCAGCAGCCTGTCTGCATCTCTTTGCATCCGTGTCTGCTCCTGCACCCCAGCATCTGGTGCTCCAAAGCCAACAGGACCAGCAGGTCTCCCTCAGGATCCTCCTCTGATCCACCAAGGAAAGAGGCATGTTCACGCTCCCTGCGAACACCTGGCGAGAAGCCATCTGCAAGCCACAGTGGTTACAGGTATTGGCGGAGGCACCCTGGGAGCAGTTTTGCAAATCCTTCTTGTTTTGGCCCCTTGTACAACACCAGTATTACAATACAGCTGGGAGTCGATGGGTGCAGGATTCCTATGCCAAGGAAATGTTACTAAATCCCAAAGTAATCGAAGAAGAGACCTCACAGCGGATGTTAATTTGTCCTTTGTGTCACAATGTAAACAAAATATTGATGATAAAAAGTCATAATTTAAGATTCAGAATAAATGGGTTTGATGTCTGGCTTGTTCTTCTCCCTTCACATCGTCTCCCAACTCCTACAAGGTGTGGAAGTAAAGGCCAAGATCAAGGACTCGGGGAAAGGAGATCCACACCGTGCCTCTTGAAAACACACTCAAATGCACACTCCCGTTTGCAGACCTAGCGATGGATCTGGGTGGAAATTGCACACTTAAATACATTTCAATTTATGTATATGTATTTTTCACACGAAAAGATTTTGGGGGAGATATTATGTGAAAAAGACAGCATTAAAAAGGCTTTATGGATAGGCAGTCTGCTTTCATCACATACAATAATTGATGTGGTATGAGCGCCAATCCAATATTTCAATCAGAGAACATGGATATAAAAGAAACTGACATTTTAATATAGCATCAGTTTTTTCTAAGATACTTGTGAGCATGGGGAAGCATTGAGTTCCATTTTCAAATAAGAAACTCAGTGAGAATGATAGAAGTGAAAAAAAATATAGTTTGATGAAGAATCTAAGTTTTACTGGCCTTAGGTGGACACCGCAATAAGGTACAGAATTTAATTTGAATTAAAATGCTATTATATTTTGTTAGGAAAAGAAAAATCAAGAAACATCAACCAAAAAGCATTTGGGTATTTTGCCTCTGTGATTAAGAGGCGCATTTCTAAGTATGAGCATTGTTCACTAACGCTGATAATGCAAACAGTAGGATGCTAACAAATGTTTTTCTTCTGTGTTTTACTGCCCTTAGTGAATTAGTCCTCTGTCCTTCATTTTTTAAACCTTCCGTTCAATTTCAAACAAGTAGCAAACTTTAGGGGACAATATCTCCCTTTCAGAGATTGGAAAATAGATGCATATGCGTTATTTTTCTTGCTTACTACTATGTAATGCACATATTTGTATTTACAGCTTTAGTACCTACAGGTTGTTATTTGGTTATGCTGTCTAATAAATAAGTTATTAAATTGATCAGTTTAAAAATAAGCATATTTCAGGAGTTTATTTTGTATGAGGGGAAAAAGCTTCATCCTGTTTATTCCACTCCTGCCATTTATTTATTTATTTATTTATATCTTGAGCTGGATGCCAAAAACTACATTAAGGAGAAGCCACGACAGTAGTTTTTCTGAAGTTGCTTCACTGCCTGTGGCTGTGGCTGCCCGAGTTCTGTCTGGCTAAAGATCTTTGAGAGAGAGGATGCTCCTGTGCCTGGTCTACGAAAGTATGTAGGTCAGAGCAAAATTTGAAATGTATTTTCCTTTAATGGGAGAACGGGAGTGTCGTCCGGGATATGCGCAGTCTGATTTGGGCATCCCGACCTCTCAGCTTCGCTTTTCCCATCTGTGGTGTGAGCACAGGTGCCCCCACATCGCCTGCCCAACTCACAAGGCTCCCGTGAGATCACACAGAAGGAGCAAGTCACCGGGATTACAAGAGGCATTATGTGGCAGGAAGGGTGTTTCTGAAAAGTCAGGTTTTTCCACGTGCAGTTCATTAAAATGAACATCTGGACAGAGGACACTTTTATGCGACACTTAATTTCCATATTCCCCCCAGCTTATTAAAACGGTAGCACTTGGGAAGTCTAATTTGATTTTTAAGAGTGATGGTAATATGAACATGTCGAAATCTATGCATTTTCATAGTAACTCAATTCTTAATTACGTTCTTTGACTGTCCTGTGTGGCTCAAGCCTACCTTTCCATTCCAGGATGTGATACCAACATTTTATAAGAATATACACCTGTAATATTTTTAACACAAGGAAAAACTGAGTTATCAATATTTTAGCATTGTGATAGTGAGTTGGTCTAGCTGATAAATGTTATTCCTACTAAACTGTAAATGCTTTTAAAACAATACTATTTTTTTACTTAAAATATATTCTAATTTGGAAACACAACCCTGCTTCAACTCTAGGTCCTGAGAAACTGTGCTTACTATCTGTTCCCAAGCCCTTCTCGCATCCTAATAATTTTGATCTATGTACTCATGTATAATGAAGTTATTTACATTTTTAAAGTTTGTGATTACTATGACTGCTTAGAGCAAGGCGAGAAAGTCTGTCAGATATTGGCATGAATACTCATAGAATCCTGTAGAGATTACATATTTACTTGTTTGAAAAAAATGTTTTTTAGCAAAATCTAGTGATATCAAGCATCAGAAGAGTTAGAAAAGATACATAAAAGCAAACCAAAACCTTTGCTAAATCCTTCATTTTATTTGTAATATCTCCTTGATATCTTATCAAGGACATTGGTACCAAGTCACATGCATAGTAACTGTTACATGTATATCATTTGCCTTGTAAATACATGAATATATCCACCTGATTTTTATCAGTGAATAAAACAAAATACATAGATTGACCACATTCTCCTGGAATCTGGAAATAGGTAAAAGGAGAATTTGTTGATACAAGCAAAACCAAAAGCATGGGTTTCTTTAGCCTGCCTCCTGCATAGCAAAAGGAGCAAAGAATGTCCTGTCAATTTATGTCCCCATGACTTTGCAATCTTTTATAAGGAAATAAATATTGCAATAAGATAATGTTGCTGTGAATAAATAGTTAATGTTTATATTTCTACAGCATAGGAAGTATATAATAATCTAATGCACAGGAATGAAAGGCTGTGACATTATATTTAAGGTGGTGTAAATAATGACGGAACTCCTAGAAGCAGGTTACACTGAATCATTCTGAAGGTTTTTCTGTGCACTCTATAAAAACACTTGTAAAAAATATAAAACTAGATTAACCATAGAACTACAATGAGATTTTGCCCTTTTACCTTGCTTATGTAGGAATTCACTTGTCAATAGGGCTCTGTTTCTAAAGCAGATAATTTGCTACTGGAATGGGAGATTATAAACATAATTAACATGTAAGATCAAAGCCTATGCATTCTCATAAGACTCTTAAAGTTAATTTTCTTGGCATTTAAAAAGCAAGCACACCAAATATACTGAAGTAAGGTAAAATACAATTCCCATTTTGGTTTTATTTTAAATAAATTAAAATCATTTTAAATGATTTTATCATAAAAAATCCTTTTATGATTTTTGTGCTCAGATTTTTTTTTTTTATGAAAACACTATGAAGATGTTAGCTGATGATGGTGTGTTCATTAATCAAGTATGTTTATGTATTTGCCTAGCCTCTTAAAACTTAATTTTTGCCGTTGGATTTCACCAAAAGATGTATTACTGCCTTTGCAGATGGAAAGCTACAATTCATTCACATTTAGATATTTTAAATGTCTCTATGTTACATAGCTATCAATGATGGGATTGGTCAGACCTAGTCCTCACCCATCCCTTCAAACAAAGAATGGTCTTTTCAAAATTCCTTTAAAGTAGATCCAATGAATATAGACTTTTTAAAATAGCGTTCAGTGTGCGAGTTTGTTTAATAATATTACACCAAAATCTGAATTCTAAGTAAATGAGCTTTCTTTCCATTCCCAAACCCAGTACGGTGACTCGAAATTTGTAAGGGCAAAAGCCGTGTGGTTTTACCTCCCACAGATAATAGGAACTCTGTTTTATCTTCCTAAGTGGATTTTGCTGTGAATTTCCATCACCAGAATCACCTAAGTGTCTATAGCATCATAAATCATCATCTGTATCAGCTCGCCCACATACGCTCACTGCGTAGTGTAAATGAGCTCCCTGACAACTTAATTTGGAAAAGAAATCTTCATTCCCTCTTCTTAATGCCCACGGCAGGACTCCCCGGGGTTGTAACGCTGCTTTGCACTGGAGCTATCCTAACGGAATGGAAGCTACTTATTAATGAGCCACTACCATTGCTTGCAACCTGACTAGCTCTGCCTTACCTTTTATTATTGTGCCCTCATGTTTTTCAGGAGGGCTGAGTCCTCCTTTTGAATTAGTTTCAGGTGGCCAAACAAAATAACACCGAACAAAAACCCTGCTTGAGTTGGAGAATGTTGGCAATATATTGGGCTGTGGAACTCCTGAGTGTTTTGCTTAAGTCTGTTTGCTCTTGCTTTATTCATCTTACAATGTCTCCATAAATCTCTTGTGCTCTCAAAGTCCTATTGGATTTAGAGCACCCTAACATTTCCTTGACTTCATACTGTAAGTGAGCATTTACTGTGAGTCTGGGTGTTTTTGCTATGGAACTGACTTAAGAATAATATTTAAAATATAGCCAAATTAACAGGGAAAATTGGCAAATATTCTAAATCCCTCGTTTACAATGTTTTTTACGTGGATTTTTTACAGTGTTTTGCATGGATCTTAAAGATTCCTATCAGTTTTAAAATTAACATTGAAATCAATATTTATCTTTGAATTGCTAACATATCTTTTTTTTTTTTACAGTCATGTAACTATTAGGTCATACATGATGTACTTTTAGAGAGAAGTCTATCGCTGAATATAGTACATGAAAAAGTGATACCTATCTTTTTTCATATTCCCAAAGACCATGTCAGGATGTCATGGCATAGTTTTGTGCTGGAATTGTACGCTGTCAGTGCAGAAAGCAATTATATCACTTAAGAAATTCATTCTTTTTAGATCAGGATGTAAATGTTTCCTTTTCATTCCATAACATTTACACATTGCTGCTTAGAGGCCAGATCGTGTGCTCATGGATGATGATAGAAAAATAAAGACACACTTACTATGTGCCAAGAGTTTAACCCATTTTTATTAAAAATATAGCCTGGAGGGTATTCAGGTAAACTCGTGGTAGACTCATGGATGGGCTGGGTGTGTGTAGGAGGAACCTTAGAAATTTGAATGCAAGTTTACTAAAGTGAATAACGTAATTTACGTTTTCACACACAAAAGGAGAATGTTATTTGGGTGTTGACATTGAATACTGAAAACCCGTTAAATCTTCCAACTAAAAGGTTCCCAGTGACCTCTCCTCCCACACTGAATATGGTTGGGTATTTGGCAGACATATGGCAGACTAGAGCTCATAAACGAACCTTGAAAGTATTGAAGTGGGATGGGACAGATATGGGGAATTTCCATCGTTTTAACACATGAAGGTTAAGATACAATAGCCCTTTTTTTACAGTTTTATTTCTGTTTGCCTTGTGTGGAGAATTGCTTGAGAAGACAGAAGGCATGCTAGAATTAGTCGAATCCTTAGAAGACAGATCTAAAGCAAGATAAAAATAAGGCATGATGTGAAGTCCATTCTGAACAGAGCTGGGTGAAGGGCCATACCTAGCATTTTGGTGTATTTTACAAGATATTAAATTAACGAATACAGATCTAACCTAAGACATGCAAAAAAAAAAAAATTGTGATATCAAATTGCACTGTTTGAAAACATGAATTCTGCATGCTTTATTATATAATCACAAACACACGTGTGTTTGGGGGTGTGCGAAAGTTGAATATAAACAAATGTTTAGAGTCAAAACTTACCCCTGTCAAAATGCCTTCGCTGTGCCTCTAGCTTCTCCAGCCCTGAAACCTTGCTTTCCTAGAAGGGGGAGGTGACAGAGCCACATACCTTTGCTTGGGAATATCTCAATTCTTGGGTCTGTTTCGTATTTTATTTCTTGTATCCAATCTTAGGAATGTATCTCTCCAGAAGGTAGATACCACATCTGGTCTCCCTGACAGACAGAGATTGAGAACTGTTGAGAGTAATGAAGCCATCTGGTGCTCTAAACCCAACAGAAAGCTATGAGCAGTGGATCATGGCCCAATCTACTCTTCATCCATGGCATCCGAGTTACCTTGGCACGAAGGAGTGACAAGGGGCTGGATTTTCGACAAGATTGTCACATCTCCCCAATCATTTAGCAGGCAAAAGGCATGCATGCATCAGACTGTGATAATTAGGGAAGACTCATTCTCCCCTAAGGCCTATTACTTTGGATTCTTAATTTTTCCTTTCTTTTTTTTTAATGTCTCAAATTGTGCTGCACCAGTGGATGCCACGCAATATTGGCTTAACAGTTCTTACCGATTTCTGAGTATGTTCACTGGAAGAAATTATTTACTAAAATAAACTTTCCTTTTTATCTCAGTGAAGACTTGAAATGAACATAAATTTATTTTGTTATATATTTTTTTCCAGAATTGCAGAAACATTTGTTTCAGGAAAAAGTCTCCAATAGATGGTGCTGCTGCTGTGATTTAAACCACTGAATAATTAGTATGCAAAAAAGCTCGAGAGAGAGGCCTCTGGGAATTCCCTGACATCAAGTTATAGAAAGACAAAAACGTGGCTTTAGTTTTGCTAAATGCAAACTGTCATCATAGTATAATTTCAAAATTAGAAAGACTTTTTTTGATGTTTTGAGGTCAAGAAATTACTTTTTATCTTCATTGTTCATATTGCAAATATCTTGGAAACATAAACACAAACAAAATTGGGTGTTTCAAAAAAGTGAACTGAATGGCCTTCCAAGTTTTTATGCGCCCCTCCCCATAATTCTTCAAGGATCTAATAGTTAAAGCACTAATATGGAGATTATAGTACAAATAAAAAATGGAGTCCTTTCATATTTATGGGGGAAGAATGCAGACACAGGAATCCTACTGGCGGAATGATGGCATCATTGCTGTTAATGATAAACCTTAATACATCAACCCTTTACACATGCCGTGCACTGTGTGTAGTGCTGTATAGTTAGCTTTCCATTTAATCATTTTGATAACCTACAAAGTGGACACTATCATTACCACCATTTTACAGGTGATGGAGAATATGGTTTAAAGCGACTCAGTGATGTGGTCAAGACCTCAGAACAAATGAGTCACAGAAGTAGGAATCTGACCACGGGCCTTCTAACTTCAGGACCTAGTCCCTGTCTATGGCATATCTCAGAACGAGCTAAAGAAAAGGATATCTCAGAATGAGCTAAAGTAAGAAAAGGATTTCCTTAAATATCTATATATACGATGATTAATCAAAAGTGGTTGCATCAGTCATTTCAACAAAACTCTTTGTTTAAAAAAAACAGGACAGTTTAGCTTTGTACTCTGCAAACATAAAAGCTGCTTGATTGTAATCATAAGACAAAACTTACAACAGCTGCTGTAAATTTACTGACCCTGTGGTATCAGAAACAGGAAAGTTTGGGCTCTCGCTATTTTCATGCAGAAAATGATAATGGAATCATTTTCTTCCCTTTGGTTTTCTTGTCAAAACTTTCTGCAAAGACGGGACTGAAAATGCACAAACATATAATTACAAAGAGCTCATTTTCCCAACAATAATGGACACTGGTCACTCTCTTGAGTTCTAGAGTAAAATGTGAGAAATCAAGTGCACAAAGTAAATAAGCTATGCTTGAATTGACAATCTTGTCTTCAAGCTGTTCATGAAGGTTTCAGCTTAACCTCTGGAGAGAGAAATCTCTTAGAACCTCGAGTCAGAGAATTCTTCGAGCGATTAGATCTCTTCCCCTAAAAGCATAATTAGCTTTAAAATTAGTTTTTAAAATCAAAATTAAAACTAATCAGACAGATTAAAGTAGATTTTAGAAATGGTAAATGTCATTTGGTTGGATTAAGTGTTTTTACTATATTCTAATCCGAGGAAAATATATTTTAGGTGGTAGGTAATAATGAGGCAAACAAAATATGTCACCAAATTTTTTTCTGATATTTCGTTTTATTTCTGGTACCTCCCATTTTATCTTTTATATAATTTTATATTATACAAATATAAAATATTGATTCACATCAAATACTTATTCACATATATTATGTATTTTTATACAATATAAAATATTAGAAGAGACAGATTCCAACTCAAAAAGGTAGGGCAAAATGTACCTTGAACAACTTTGTATTTGTTTATAATAAGCGGCTTGGTCTTGGTGAGTAATGAAGTGGTATGTTTTAAGAGGTGGCTGTCTATTGTATAATAGTATGTGTCTGGGTTCTTTCCTGGGCTCAACCACCAGACAGAAAACCTCAAAAAGATCCTCCATTACTTAATACAACAGAAAATACGGTAGATTAGCTAGAGGTATAACAATTCCGTCCAGGGATGTTTTACTTCCCGGTGAGATCAGGAATTTAAAAAATAAAGATGCAAATGAATATAAAACAAATGTAGACTTTGATAATGTGAGGTTTTTAAATCAAAGATATGGAGAATTTTCTATTGATGACTGGAGGTGGTTTCCTGCAGATTAAATATTATGAAGTTAGGTCTACTGGCCTGTAAGACAGTTACTGCGATTTCATAGCGGCAGCACGGAAAAACACAGAGCTGTGGTTTATTGATGGTATTTTGGCATCATACAAGTTTATCCTGCCAACCCTGGTGGTTATCCCCTTAGTTAGAAAACAAGATAAGAGTTCCACTAACACGAGGCATCGCGTCGGGCTTTAGCCACAGAAAGTGAGGAACCAGCCGGCCGCTGTACCCCTGTTTTCTAGCCGGTGGTGGCACTTTCCCTCCTGAATCTTTTGGGAAAGTGCATCCTTTTCAGAGCACCAGCTTTCATTCCAAGGATGTACATTTTGGAATTAAAATAACTCCTGTTAGTCAGAAATGTATGGAAAAAGATATATCAGGGCATATCGATGGTGATGACTGATGATACATACATGTGAATAGGATAGATAGATAGATAATAGATAGATAGATAGATAGATAGATAGATAGATAGATAGATAATAGATAGATAGATAGATAGATAATAGATAGATAGATGATAGATAGATAGATAATAGATAGATGATATATATCAAGCATGGTAGTAAAACAAGCAAAAGAAACCCCATATATTTAACTTTTTTTTAGGTTTTAGGTTTTTGCTTTTGTGCTACTTGCCTGACGTGCACATGCTATAGAAGGAGTTAACAAAAATAACTCGACATAATGTCCAGTTTTGTTTACTGTTCTCACATGTCGGCCTGGAAATATTTCCAACATCTTTTTGGTGACTTACAACCTTAGAGTTAAGTCATAGATATCTGTTCCTAATTTCTAAGTAAGAGAACCTACTGAAACATTCATTATTAAGCCTACATTTAAGTTTTTGCTATGCTTTGGGCTTCTTATTTTCATACGGCCTAGAGAAGCTAAATATACTTGCATCTGTGAATAAACATGTGCTTTTCGCCACATTGAAAAGTTACACTACAAGGAAGCACATACCTGTACAAATTGTGACATGTACGTTCCTAAAATTTGGCAGTCTGCTACAGAATTCATAACTCCCTAGTTTTCTCTGTAAGGAAGTAAAGGTACTAATAGTTAGACATTATAATCAATATGTGAACATAAAACTACTGGAAATAATAAGGGTGAAGGGAAATAACACTGTATGCAAAATATGTACAGTATGCGGGATGAAGTTTTGGTGTAGGGAAAGAGTAATTTTGCTCTAAAGTAAAAGGTGAAAATAAAGGACAAAAACTGAATGTGGAAGAAAGTTACAGGCAGTTTGGGAAAAAGGAGTCTTGAAAAAGGAATCTTATCTAGTGATAGCGAAACTGGATAAGAGTAAGTGGTTTTATTTATAAGGTTTTCTTTTTAAGAGTTTTAGTATTAATAGTACATAAATGCAAAATTAGAATTTGTTTTTTTCTCTGTTAAAACAACAAAGTGTCCTTTGATTATTAGTCTTCTCTCACTAAGAAATTATTAAACTTTAGAGTTTTTGTTGTTGCTTGTTACCTTTTTTAGTAATCCCCCTAGGAAACCAAGATTCTTGTCTTATCTGTGCTTTGCGTTGATTTCATTATGTTCTTAATGATTTAAGAGATGTGAATCTTCCCACTTTTTAATGAGTTAAGTTTTTGTCTTTATTTTTTCTTACCATCATATCACTTTTTTTAAATTTTTTTTTTAGATTATTTATTTATTTGACAGAGAGAGACATCACAAGTAGGCAGAGAGGCAGGCAGAGGGAGAAGGGGAAGCAGGCTCCCCGCTGAGCAGAGAGCCCGATGCGGGGCTCGATCCCAGGACCCTGAGATCATGACCTGAGCCGAAGGCAGAAGCTTAACCCACTGAGCCACCCAGGCGCCCCCAACATATCACTTTTTATACTTACTTTTGAATTAATTTATTGTTACTTTGGCTAAATACGTGGTTTTTTTTTTTTTTAGGCTTTAGGATGTTATCTGTTCAATTAATTTTATTTATTCAAATTTTGACGTTTTTTGATATTTTGCCTTCCCAAATCAAATTCTAAATGAAATCTTTATAATCTCAAACTGGCTTTGAGATTTCTCAGAGGGTCTCTGGAAAATCTCAAAGGGTTTGTCTTTTCATCTTGCAAAAAGAGTAATTAAATGTATTTGATATGTTCAGTTGCATGAAAATTCTTATCAAATAGGAATCGATGCTTAACCTTTCTTTGGTCACATATGTATGGGTAAGTGTAATTAATATAAATATTTCAGAAACTATATGAAGTTCTGAGAAATTTGCCTATGCCTTTGTTGTCCGTATGTCCTGGTATAATGTTATCAGTCATAATTCTGGTTATTATTTTAAAATGTTATATGACACAGAAATAACCAAATTTCTCTGTCAAATGAATTCTCACCAGATGTTTAACCATAGTCAGTTTAAGTCTTTTGTCACCCACAGATAGGTTTTAGTTTATTCTGATTCTTTTCCAAAAGTTTTGCCATCAGCTGCAGACCGGAATGCTTTGTCTTCAGTTACAAGGGACCGTCTCAGAGACCCGTGGAAAAAACTATGACAGATACTCTGGGGTACAGACTTCTTATGACTTTGTTTAAATACACTTCAGACCATCCCACTGGACTGAGTAAGGATTTCCAGGGCTCTGTTGGAGAAGCTGACGAGCTCATAAAACTGCTAACCCGAGATCAAGCAGAACAAGAATTAATCACATGGGACTAGATTAACTGATGAAGAGCGATAATATATTTTTTTTACAGTTTTGTGTGGAACAGTTATGGTTCTTTAATGCTCTGTTTTCTGGATATAAGGAACCCCTTTTGCTTTTCTCTTAAGCTATCTGTAACTCGTAACAATTTAATAGATTATACTTTTGAAAACGAAACATTTGAAATGAACCATTTATCTTTTTTCTCCCTATCTGATCCCTCCAGAATTTGGAAACTCTTATTGAATGTTCTCATTTTCATGGCAATAGAATTATTTGCATAATTTCCATAGGAATCTGTTCTCTTTATAACAGGACATAATTAGAAAAAAAATGATTATATAACCATGGCTCTTACTGGCCTGTCATATTTGAGAATGATGTGTATGGAATCGGCTATGACCAGAAAGTTTAACGGAACTAAGATTGACTTGAAGGCGCCAATGCTTACAAAGTCCTTTTGGAAAAACCAGCCTGCTGCCTGGCTTTTGGGGTTCCTATCCTTGCAGGTGAGGAGGGAAATTCACTTCCCGGCAGACCCAGGAAATTGAGGATATCTTGGGGACCTCAAGAAGAGAGGAATTCACCTAAATCTGTAGGTACTGCAGATGAAGCCTGATGTTGGGTTCTTGGCTTGGCTTTCTATCTTCCAGAGAGAGGTAATCCCTCAGCAAAGTTCCAGCAATGCAAATTTAAAAATCCTTGTGGGGTCGGTTGTCATTCTTGTTACACTTATGCAAATATCAGGCCCAGTCTAATGATATCAGACTTCTGTGTAAAACTTTGTTGCTCTTTGGCCAAAAAACATATAAACTTTGTTGCTCTTTGGCCAAAAACAAGGGAGACTGCTGAGGGTGGAGGATGGATTTGGTGACGGATCGGGGTCTGCTCCGGATGTGGGTGACAAGAAATATAAGGGCATGCGTGACAGGATTAGGGAAATCAGGGATGCGGTGTGATTTCTATCTTGGTAAAATCTATTCTTCTTAGTGCAAATCTTTTACATTTCAGATATTGTTAAGCTCTGATTTGAAACAGAGGCATCTGTAATAGGTGGCAAATCTGTTTATAGTGTGACTTTCAGAGAGTCGGGGATGGGACGCTTTATCTCTGCTTTCCTCCATGAGGCATCCTAAGTGAACAAATTTTACCTGTCAAGACTGGTTCCTTTTAAATTAATACATATGGTTAGTGGGTTTTGTTATTTTTGCATCTAACTAAACAGGATTTTAGGTTCAAAACATAAAACCGAATTTGCTGCAATGCCGACTTAATATTCCTTGTCAAATCGAATTTGATGCTTGAACCACTGATTCATGGTGCTGATTGTGATTCCCAATCCTGGAACATGGGAACTGTAAAATATCATGAGATAGATTTCCAGAAAAACCCTACTAACATATCCAGGAGACATACGGAGGATACAGTTTATTTACAGCATTCAAATGCTCTTTAAATCTTAATTGTGATAGTCATGCCTATGGGTTTCCTTCACGTTTGTTGGATTCTGAAACTTGCTTCAGACTCTATCTAAAAGACGTTACCGTAAAAGCAAAGGGTTAACCCTTAACCGGTTTCTTTCACTGGCATCTCTATTAGAACTGTCACTCAGAGGCTAATCAGCATCACTAATGAAAATGACAAGGGTTTATTAAAAGCTCACCAGGTACCAGGTGCCATTCAAAGTGTTTCTCACATTTTATATCTTGTCATGAGCCAGGTTCTATCATGTTCTCCAGTCGATTGCGGAGAAAACTGAAGCAAAGGTTAGTCAACGTGTTCAGAGAGCACTGCTGGCCACTCCTCAGCCAAGGGCTGAGTGCAGACTTCCTGGCTCAAGATCCACACCATTATGGATCATGGCATCATCCCATGTTGGGAGCTGGCCTCAGAACATTCCAGTAAGGGCTGAAAGCTCCTTTCTTTAATTGATTATTGTGGCCAGATGCCTATCTTGCAAAAGTTTTCCTTTTCGCTCCATCAATCAATTATTCATTACATTTGTAAGTTAAAGATATTTGAGGTTAACATTTATTTATGAATTTAATAATATATTTTGGCTGACTATAAAATGCCAAATTAAATACCAGCACTGAAGTGCTTGACTTGATGGCTTAATACATTTGCCAGCCAGACTCAAAAAGTTTACGTATTTAGGTATTAGGGTTCAGTGCTGGGTAAGAAGATGATGTAAATAGTCACAATGCATGAGGCAAGCAGTTTGGGGGGATCTGGCTAAGCAGATAGGTAACTACCACTCTGTGCAGGGAGTGTCAGCACACGGAGACGCATAGGGCCCCAGAGCAGGGACAGGTTGGAGGGACAATCGTCCTTGCTGTAAGGAAGCCTTATTGGGGAAGTGATGTGTAAGCAAGCTCCTGTGAAGTTTGAGAACAATGGGGAAGATTTAATCAGCACAGCCTCCCGGAGGAGGAGCACTGGAGAAGACATTGGAAGTTAGAGGAAAAAGCCCATGAAGAGGGATTTGGAATGGAGCTTAAAGGTGAATGCTTTACAGTTTTAAGAATGAAAGTGTTATGATCAAATCTAAGTCACTCTCATGAGGCTGCTGCAACATGAATATAAAAACTTAGAGTTTGGAGACACCGAATTATGCAATGTTGACACTTCACATTTTCTGCGTCCCTTTGTCCCTTGTAGAAATGCACGGGGCCATGTCATAGCTGAACACTGCTTACTTGCCCAATAAAAGACATGCCCAATACCCACTCGCTTGGTTTCAGCCTGTCAGAGTTTCCCACCAGCAGCATATGTAGCTTTCAAAGGAAAAACAGCAGTATCACAAAAAATGCAACTTTAGTCTGAGTTCTGAGACAATTTGGAGGCCAAAGTATCAGCCATGTTTTTCCTAAACAAATACAGGTGTGTTGGTGGTCATATTTTGGTTCATATGTTTGGTTTTTGTTGATCTTTAAAAACTTGGAGAATATTTAATTTTTTTCCATTTTTTTATTTAAACATAATTTATATATAGTAAACCCCATCCTTCTAAGTTATAGTTCTGAGGGTCCAGATACAATTATGGAGTCTAAACTCCACTAGCCCCAAAGTCAAGACACAGAACGATGTCATCACTGCCGTGAATTCCCACCTGTCCATTATCTTGCATGCCCAACATCTAGAACCCACTGATCTTTGCAGTTTTATAGCTGTGCCTTTTCTAAAATATGATATAAATGGAATCTTACGAGATGTACTTTCCTGTGTCTGGCTTCTTCCACCTCATGTAATACATTTAAGATTTTATATTTTTATGTCTATCTGTATTCATTCATTCTAATTGCTGAACAGTGCTCTATTTTTCACCAATTACCGACAGAGCCACTGTAAACATTCATGAGTAGGTTTTGCTTAAACACAGGTTTTCCCTACATTTGGGTAAATAACTTGGGACTGTGGTGGCTCACACTTTTGGTATTGTATTTAAGAAATTTTGCCTTCTCAAGCTCATGAAATTTTTCTCTTTTTGATTCCTCTGGGTCATTTCTAGTTTATGTTTTTCATTTAGAGTGTTACGCTCTAGACAGCTAGACCATGTGGGCTCTCAAGAGTCAGTTGTTAAAACCATAAACTTCTGTGAATTTCCTGATGATATTAACTGAAGAAAAGCCATGTCAGTGTTATTTATACCATGAAAATCAACAAATGCAAAAATTTAAAGCTTTCTTCCCCAACCCCCCCACAAAGTTGATTGTTATACATTTACAGAGCACCTTCTATGATCCATGTTAAATTAGTTTTTGAACGAGGTGTGGAAAGAGATAGATGTTTATTTTGCTGCATACGAATATCCATAAATTCCTGCAGCATTTGTTGGAAAGACCATGTTTTCTCCATTGCATGTTTTTAGTACCGTGTTGAAAATCAGCTGAGTATGTATGTGTGAGCCTCCTAGAATCGTCTCTGTTTCATTCATCTGCATGTCTGAAATGTCTGGATGACTACAGCTTTACGCCGAGTCCAGAAATTAAGTGTGAATCATTACAATTCTTTCTGTCTTCCTTTTCAAAATCCTTTAACTGTTGTAAATTCTATTTTTCCTTTCAATCCTAGTTTTAGCTTCATGGACCTTAAAACTCTGCATGTTACAGATTCTTACGTCATCTTGGATAATTACTCTTTTATATGTAATGTCTATCTTTATCCCAGGCATCGATCCTTGTTCAGAAGACCAGTTTCATATTACGATAGCTATCCCAGCTCTATTTTGATCAGTGTTGGAATATAGCATATAATTTTCTTTTCTCTTACTTTTAGCCCATTTATGCCCTTACATAAAGTGTATTTTTTTTTTGTAGACAGTCTACAGTTGGCACATTTCCTACTCTCTCCCTAACAAACTTACGATTTTTCTCTTAATTGGTGATTTTAGACCATTGACATTAATGGCATTATTAATATAGTTGACTTAAGAGCTGTCATTTCGCTTACTGTTTTATATATATTTTATGTTTGTTTCCTTTTTTCATCCTTTTCTCCTTTCGTTTTGGATTATTTTTATGACATCATTTTATCTTTACTCTTAGGATAGTATTTATAACTCTTTTAGAAATTGCTTTTAGTGATGTCCCTATGATTTAAAATATGCAACTTTATTAATCAAGCTACTTTCAAATAATTTCCATGTAGTTTAAGGACCTTGCCACACTATACTCACAATTCCTCCCTGTCATTTATTTTTTTTGTGATTCGTGTCATATATTTTACTTTTACATACATTACAAACACAAAATATTGTTGCCTTTTTTGCTTTAGACAGTTAAGTCATCTTTTAGAGTAATCTATAATAAGAAAGAATATATTTTAAATTCACTTTAACTTATTCAGTTTCTGGAACTCCTCATTTGTTTGTGTAGATCCATGTTTTCATCTGGTTTTCTATTTCTTCTGCATTCAAATTTTTCTTTAAAAATCCCTCGTGGTGCAGGTCATTGGCAATAAATTCTCCTCGTATATCTTAGTCACAGAGACTTTATTTCTTCTTGATTTGGGAAGGATCCTGTCACTGGGTGTAGAATTGGGCTTTATAGAATGGATGTAGAATGTTGGGCTTTATAATTTCCCAGCACTTCAAACTCTCCTCTTCATTGTTTTTCTGCTTACCTGGGCTTATGATGAGAAGTCTGTACTTATTACCTGTGTTCCCATATTTGCAATATATTTTTGTCTTCAATTACCTGTAAGATTTTCTCTTGGCTTTTCTTTTTAGCAGTTTACCTTTGATAAATCCAGGTGTGCATTTTATTTTTCTTGCTTCATGTTTCCTGAGCTATTTGGATCTGTACTTTTGTGTCTATTAATTTTGGAAAATACTTGGGTATTGTTTCTTCAAATACTTCTTTGCCCCCATCTCTCTCTCTTCTCTTCAGGGGGATCCAATTTCATGTATTTTACTCATATTTGGTGTTTTCCCACATATGTGTGCATGTGTATGTATGTGTTCACTTTTTTCTCTTATGTTTTAACTTTGGGTAATGTTTATTAATCTATTTTCAAATTCCTGATTTTTACCTTGGCTAAGCTGAGCCTGATGAGCCTATACGAAACATTTTTTACTGTTTTATTTCTAGAAATTTCATTTGTTTTCTTTCTTATAGTTTCTATCTCTCTGATGAAATTGCCCTTAGCCTCTTTCATGTTGTCCTTTGTTTCCATTAAAGCTTTTTACATATTAACTATACATTTTTTAATTTCCTTTCCTATAATTCTAATATCTCTGTCATACCTGAGCCTGATTGTGTTGATTATTTTGTCTATTGACATGGCTTTGTTTTTCTTTTCCTTGATTGATTGATTGATTGATTTTTGCCTCATAAATTTTTGGTGAAAGATAGACACCTGTGTAGGATGATAGACAGTCAGATAAATATCTTTTAAGCCTGGAAATTGGCAGGTCTTTCTTCTGTTAGGGCTTTTTGGCAGAGATCAGGAGCTGAGCTACAGTTGAGGTTTATTGTTGCTGTAGTTACTCTGAATATACTACATGCTTCAAATTCCTCCAGCACTAATTGTATTTAGAGTAAGGTATTTTGTCAGAAGATTTGTTTCTCAATATTGACTTCACTTTCAGCTTTAAGTCTTCCCTTTTTGCCGTGCCTTGGAGAGAGTCTGTCTCTATGCTATTACCTTCATTGATAAAATGTTTTAACTTGTAACTTGGTAAGAGGGAATTGGGGAGTTCACGCCCTGATGTTCTGATTGGGCTGCAGTTTGTAGCAGGCATTGTGTCCCTGGGTCCCATGGGCGATATGTGGGGTCTCTATTTATTGTTCCCCTCCCATAGCTCAAGAAAGTTAGGTAATGTTATAACGTTTGACTGAGTGCCAGAATGTGTAGGAATGGAAAGAAAATCCTAATATTTTCTGCTGAGCAGTTTTGGAATGATTTTACTAGTAAAAGGAAATCTGGAGATTTTTTGAAAAGAAAAATGAAAATATGTCAAACAGGTTTTGGAGGAAAGGAAGAGAAAATTTGTTCTGGAGACACTGCCTAGGAAAAGAATAAGAGAAAATATACCGGAAAGCAAATAAACTATTTAGTAAGTATTTATTTTATTACCATTGCAATAAGATAAAAGTAACCAGATGTGAGAGACTTTCTGTTTATATGCTTGGTCAAAGACAAGGTGATTAATTTCTAAAACACTCAATGTTAGTGATTTTCTGACTCAGGCTTATATTAATACCATGCTTTCTGGATCTGCATCTTTATCCCTATTTTATCATCCTGGGAAAGTCCTCAAACTCAAGATATGGCTCTGGGGACTGTCATTCTCATTGATGAGAGACAGTGGCTTGTTATATAAATGAGCTGAAGATGATCTCTGTATATTGGCTTCCAGGCTTTTTTTGGTAACCTCACAGCAGGCTGACACCCATTAGCTCAAAAGCCCACAGGCTCTAAATCCAAAATTTTACACATTCCATTGTTTTCATACTAGCCCAAGAAAGCAGATTTTTTGCCATTTTAGTGCCTGTTTGCTCCACACAGCGTGTGAAATACACTCAGCATCTCGTGGCCATTGATAGAATAATCTTGTGACTTTAAGACACAAGCAGTTGTCCTTCAGAGTCTGTGAGGAGAGACTCCCCACCATACTTCTGAGCGATATCAGGTCTTTGATTTTCTCCCTGGCAAGTTCCCTTGCCCCTCCCACCCTGGATGGAGGCCTCCTTGCCATAAGCCTCTGCCCAGTCCCATGCTGTGAGGGACCTCCTCTCTCCTGCAACCCTGTTCAAGTACCGCCTAATAAAATGTGTGGTACTGCCTCTCACCATCTTATCTCTTCCCTTGGTCAGCACCCAGAGCCCTCAACGACCCTCCTACCATGGCTCCATTCCTAGCTGAAGGGATCAACGCTGTCTTGTATTATTCGGTTTTTCTGGGCTGCTAATAAGAATCCCAGCTAGGACTGATTGTCAGGATTTTTTTTTCTTAAACTTCATGAGGGGGCACCTGGGTGGCTCAGTTGGTGAAGCGTCAGACTCTTGGTTCCGGCTCAGGTCTCACAGTCGTGGGATGGAGCCTTTCGAACATTGCACTCAGTAGCGTCTGCTTCAGATTTTCTGTCTCTTCTCCCTCTGCCCCTCCCTGCTCATTCTCTCTCTCTCTCAAATAAATAAATAAAATCTTAAAAACAAAACAAAACAAAAAACCTTAATGAGAAAACTTCCTTGGAGTAACTGGTTGACGAGGACCTACAAATGTTTCATCTCAATGCCTCTGCAAGACCACCTGATGAAAACAAGAGCCCCTCTACCCCTGCTATTTTTTTTTTTTAACTCACGTGGTTAAGAAGGAAGCTAGTAATGTCAGTGTGCGACTGTCTGCAGGAAACGTTTGGCCCCCATGGCAGAGACGTGGTGTACGGCCCAGTCTTCGGTGGTTCTTGCTCTCGCATTCTGCCCTCCATCACAGCAACCCACAGTTTCTCCTAGCAGTGCTTAAGCCGTCTATCTCCTAGTCACCTCTGCGGATGAAAGGGGAGTGTACAAAGCATTTCAATGAGCTCCAAAGGCATTTACTAATATTCCCATATCGAATTCTATATTTGGGGGTTGCAGTCTGTTTTTGGACGGATGGTTAGCCATTTTGTTAAAAAGCAAATTCCTTGCAAATACTCACCCTGTTGATAAGGTCAGTTAGCAGGGAACACAAGGAAGCTTTGCATTTTAAACATCCATTTCTAGATCAGTTAAATGAAATCAGGAGTCAGGAGGACAGTCTACACTATAATAAAGAAATGGCAGTGGCAAGCATGCCTGTTTGTAGCCATAATGAGGTTAGGAGAACAAACATGGCGTCTGTATCCATTAGGTGCCTTTTCATTGAGCTTGTTGTCAGTATCTGAGCGCCCAGGTTATTTTCTACACCCTACTCAGCAACCGAGGATAATTTTAGCATGTGATGATTCTAAAATACTTTCTTATCTTACTAATCTTACTATAGAAGAAAACTGCCCTGATTTTCTTAAGTGCATTTAACACTTAGGTAGGTAAGCCTTAGTATCATGAGGTGTTAATGACTCACCTAATTAGATGATATCTCATCAGGGCCCTGAGCTATGTTTTTTCCATAAAGAAACCTTCCTTTTTCTGCACTTGACTTTACTTTTTCCCAGATTTGCAAAAGGCATGAACAAACAATACTCCAAATGCTGCAATTTATTATGTGCTAATGATATGCTAGACATTATGGCAGTTGTTCTACATACATTAACTTTAGTGATGGAAAACCGTATCAGAGACTACAGTATACTTTTATGTATTAAGAGTTTGAAATTAATAAAAGACATAATGGATGAAACAAATGACACCAAAGTATGCATCTTGCAAATTATCTCTCCCAGCAACCTCTTATTAGCAATTTGCATTACTATGTGGGAACTCAAGAAACATACGAGAACTTTGAACACATAAACATCCTCAGCTGCATATAGAAGAGGACATACTTAAATTAGCATTGCATGACCCCAAACTCTGTTCTCATTAATGGAGAAAGTACAAAGAAACATATTCTATTTACTCTGTATACCATACATAGCTACTTTTGTTCTTAAAAAGTATGGATCTGCCATGAATTAGTAAAGAAAAAGGGAGTAGTTACTTCACTTAGTACTTATTTACTTAGCATAGGATTTGACATTAGTATGATTTTAAAATATGTTTTCTAAATCCTTAAAAAATGTCTGAACTGACCACTTTTCTCTGTTTCAGTTGAATGCCTCTTTTGTTTAACTGTTTGATCTTGCTTTTATTTTTTATTTTATTTTTTTAATTTTTTAAAATTTTTTATTTTAAAGATTTTATTTATTTATTTGACAGAGAGAGAGAGATCACAGGTAGGCAGAGAGAGGGGGGGAAGCAGGCTCCCCGCTGAGCAGAGAGCCTGATGTGGGGCTCGATCCCAGGACCCTGAGATCATGACCTGAGCTGAAGGCAGAGGCTTTAACCCACTGAGCCACCCAGGTGCCCTTGATCTTGCTTTTATATAAAGAGCACTTTAAATAAAGAGATATCATTCTTCAATTTCTTCTAATATAATTAGATCCGTCAACTAGAATTATTTAATATTGAGGGATATTATGGGAAAATAGAACTTCCCTGGCTTTCTCAGAGCTCTAGTAGAATACCCAGCCTTGTCAGGCTCTTCAACTATCTGAAGAATTATATCTGTAGCCATTTGTATAGCTAATTTCTCTGACCCCAAAAGGAAAGGATAATAAAGCTTCTCTTTTGTCCTGGATAGGGCCAAATAGTTACAGTCGGGACTAAGTCCCCGGAGGCCTGAGACCAGTGCATTTTCTTGCTTGGTATTAATGGTTAGAGATGAAGCCCTAGAACTTGGAGACCTCTGTTGGTCTCCAAGAAGTGAAGGTCAAGAACACCGTGGTGCTCAAAAGTGGAGAATATTTCCTGACCGAAGGGCTTGGGTGGAGGAGCCAACGCCCTCATCTCAGGGTGCTGGTGGCTGGGCTGAGAAAACAATGACCGCCCTGGGCCTGTTCTCCGGGGAAAAGCTAGCTACAGGTAGGAAGGTCTCCTGAAACAAATTCTAGACACCTCAACCCCTGCAGGAACAATTGGCCCCAAGGATATGTAATGGAGCCATGCATTCAAGATGCCGCTGCTTTGGACCTTTGCAGACTTGGGGTTGGGGCCCCAGGGTTCCACACCTTGAAGTCCACGTCACTGCCTGGCAGTTTGATGGGGCCTGTGGGTTTGCTTTTAGCTTTCCAGAAAGTGATAGATTTGCTGCCTGGGCTTGCTGACGGTTCCCTCCTGAGTTCTGGCCTTGGGTGGTCCCACATCTGCATAGCCTCTGGGACAGAGCCTGGTCCCCAGCACCGGGCTGGGCCTCTGGGGCAATGCACCGTCTCACTGTGACTTTGAGCCGGGCAGCCGTGGGGATTCTGGTTTCTGGATAGGTGGCAGAGCCAGACTCTTTAAAGATGAGTCTGGGGGGTCCCTGGGGGGCTCAGTGGGTTAAGTGGCTAACTCTTGATTTTGGCTTAGGTCATGATCTCCGAGTCCTGGGATTGAGCCCTCCATCAGTCTCCAAGCTCAGTGAGGAGTCTGCTTGAGATCTTCTTCTTCTCTTTCTCTCTGCCCCTCCACCAGCTCCTGCTCAGGTGTGCACATGCACACACACACACACACACACACACATGCATGCCTGCATGCTATCTCTCTCTTAAAAAAAAAAAAACATGGGTCTGGGACCAGGGGTCTCTAGCACTGGGTCAGCCAGGCATTTCTCATCCCAGGCTCCCTTGCTGGTCCATAGGAAAGAAAAAAAATGGGATGAAGTCCTAGAACTTGGAGACAGACCTATGTTGATCTTAAAAGCTGAGACCCTTGGCGGCTCTTGGAGAGATTTTATTTACACATCAGAGGGCTAGGGTTAGCTTTCAGAAGCATTACATTTCCAAGGATGCCCTTTCAGAGGAGAGAGGGACAGCAGTCTCCAATCTCTATAAAAGCAGGGACAAATAATTTTTCCTTGTCCCTTAGCAGTGGCCACCGGGCTACTACATGGAACAGTTGACCTGGCTCTCACCGTCGCTCCAGCGGCAAGGCAAATGGGTGATAGTCTTATTAATAACACTGCTTCTGACTCAGAATACCTCATGCATGAATTCAAGATAAAGAATAAAGATAAATATCAAAACTCCAACACCTATTTTATACATGATTGTATTGGATAACATGTAATAAAGTAAGAATTTCAAAACTTTTCTCAAAAAAAAAACCTTTTCTCTATAAGATATTATTTTCTCACCTCTCCCTAAATGTTGAATATGTCCCGATATAGTAGGTTTTTGACATTAGCCTCTTCTGAGAATAATATGGTTCATGTCTCTAAATAGTATATTCTGATAAAAAATTAAATTTAATAACTGCATTCCTTTAATTCTTTTATTTCATATCTGAGTATGCCTATCATCAATTTTAATAAGACATGTGACCCAATTATAAATCAAGGCATCAATTTTTTACTTAAAACAATACATTGTAAATCGAGTTGTGATGTTTATCCTGAGGCACTACAGAAAAAGTGAAGGGCCTTTGCCAAAAATATTATCCAATTTAGTGTTATTCTTATAATATGTGTATTTTTAATAGAAAATCGCTTAAAATTTTCTACTACATATTTTATAAATGTAGTTTGTTGATTAGAATAATTTGTTAATCAAAAGACTGTGACCATGCTGTTTTATTGTATTTAAATATTAAAGTGTAAATTACTAATTTACTATGCATTCCACTTTAAACTACTAATTTTGTTATTAGTTTAACAAAGTCCTTTTGTCACCAGAGACAGAATTAAACTGCAGTCAGCTTTAATTTCCTTTTTTATGTTCAAAGATTCAGTGAAGTCGCACTTGTGAAGACTGTTACACTTACGATAAGGTACACTAAATTTTAGAAACCAATTAGGCGGTTATACATAACTTTGCATGGGTATTACGTCATAAAAGGTGATGAATAAGATGAGAACCTTAGGAAAACAGGAACTAGCCGATTACTAATGTCTCAGGATGTTCTAGAAATATGTGGATGCTCTTTTATTTTTTTATTTTTTACTGTGTTTGAGAAAGGAGTGGGAAGTAATGGGAAGGAAATGCATCACAGAATTACTCTAAACGGCAGGTTCCTGGAGGAAGATTATACACTATTAGGCTAAAACTTCCTCCGTTCATCTCAGCATTTTTGCTAATGCATGGTTTAGAATTTCGGTTGGTGAAGAGGGGACAGGGAGAGGCTCCGGGCGCTGGCCCTCCAGGTCACTGCCTGCTCAGTGCAGCCCAGGGTGGAGCGCAGGACACGCGGGAATCACGGGGAAATGTTCCAGGTCCGGGGCTCTAGGCAAGCAAGCGTGTGATGGAATGCCGCGAGCTTCCTCGAACCCAAAACGTGTGGAGCTCCGCGGCTGCTCCAGGGGCTAGACCGGTAAAAGAAAGGAAAGTTAGGAGAACCTCCAGCCAGGACGTGTTGAGGCTGAGAAGCAGGGTCAGTAAGTGCAGCTGGGTCCTAGAAAGAGGTCAGGAAGGTCTGGAAAAACTTTTTACCAGAGCTCTATAAAAACAGGATTCTTCTTTTTTCTGCCCAGTAAAAACAGCTACACCAGGGGAGAAAAAAAAAAAAGAAAGAAAGAAAGAAAGAAAAGAAAAGCAACACTAAGCCTGGAAATAGTAACATTGTTATATTATAATGGTCTTGTTTTGCAATACTATCTGATTTTTTCCCCCTTGGGGTAAGGCAGCGAGCTTTTCCAGTGGAGCTTAGCGCTGAGAAGACCTTCAAAAAAAGGACTGGCAAACAAAACAAAACAAAAAACTACAAGTCAAACTACTGTCTTGCAGATGAGGAACAAGCTAGAGACAAAAGCATCTCTGTTCATTTGCTACTTACCAACCCTTCCCCTTCCTCTTTAGGACTTTCCCACCTGCTCACCAGGTGGGGGTGCGGGGGTGCAGGGAGGGTGGGCGAGGGGCTGAAGGAGCCCTTTCCAATTTATCTTTCCCTTATCCTTATATGATCCGCTAATAAGTACTAGCAAGGGGGTTCCTGAAAGTGATTTTGGCCCTCTGAAGAAATTTGAAGAGAAGACGAGGGATGTCTAAAGTTGGACATTACAAAAATAAATAAATAAATAAAAAGTAAAAACAAGAAAAAACAGAGCAGAGAACTCTATTTTCTTTTCCTTTTTCTATTTTTTTCCCCTGTGTGACTTCTTTTCACTTATATCCTAGCTATGTTTTCTGCCCCAATGATTTCTAAACACACATGCACACGTGCACACATATCACCTAGGAAATTAGATCGTAAGTACTTTCATATATCATTTACATAGTACAGATGTCACAAACAAGATATGCCGCTCTAGACGGCTGTAACCCGTGAACATTTTGAACCAAATAACTGAGTCATTGTGGAATTTTCAAACTTCATGTATAAGCTTCCTCTTAGAAGGAAGGGCATGAAATTTGCCTTTCAGAAAATTTAGAGAAGAGGAACTGTATAGCCCCAAATGGCTAAGGTAGAAGATAAATTCATTAAATCCAAAGGAACTGGGACAATCGTGGTTACTATCTTTATGACAGTGACATACTGTGCAGGGAAGGGAAAGTGGGCTATATGATAAGGTGGCATGACTTAGACCACGAGGAAAGATTGTGAAATGAATTAGAAAAAACAAATATTTACTTTTAAGTATATTATGCTCAGATTTGAGGAGGTCTTTATTTCTTCTCCTGTTCTACTCCTCAGCCAGTAGCAATTTTGAAAACTTTCATTCAGTAGCTCTTTTTCAGATAATAGCTCACTCCCGAGGGATTGTTTTTGCTCTGCTTTTCTCTCTGTGCTTGATGATTGGATAAGTGACTCAGTAGGACTTTATGTAACAGTATTGTTGTAGTGATAAACACACTTAGATTATATTTTTTTTATTGAACAAGTTTGTCTTTTCACATGACAAGAGATTTGGAACTTTCATAAAACCTAATTTAGGACATGATATCATTGGCAAGAAGAAATGAATCTAACATAAGTCTTTTTCAAGAAAATTGCATAATACGTTGAAGGTGAAGGGTTCTCATTCAAAAGCTGAGAGAGAGATTTGATAAAGACACCAAGAAACTACATGATCACCTTTCCTTAAATTATATCTTTAATAAAAATTTATATAAAATGTACCAGTTGTCCCCTAATACTAAATATATGCCCAGTACCACCAAAACCCTAGAATATTTCATAGAGTATCTCCATACTGAACCTAAAAATGGTGACTATTGAAATGCTAACTTTAGGTGACATCATACAACTATTGAATTAGGTCCATTCACCCAGTAAGTACCGCAGATTGTTCATTCTTCCTTTTCTTAGAGAAAAAAGAACGCACTGCTACGGACACTGGAAATCTGGAAGAATAGTTGTGATCTGACTATCTCTCAAGGAAGGTGCTGGGCAATAAACCCTAATTTTAACTCTATCTTTAGCTTCCAGCTACATAAATTCATGGGTTACATGTGAACGTGTTTAATCTTTTTTTCCTGTTAGACACATTTCCTCTTGCTTTCTTTGATTTTTTTTTTTTCTGCTTTAGAGGAAAACAAGTTCTTGGGTAGAATCGGCAGTGATGTTCAGGAATGCGTGGAAATAGTGTAGGATCTGCGGGACAGGCACTTGCTCATCATGGATTGATACTCTGCAGGTGGGTAATTACTGTCCCCTCGCTAAGCTTCATTTGAAAATGAAGAGCATGAAACTATATTCATAGGGAGTAGTGATTAAATAGAAGGGGAGAGAATCAATAATTTGTAACAAATATGGCTTCCTAAACTGAAACATCACACAAAGATGAGTTGTTATATTACGGACAAACGAAGGGAAAACTTTGTTGTTCTTCAGCATGGGCTGGCAGATTCCCCACTTTCTCCTCTTCCATCCCCATCCACTGCCACCTTGCTCATTGACCGTGTGGTCACCAACATTGCTCTACTTGAAATCATTCTCGAAACCCTAAAACTCTCCTTCTTAATTTCAATCTCCAGCCCTTTGCACACTTCCCATTTCCTCTGCCTTTTGTTCTCCTCATGATCCCCTTTCTCAGTGAAAATGGATTTTCCTAGCTCATCTGCATTTTCTAGCTTCTTTTGCCTCCCCTGGGATCTTGCCTTTCCTTCTCACGGGGACTCTTTCACACTTCCCTTTTTTCAATTCCTGTCTTTTCAGGGATCAGCCCTGGGTAAGCTCTGTTCCCTTGTTCTTCATTACTAAGTGTAGCAACCACCCCTGAATGGGCGCCACCGTCTGTGAACGGGAAATACGTGGAGACGGCTGACTGCCTTCACAGGAGTGCGTAGGAATCATACTGTACGCACAGTTCCTCCATTAACAGAGAAGTCTGTGAGAAGTGTAAGTACTTTGAATAAATTTACAGTCAATAACCAATGAATCCAGAACTTAACGGAAGTGTTTTTAATGAGTTCCAATATTCTGTGACCATATATTGCTGTGGTGATGGGATCATGCAGGGTTCACATGAACTAATCTTTGACAAGCCTCAGCTGGGCTCTTGTACAATCTGTATGTAACTTTTCCAACATTGCTGTTCCAAACCTCAAAATCCTCAAATGCACAATCCCAGTCGACTCTCAGTCCATAGTTGACCTAATTTCTGTACTTTTCTTAGTCCAAGAAAATTCAAGTGAATTAATTACCCATCTCCCAATGGAAAATTTCTCTGCATGTTTATTTTTCCCGGTTTTTGCCCCTAACAAATCTCAAGCTGAATGTAATCCTCTTCTCCACCTGTTTTCTAAGAGTTCTACTTTAATTTCTTTTGGTGGAACCTCAGCCCTTCATTTATTAATTCATTATTCTTTTTCTCATTTCCATGCTCAGATTTATAGATTCTGACTACCAAAATGTCTCTCATCCTTAAAAATAACCACTCAAACTTCTATCTCATTATAGCCTGTTCCTTCCCTCTGACCCTGACTTCTCAAAGGATGAATTCAATACCTTCTCTGCAAGATGCGCACTGTTCTATTTTCCTGTATTGGTAAGTGACACTGCATTCCCTATGTGCAACTGCTTTATAAGGGGGAGAACATTAATTCATCTCTGTATTACTTGGAGTGGGGATTGAACTTTGTGCCAAAGAAAGGTAAATGATGAATAAAATTTCTTCAAGTAAGTTTTTAATTTTGAGTTGACTTAATCATTGTGACATTAAGTTTCAAAGCATATTTTGGAATACTTGCACAAAATATTTCAAAGATGTGATAATACTGACATATTCTCTAAACATATTCAAGGTTTACAGTAAAATTTTCTACACACTTAGGATAATTTGGTGTTTCTCAGTGCTCTGATACAGGTTCCAAAGTTGTCAATAATTGTTTCCTATACCTCCCATCATTATTTTACTTAACACACACACACACACACACACACACACACATGAACACACACAGGCACACACATGCACACAAGCTGGAGTGAATGTCAGAATTCTTTAGATACACTTACCACTGCTTTAATCTAGATATATCTTTTAATACAAATGAAGCATGCATTATTATTCTAGGAATTGAGAATAAACTGGATAGCCATGGACATATGCTGCAGGATATCTCACTTTCCTGGTGTACTAAACCCTGTGTCTTCTGAAATAGTCATAATGGTCAATGATTCACAGCATTCATTACTTGGAAAGCCTGTGTACCACAGGGGTCAAGAGCACAGACTCCTGACTTGAGTTCAGATCCCAGCTTTGCCACCGCATAGCTCTGTGACTAGGTCAATTTCATAATCTCTCTGTGCAGTGGATGGTGATAGTACCTACCTTCTAAGGTTGTTGGGAGGACTGTGCAAAGCACTTAGTGCCCAGCCCTTAGTAAGTGCCTGGTGAGCATTTGCTCTTGCTACTTAGAACGAGCTATACTGAATAAATATCGATAATTAATCATTCGTTAGACAGTGGCTGTGATTAAAAAAGGTGTATTTATAGAGTGATATTTCCTGATTAAAATAAAGGAAACTTATTCTTTTCAGGAAGCCATTTTTAAAAAAAGATTTATTTATCCATTTTAAAGAGAGCAAGACAGAGAGAGGGGGGGAACGAGCAAGCAGGGGAGGGGCAGAGGGAGAGGGAGAGAGAGAATCCTCAAGCAGACTCCCGCTGAGTGCAGAGCTCAGTGTGGGACTCGATCCCAGGACCCTGAGATCATAACATGAGTCGAAATCAAGAGTTGGATGCTCAACTGACTGAGCTACCCAGGTGCCCCCAGAAACCCAAAAATTCATGAGTGCATATATATTTAAGATTTTGTGTATCTATTTGAGAGAATGAGAGCACAAGCGGGGGCGCAGGAGGGTAGAGGGAGAGGGAGAAGCAGACTCCTAGCTGAGCAGGGAGCCCAACGCCGGTCTTAGTCCCAGGTTCATGGGATCATGACCTGAGCTGAAGGCAGACGCTTAACCGACTGAGCCACCCAGGTGCCCCATTACTGTATATTTTAAAGAACCAAGAATATAAACCACAAAATATGGGTCTCGAACTGTTTTAAAATAGTTTATTTTCTGATATAAATCATACATTTTTATAGAAAATTCATATTAAATGGTATCATGGTAAATGTTGATGTATTTTTTGGTATATGTTATGTACAAAAATAATAGAGACTCAGCTCTTTTCGTTTATTTTTTTCTTGATTTTTAGATCAATTTCTACAAATAAAGTTGCCTGTTGTGATTTTGTCAAAAAAATTTCATAAATATAAGATGCGTCAACTATTATCCATCCACATAGCTTTGTGAAAATTTTAGTAAATGTCTTTTCCATTTTTTCCATAACAATAAAATAATCTGACGAAAATAGTCACCCTGAATCACTGAGAACACTACCTTACCGATTTTTAGATACTTCTATGTTCCACTCATGGTGCTATGCTGCTTGTAAACAATCAGCTCATGTTTCCTCCCAGCGGTCCAATTAGCTTGATATTATTATCTTTATTTTATAAGTAAAGAAACTAAAGATCAGGAAGCTTGGATAACTCTCCCAAGTTAGCCCATTCAATATGTGGCCGAACTGGGATTCAGTCTAAGAACTGATTGACTCCAAACTCCTTGTATTTTCAAAGAAAAAATATTTTACAAAGCTGAAATTATAGATTTCCTCCAAATGTGTAAATCATGACAAATCTACATTGTATAAAGGGATTATTGGAGGCAGTCTGTAACATTAAGATATGTGCCACTTTCTCCTGCTCTTGTTCATTTTAGTAATGTAGGGGAATGTGTTTTACTAAATGAAACACTCCAGAAATTGTACACTTTGTCATGCAGTTGCCAAGAATCCTAAGAAAAAGCTGATACTGCTTTATCGTTCATGATACACACAGTATTTAAGATAATTTATTTTTTCTTGTGGAAGAGTACTAATATGATTATAGAGGGATAGCAAAATATTTGGAGAAAGCAAGCTGCTCTATTCTCAAGTTTAGCACCACCTCCTAGTACTTACATATATAAAATTCCATGTTTCATTGTGCATGTGGTTTTTGTAGCTCTTTTGCTGTTTTGTTCTAGCTCAGAGCCGAAGAATTTCCTATCCTTAAAGTCTGTTATTTTGTAAGAGATATTTCTAAATGCTGTGTGTGTTACAAATTGTCATCGGAGAGACCCCTTCGAGTGGTTTTCATATCTTCATAATAACCCAACATGGAGCATTTGGTCACTCTAAATAGAAGACGGAGGTGAGAGGGTGGCTAATATGATTGCTCTGGAAATAAGTTGTGACTCAAGGAGATGTGAAGAAGAGAATGTACGCAGTGTTGATTGGCAGACCATTTCTTAAGTTATTAGAACAGCGTTATATTTGGGGAAGAGAATTTCATAAACCCAGAGCAGAATGTTGATGTTTATAAATTCTTTTTTTGATTTCTTATGAAATCTTATGAATCAGGGATCCTGCTTCCATGACGACCATTTTTATACATATTTGATTATTTTATATTGTAATTTACAACTCAAATGTGCACAACTCAACAGCAGTAGCGGAGTTAGAATTTAGCGGGTTTATAGCTTTGCTTGGCCCTCGGCACAAGTAATAAAATCCCAGCTTTAAGTACCATTGGGGTTTATAGAATGAAAACATCTGCATTATTATATTAAAATGTTCCTTCATGTAATAAATATAACTGACAGTAGTGCATGACTTTCTTTATGAAAAATATGTTGATGGCAATATAGTCTTAAATACTGAAGAAACTGCCAATTAAAATTTTATGTGCCTAGTTACCATCTAAATGTTCAACAGATGTCCTTATTAACAGTTTACTGCCGGTATTCTTAATAAAAGTCTTAGTTAAGATTATTTTAAAAATACCCATGAAAACACTGTATTAACCTACCGTCTATTTTAATAGTGTTTCCTGTTTATTATTCTAATATGTTCTTGGGGGTAATGTGTGGGTTTTTGAAGGGATGCAACTTTGAGTAAGTTTTCCGTGATAATGTCTAGAAATCTGAATGTCTCCTAAATAGTGTCTGATGTTTTTCCCTGAATCTGTGGAAGTGTTTGGAGGAGGCACAGACACACACTGCCTTCAGACTCTCAGCTTTATACCCTAATCTCAGGGTGATTAACACTTGGGGTCTGCTTGGGTCTGAGGATTTTCCTCATGGAGGAGATAGTCTGGCTAAAACTGGGCAAATCCCAGCAAACCAGGTTTTTTTCTCCTTGCCGTGGCCAGAAGAACTGTTTTCAACTAATATTCTGCTCATCTAGATCTTCTCAAATCAATCCTATACACAATCAATCTTCCAAAACTGTTGAGGACAGGGCAGAATTTCTACCCATTTACTTTTCCTGAGAAAAATGAAAATTACACAGTTACAAATTGATTACCAGCATATATCATTTTAACTTTTGTCAGCAGTGAATACATGAAATGCCCCCTACCAAATGAAATGGACTGTAAATATAATTTGTTAATATTTTGCCTTCAAATACAATCCTTCAAATAATCACAGAGACATGTGTGTAATTAATGGATAACATATTAGTTTATAATGCACTATGTATTGCATTAAGTGGAAGGAAGTTATTTGCCATATGTGAATATTCCTTCAATTATTATTATACAAGTACCTATTATTTGGATTTGAAATAAATTGCATTTTTAAATTTTGAAACATTTTTTAAAGATTTATTTGTATATTTGAGAGAGAGAGCATGAGCAGGAGGGGCAGAGGGAGAAGGAAAGAGAATCTCAAACTGACTGAATTGAGCACGAATGGGAAGCTCAATCTCTCGACCCTAAGATCATGACCTGAGCAGAATCAAGAGCCAGACGCTTAACTGACTATGCCACCCAGGTGCTCCACATTGCATTTTTTTTTTTTTAAGATTTTATTTATTTGACAGAGAGAGACACAGTGAGAGAGGGAATACAAGCAGGGGGAGTGGGAGAGGAAGAAGCAGGCTTCCCACCAAGCAGGGAGCCCGATGTGGGACTCGATTCCAGGACCCCGGGATCATGACCTGAGCTGAAGGCAGACGCTTAACGACTGAGCCACCCAGGCGCCTGCAATTTTTTTTTTTTTAAATCAAAAACACTCCAGACATTGCTACCCACACATCTCTGATTTTGCATGACTGAGAGTGGTAGTATCAATCTTGAGGTCATTAAAATAAGTATTTGTGTTTTGGATGATGGTGATGTGATAATAACAATCAATTGTAACCACATTTCAAACAATGCCTAGAAAGAGACACGCCAGAATGTGTGTAGTTAGAACTAATATGAATTTTCTAAATTTAATTTGTTCTTTCTCAATCTAGAGTCATTTTATTTTTTGAAAAGGAATCCGTTGTCCTTTGGATACTAAACGTAGTAATAAGTCTCTTAGTTACTTTGCAGGACACAGCACGGGAATACCTCCTCTTTGAGACTTTGCAAGGTAGACTTCTCCTTTCTGTGGCTTCCGCATATTTCAGAGACTATTTACACACTGAGTTACAGTCATTAATGAATTACTAGCTGTTTGGCTTCTTGAGAAGAGGAAATTGATGATTAAAGATAAAATCTTACAAATGCTACTTTTATATTTAAATTTCATTGAGAAAAATGAAGGCATGTGCAATAAGTATCTCAAGTGTTTTTCTATGATTAAGATATACAAGTCAAATCCATTTGCCTCTTATCTAAAAGAGAGGAAACAAAATTTACCCAAATGTATCCATATTAATCATTTATCAGACATCAAAAATCACTGACATATAAAACAGAACTCAGGAGTAAAGAATTTTTCTTAAATTAGGTAATAAAAAGGCTACAATTATGTAATTCAAGCAGACAATAAAAAGTCTTTGATCAGTTTTTATCCCTCATAAAAGAATAAAATTAACTTTCTAAACCATCCTTTTCTGTGTTTTTAATGATGATTTCACATAGAAAGACCAAAAGCAATGGCCAGAAATGCACCAAACCATGGTCAAGAACAATGGGTCTGCATCTATATCTCATTACACAGCCTATTCTGTGTAATAGAAGACACAAGACACACTATTCCATTAACTTGAGAAACCAGGAGACATCCTCAGGCACACAGGTTTTCATTTGAGTTGGGTTGGTTCTGCCCCCACCCCCAACTGACCACTTCTCGAGGCCATTTATCTTGTTACTAGAACAGTGAGTCTACCCTGATCTTGTCTGACATCATCCAATAACATGCCTTGTTGTCTTCCTGACACCTGGGGCTGGGCACGTAGTTTTTGCTGGCATTGTGGGTTGTCGTAAGAGGAGTAAATAAGTCCAAGAGAACACTTGCGTAATACAAAGAATTTTTTTTTTACAGATTTTATTTACTCATTTGACAGAGAGATAGAGAAAGAACACAAGTAGACAGAGAGGCAGGTAGAAGGAGAGGGGGAAGCAGGCTATTCCTTGAGCAGGGAGCCCGACACGGGGCTCAATCCCAGTACCCTGGGATCATGCCTGAGCTGAAGGCAGCCGCTTAACCAACTGAGCCACCCAGGCGCCCCAAGACAAAGATTTTTAAACACAGGATGTCATTTTTTGTTAGATAATCTCATAACTTAGACAGTCCCAGGATCACAATATTGGTTTAAACTGAGTCTAAATGATTTGCTCAGACCTATCAGCCTAGGAGTATCTTCAATTTTTTTTTTTAAAGGTTTATTTATTTATTTGAGAGAGAGAGCGAGAGAGCGAGCAGACAAATGGGAGGGGCAGAGGGAGAGGGAGGGAGAATTTCAAGTAGACTCTGTGCTGAGTGCAGAGCCCCACGTGGGGCTTGATCCCAGGATCCCAAGACGCTGACTCCAGCTGAAAATGAGTTGGATGCTCAACCGACTGCGCCACCCAAGAGCCCTGGGAGTGGCTTCAATTTTAAACTCAAGTTAACTGAGTTTACGTAGTGATCTATAAACCTCGGAGGCAGTCAGCTGTCTTGGGGATAGGATGACGGCCTTCTGTTCACTATTCTTGTAGTTCATTATCCTGTAAATGAGAGAAGGATCCATGGTTGACATGTTTTTCCATTTCCCTGCGTTGACTGCTGACTTTATGTCTTCCCGGTTAGGCTAGGGGACCCAGTTGTTTGGTTAAACACCAGCTTAGATATCGTGGAAGTACTGACATTTGCAAGTTTGAAGTAAAGCAGATGCTTCGGTTATGTGGGTAAACCCGATTCAGTCAGTGGAAGGTCTTAAGAGCAAAGATTGAAGCTTCCTGAAGAAGCAGTTCTGCCTCGAGACTGCAGCCTAGAAACTCTGCTCGGGTTTCCTGCCAGGTTGCAAGACTCAAGATCAACTCTTACCTGAATTTCCAGCCCCCAAATTTATAAGTCCCCTCAGTCAAGTGAGTCAAATTCTGTAAAATATATCTCTCCCTACCACACTCCATCTTTCTCTCTCTTTCTCTCTTCTTATAAGGACATCGGTCATATTGGATTACGGCCTACCCATGTTGACTGACTTAACTTTAATTCCCGTTTAAAGGCTCTATCTCTAAAAACAGTCATATTCGGAGGTCCTGGGGGTTAGGATTTAACATACGAATGTTAAGGGAACACGACTCCGTCCATACACTCATTTCTCAGGTCACAATACTGAGGCACAGTATCCTTTAATAACATGCCCAAAACCACCCCCAAGGAATTGCAAGAAATAGTGTACAAATCTAGGGAAGCTGTCACTAATATATACACTCTGCATGTCTAAGAATAAAATGATTGGAAACAATACTTTACCATAATGAAATTTAAATTGTGCTTGATGTTTGGAAATCCACAGAAACCAATTTCAAGTCACCAGTTTTTTGTTGTGTTTTTTTTTTTTCAAAATCTGAAATGTGGTATATTCTCAAAGTAGATTAATTCTTAATATTTAATTTGATATATAGCATTTCTTAAGATTAGATCCTGTCAGAAATCATATCTCCTGTGTGTTGGGAGAGATGAAGATCCCATGCCCATAGTGTACTTTAGCTCCTAGAGGCAATGCCAATAATTGGAGCAGTCCTCTTTGTTAGTGACCCTCCCCCTCCCGTCCCTTTGGTTTCTAAGAGAGTCAGGTGTCCGGTGTGGCCTGAGAGTCAGCTCCTTTCACGTGGAAAAAATCAAAGAAACAACATTATGTAGAAAGAGTATGTGTGTGCGTTCATCTAACTGTACGTTGGGTGAACTGAGCTGGGCTATCTGATTTCCAGTCCTCCAGTTATTTCTGCTTTGTGAAATGTAATAAAGAATTTGAAAAAAAAAACCCCATTATTTTTACACTCTGTTCATTCTAAAGAAATAAAACCCGAGAATTTCTTTTCATTTCATAGCATTGGTCTCAAGACCATCACCACTATTACTTTCTTTTCTTGGAATAATAATGGATGGGAACAGTCACCGCATCTCATCACGCGGGCATTTCCTCACCTCACATCATCCCAAGAAGAAAGGTGAGTGCACTACAAGTTGTTTAAGAGAGAGAGGGCCTACATTCACAGAACTTTTGTTACAGGTGGTTACAATTGTTCTTATTACTTACTGTTATTAATCTCTTCCTGTCCCTAATTTATAGAGGAAGCTTTATCATAGATATGTAGGTAGGTATAGGAAAAAACATAGTAGGGAGAGGGTTTGGTGTTATCTGTGGTTTCAGGCCTCCCCTGGGGGTCTTGGAACACATGCCCATGGTTAAAGGAGGATTTCTGTAGTTAGATGGGGCCCTGCCTGGTCTGGTCAATGAGACGTGGATGGGAGGATGGGAAAGAAACAAGCCCCCCAGCCTTGGCATTTAAAATCTGCTCTCTCATTTGGATTCTTGCCTCAGTGACCTTAGAAGCCATGTTCCTGGGGGAGCCTCTCCAATATGAAGAAGACACCTCCTGACATGCACAGAACTTGCATGAGTGAGAAATAAGCCTGCAGTTCATGAGGCCATTGAGATCCATGTGCTTGCGTGTTATCCCAGGGGGCTGTGATTCCCGGCTGAGTCCCAGACCAGCTGTATGGACATCATCTGGGTTCTGGGTAAAATGTACGTCTAGTTCTCTTCCCCAGACTCAATGAATCACAAACTAATATCTATCCCTTCTTTTTTTTCCTATTTTTTTCCTTCTTTTTCTTATTTGCTACTTGAAGCACTTTTTGGTTATAAGTAAAGCTTTACTTGTTTGATATGAAGAAAAAGATTTAAGAAATGCAGAACACTAGGGTATTAATTATATGTTACAAAGAAAATTGATGCCATAGCCATACTAAATATATCCTAATTACCTATCAAATAGAAAAAAATATTTTATGTGCATGATTAACTTCACATCCCAAAGAGCACGCTAGCATCCTTCCTCTCCTACTAATTACAGACTTGGTACATTTTTCATCAGTTTTTAGAAATGGACTATCAGTATGGTTCAATAACAAATCAGTGCCATGGTCCTTTTCATGTTATTATATGCCCAAACAGTAAAGTGTATATTAGTCTAGCCATTAAAAGCTGCATGCTATTTAAATAATTTTTAAAATTTATTTGAGAGAGAGAGAGAGAGAGCCAGTGAGAGAGCACAAACGGGGGGGGGGCAGGGGGGGAAGCAGACTCCCCCTGAGCAGGGAGCCAGATGCGGTGCTCAATTCCCAGGACCCCAGGATCATGACCTGAGCTGAAGGCAGATGCTTAACTGACTGAGCCACCCAGGCGCCCCATTATTTAAACAATTTTATCAGGGAAAGCTAATAGGTTCGGGCATGATGCTAAGCATGAACTCAGCTGGGTTATCTGAGGTTAAACCCAGACTTTGTTACTTTCCTATGCAAGGTATGAAACCTCTCCTTTTTCATTCTCTTTATAGATAAAATAGGGATAGTAATAACATTCATCTCATAACTCCGTTATTGGATTAAATCTTAGTATATATAAAGTACCAAGAACAATGCCTGGTGCTTATTTAGCTCTTTACAATATTAAAATCAGGGGATCTGATGAACTTTTCAGAAAGAACCCCCACAGATTCCCAAGAATACATTTTTTAAAAATCTCAGAAGTTTTTACAGGAATTAAAACTTATATTTATAGACAGTGTGTGTGCCTCATAGACACGCTCCATGATGTTATTGATATATTTAAAGCACCTCGGAGCCTTATTTTCTAAAGATGTAAGAAGAAATGTTTTGTGCTTCAAATTATGCTAACATATATAGAACAAATATTTTAGCCTTTAAAATTATTAGCATTCCTTTATGTGAGTCAAACCTTATTCCTGGCATGGAATCAGCATGTACTCCAAGTATCTGTGTAGGAACACTATTTATAAATCACATTTAAAAAGACTCTTAGTCTTTTGGAGGGTGACTTTCATATCTTAACTTGTTTAAAAGAATGTGAACGTTGTGGTAGATGCAGTTTAGGCACCTTTGTTGGTCCTGTCGGTTGACTTTGGTCTGAAGCTGGGGTTGAAGCTGAACGTGGTCATGCTGTTCATCTTCAGAGAGATGAATTTTATTGCTTTTCACTCCCTGGGAAATGCTGTGGTTCTGTTAGCAGCTGGCTCTCCCCAGGACTCTGCCTGCAAAGAGCACACTCAGGTCAATGTATCAGGCAGTTTCTTTCTGGAGGGCATTTCCATAGGATCGGCTAATGCTTGGCAGCTGGAGGGTCAACTCCGATAAAAACCATCTCATTTGCTTTTAAGCCTTGACTATTTTGTTCTTTGTAAAATGTGCAAACAATTTCACGAAATGGTTATTCATGAAAAAATATGTCTCATGAATATAATTTTATGCATGGTTTAACATAAGACATTTAGAAGCGAAATGTCTCATAAATCAGATGCCTTAAAAACCCCGAGTTAGGCGACAGCACGAGTCAGGTTTTCAGTTAGTCTCCTCGGTTCTACTTTAGTCTCATAGGACATTGAACAAGACTCTTGGTCCTGGATTGTTTCTCTCGTCTTTCCGTCATGACCACCAGACAGTACTTTCTTGGCATTTTCAGGAATAAAAATTACTATTTATTAAGCACCTACTGTGTGTCCAGTACTGCATCGGTACTTAAAGGTACTATCTCGTCTTGGGAGTATAACAAAAGTCTCTTTCAGACCCTAAATACACATTTTCCTGGAAACAGAGCTCTCTTTCCTCATGGTGGTCACTCCTCCTACGCAACTCAGGGCAGGAGGGTCTCTTCCTGGCTCTAGAGTTTATTTGTCATTGTCCTCATCCATTACTAGCAAGGCCCTTTTCTTTCTTGTCCAGTGATAGGTTTGGAAATATAGGTGGGTCGTAGTTCCTCTCAAGGAATGGGAAATGAAGGCTCCTGGGAATGGCCTTCTGGCTCTTAAGTACCAAATGCTGGGAGAAGGACTTAGCCTCTGGGGGTTGGTGTATCTCCCTGCAGCGCACAGAACCACCTCTAGGGGGTGCTGAGCCGAGAAGTGGGAAAAACTTGGCTCCTTGATGATGTCACAGAGCGCTGAAGAGGACTACCCTGGAGCAGTCCCTACCCAGAGACTTCTAGTTATGAGATAACACATTTCCTTCTTGTATAAACAGTTTGATGTGGCATTCTTGATCATTCTAAGTCATGTAAGAGTGACTTCCACTGATGGTGTGTGCGTTTGTGGATTGTTGGATATATACAGGGTCATTCTTAAACAGTATGCCAGGTAACGCTTTCAATCCATTGCAAAACAACGTAAAATAAAACAATCAAAACTGACGTATTGACTCCTCCATTGTTCAGGATGCTGGTAATAATAAAAACATTTATTTTTCATTGAGTGTTTAATACACAGAGACAGTATTCTCAGCGTTTTACCCGCAGTATCTTATTTAATCCCTATGATGTGATGGAGTAAGAATTCTAGTTAATGCCGTCTTACAGGTGACAAATTTGTAGTTGTCAGAAGCTAAGTGTTATAGCACTATCAGAATTCTAGCTGAGGCTGTCTGACTGAATCATATAAGCATAGCCACTGGGATATGCTGACTCTTCTTGGAGTAATAATCTAGGAAAGGTTCATTACCTTAAAATGTTTCTAATTTCATGACAAAATATGTCTTTTTTTAAAGAAAATTCATCAGCTACATTTGCAAAATAAATCGGTGGCCTTTTAACAATAGAAAATTGAAATTATTAGATATTAACTACAAAAAATGTCCTTCCCTGAAGAACATCAGATTTTATGGCAATAATACTAAATAATATGGTTTGGGTGCTATGCAATTACTATGTGCTATTTTAAGAATTTCACATATATTGTATTTAACACATGAAAGACATTTATGAGACAGATGCTATTATTATTCCCATAATATGGATAAGAAGAACAAGGCACAGAGACACTGAGTAGAAGTAGCTGTTAAGCGATGGGTGCATATGGATTTTCACTAGACTCTACTTCCATCGCTCAGACTCTAGGTTTTGCTGCCTCCCATATTTTCTTATCAGAAGAAAGACACATTTCTTTTAAATACTTTCTTTTGCTTTGTTTTATAAACATATAATTTTATAAATATAAATTGTATCTGTTATAAATTTAAAAGTGAAATAATTACATCACAATTTACTTTGCAGTTACAAACATAACTGATAGGTACACTACCAAACTGAGTAAGACCTATTCTTTTCACTTTGGATGGTCACAAATGTTTCCATAGATTTATTATTTTAAGGGGAAATTTGTGGTTGCTTACTCTGGTGCTTTGGAAACAGAATGTTCTTGAAAACTCACCAACTTAGCCTTCCGCCCACAGAACCAGGCCTTAGTTCACAATGTGTATTTTAATAATCCCACACTTCATCATAGAAGTCCTCTCTTCTTTACAGAAGACACGATGGTAAAAGTACCTGGTGTTAAACATCAACGAATTTTAATACACTTTCAGCAGAGCAAGGGTCCAGTAGGCTGAGTTTGGGGTTATTTCTATGCAGTGTCATAACAGATTGATGGCATATGTGTTTCTGACTTACATAAATATCTTCTAACGTGTCAATGTCGTGTCCTGGTGCCAAGGGGTAATGCAGAGTATATTTCAGATGTAAGAAGTTCAGCCAATATAGATTGGGAAAAATTGGTGTAGAACAGTGGTTCTCAGTCTTGGCTGTGTATTGGATGTGGAGAGCTTTCAAAAATACTGCTGCCTAGATCTGTCTCTCAAAGGTTCTGATTTGGGGCCTGGCCTGGGCTTTGGGACTTTTAAGAGCTCTGTGGATTTTGGTGCAAAGCCAATGCTGAGAATCCCTCATGTAGAATAACTCATGGTGCAGAAGAGCCATCCCCAAATGGCTCAGCTATTAACTTCCAGTAACTGTCAAATGAAGACATCTAAAAAATCAATAAAAAACTTGCTAATATGAAATAAAATATTTAATTAAATAAATTGCAAGGGATTTATAATGCAGGAGAACAAAACCACAAAATTTTGTCTCCTCTAGATTCATGGAACAAACATAAGAAATAGGTTGACTTGGGTGAAACGAGCAAAATATGAAGACTCAAATAATTTCAAAGCCTTCTTTTATTGTGTGTGACTTTTGGGTTATTAAGTTTAACTCTTTCGTGGGGGGTTCTTTTGCCTTTAATTTATTGCTGTTAAAGCATGTCCTAAGGAGGCCCCCAGAATCCCAATTTTTTTTTTTTTTTCAGTATGAGAAGAACTCTTCCTTATGTACTAATCTCCCTCATTGTCTCTACTTCTCTTTTTCCCGACAAATGGTTAATCAGGAAAAAGAATGCTAGAGAAATTAAAGGAATGCTGGCCCAAACATGTTAGGGTAAGCCAGTCTCCGAGGAAGGAAAGGCATCTGTGCTTTTGACATTTGTTTGTGAAAAGACTAGACCTCTGTGTCTCAGCTGATTTGGGGAGCAAATAGTTTTTTGGGAAGACGTATGGGTAGATTCCTCAGAGCCCCACAGGTCCCTCCTCAGCAGTGTCCTCTTCCTTTGTGATTTCAAGACACTGTTTCCAGCAGATGAGCGATTGGTTGGGGCAGACGTTGGCACAAGTTACCGTGGACTCGCTCTAATGTTCTTCTCAAACTGATCTCCATTCTTCCTCATGAACCACGCACTCCCAACAAAATCTTTAGTCACTATGCTTTGAATATATACATCTTTTTTCACATCCTTTTGCCTCTTTCATATGATTTTCTTCATTTGGAAATCCCTAGCGAGGCCAAATTTCTTTGTTGAAGCCATTCTTGTCACCTCTAGGCCACAGCAATTTCTTTCCATCATCCATGAGACACATTTTTCTATAGCTTTCAAATTGTGATTTTATTCTTCTCCCTGGCATCACTTGCAGTTTTCACTATTTTTCAATTTTAATGTGTTTTTTTTTTTTCTCTCAAAATGGAAAATAAGCATCCTGGAGGCTGAAAGTGGACAACATATTTGGTGCCACCCCAACACTTCCTAAATCCCACGTCACTCTTGGTATAGGTCCTTGTACACGTTGGGCATTAAGTGAAGTGAAGTAGGTGCCAAGCATACGCACAAATGCACACACAAGGACTTACATCATGCACTGACCTGCCGAGGCAGTACCTAACCTGATGGATCTAAGCAAGAGTGTACACTCTGCCTCCAGGCACTCATTCATTCTAGGACCATTCAGAGACCTAACAGGCTGGACGTTAGATTCTGGAAGAGGGACCCCAACCCTCGGTCCGTGGGGACTTTAAGCTTCATGAGTAGAGAAGCGTGAGTCCCTCTCCTTGTGCGAGCAGGCACTGGGATGCAATGGCCCTGCAGAGTGGCAGAAACCTCCCTCTGGTCCTGACCTGGTCGATTCAGGTGTAAGAGCAGTGGGAGCGCCGGCTTCTTCCATGCTACTCTTAGAGACCAGGTTAGAATAGTGCTGTTGTGTGGGCTTGGTGTTCATCCCCAAAGATAAAACATGGCGGTGAGCTGGGGTCCAGTCTTGGTGGTGATGGTGATTGTTTACGCACTGGGCTCCAGTCAATTTCTAGTCAATTTCCAGTCCAGTTGCTGGAGGGAAGCTTCTTTCCTCAGATGTTGCCAGTATACATAGGATCTGTCCTGTGTTGGATAGGACTTCTCTCATATTCGTTGTGTTCATAATGTGAAATTGCTGGTATTTGACCCTTTTCTGACCTACAAAATTCAATGTTAGAAGATTAAATCTATTACTTATAGATAATACGCGTATTTATATGTGTAGTAACAAGTAACAAGAAACTTGTATAATGTAACAGAAAAAGAAATGAAACATAAGTTAATGTATTTCAAACTTGGAATAGCAGTCTCTGACCCACTTGACATATTTCTATTTAGGTTAAGTTTTACTTTAACAGGATCTCTTTTGAGACTTTTTGTTTTGTTTTGTTTCGATACTGAAACTCCCTGCAATGTCCTCGGTTTCATCCTCAAGGACATATAGCCATAATATTCTGGGAAATGTGGAAATCATACACAAACTCCTCTTTTGTGTGCATACCTAAAAAACCCGCAATAATCCTTTAATAAAATTCTGGTATTTGCTCTTTGTGCCTGATCATTTCCCAACAGAAGTGCATTAAAAACCACAGCTCATAGCTCGGAGCTAAAGCACCTTTGAGAATGCCACTCAGAGCAGGGTCCTCACTGCAAAGCCTCCTCCTCTGTCCACTTTTCTGTATCCTTTGGGTAAAAAGCACCTACTATGAACATATGTCTCTGCCAGGAGACATTGGCTGAATGAGTTAAGTTTGGTATCTTGGTTTCTGTAGCTCAGTGAATGGGTCTCACACTATGTAATTTGTGAAATATTTATTGGCTTCAGATGTTTTCCCATAACCAAAACAGAAGGTAGGACATACAATGCCCAACACACAATACAAAGCAATTATAATTAGCTTCGGGACATGTGAAATCAGTCATTTTGTGCATAGATAAATCATTTTCTGTCTTTGAAGAGTATGTTGTTTTATGTACTTTTCCATTAACAGTTCCCAATCCTTGGGAATTCCCAGATCCCCAGATTCCTGACTCTCAAGTATGGCTTCTTAATAGCTGCACAAAAAATTGCCATCTTTATGATACTAAGACAATTTGATTGATTACAATTTTTTCTTTTTTATAAGTGGTGATAAAATGACTTGTACCCAAATCTCTTAATTTCTCAGAAAAAAAATCACATTCCTGTAAGTTGAATTATCAGGTCTGATGGTCTGAGCATAAAATTAACTTAGGTACAAAATGTACTTAGCCACAATGAAACTTCCAAAAAACAGAGATCTTTAAAGCCACATTCTATAACCACAATGAAATAAAATTAAAAATTAACAATAATAGCAACAACCGAATTTTTAACCATTTTTGAATTAAAGATTAAAAGAATGTTACAAAAAGGTTAGAAATTATCAAAATGAGAGCACATTGTGTAATGCCTATGAAATGTGATTTCAAGTATTTTGTTATTTAAAAAATAATTTTACTAGATGAAAATATTTAAAATAAATTAAAAGTTTAATTTAAAAGCTAGAAAAAATATTATTAAATGAAAAATTGAAAATTAATAATTATGAATCAGATGAATAAATTAAAATTTAAAAATAAAATTGATGAGTATAACCAAATGTTGGTTCTTTAAAAATAAAATATCATTGGATTTGGTGATGACTTTTTATTTATTTTTTTCAAATAAAATTTATTATACACACACACACACACGTATATTATTTATTTATTTATTTTGGTTTCAGGAGTAGAATTTAGTGATTCATCACTTACATATAGCACCCAGTGCTTGGTGATGACTTTTTAGACATAACACCAACTACATGATCCATGAAAGAAATCACTGATAATATAGATGTCATTAAAATAAAAAATTTCTGTGCTGCAGGGGATACTGTCAATACAATCAAAGACAAGTTATAGACCAGGAGAAAATATTTGCAAAAGATATATTTGGTAAAGAACCATTCTCCACAATATACAAATAACTCTTAAAACTCAATGTTAAGAAGATGACTTGATTAAAAAATGGGATAAAGACTTTGCTACCTCATGAAAGAAGATAAACAGATGGCAAATAAGCATATGAAAAGATGCCAACATCACACATCATCAGGGATGTGTGAATTAAAGGAACGATTAGACACCCCTGGACACCTATGAGAATGGCCAGGATACTAAGAACAGCCACAAGGCCAAATGCTGCTGAGACTGTGGAACAAGAAGACTCGCGAACAGCTGATGGGGATGCAAAATGGCGCAGCTACTTTGGAAGACAGTTTGGCAGTTTCTTACAAAACGAAACATAATCTTATCTTATGATCTGGTGGTTACACTCCTTGATATTTATCCAAAGGAGCTGATAACTTATGTCTATTCAAGTACCTGCACACAGATATTTACAGTAGCTTCGTTCATAATTGCCAAGACCTGGAAGCAACCGAATTGTCCTTCGGTGGGTGAATGGATAAATATATTTTGGTAGATCCGGACAGTGGAATGTTATTTCACGCTGAAAAGAAATGAGCTACTGATCCATGAAAAGACAAGGAGGAACCTTAAATGCACATCACTAAGTGAAAGAAACCACTCTGAAAAGTCTCCATGCTGTATGATTTCAACTATATGGCATTCTGGAAAAGGCGAAAGTATGGAGACGGTAAAAAGACCAGTGGTTGTCAGAGGCGGGTTAGGGAGGTAAGGGATAAATAGATGGGGCACAGAGGGTTTTGAGGGTAGTGAAACTAACCTGTATGATATTGTAATGGTGGACACATGTCATTATACATTTGTCCAGAGCTATAGAATATACAAGAACGATATAAACAAAATCAAGAAGCTTCTCTTAAACATTAATAAAAAGTGTTGTAGATTGGTCAATAATTTTAGTCCTCAACTATTTGAATAAGCCAATTTTATTTTTGTTTGTTTCGTTTGGGAAAACTCTCCTTCAAATTGGCAGCGGGTGATCTCAGAGTCACCCACAAAGACATTTTTCAAAAATGGCACATCTTTATATTTTTATTTCTTGCAGGCAGATGTTAGATGCACCAAAAGATAGTAATTAAACTTTCATTAAAGAAGATTGAAAAGGAAACTCAGTGTCCTACTAATTTCTGGCTGTTTTGGATGCTGGCTCAGGCGATTAATGGTTTCTAGTCTCTAAGTGCCTAACCCTTGATCTTGCCATTTTTGGCTTAAAGGCTTTCTTAATTCTGTAATGTTGTGTAAGTTGCCCTCCTGACATTTTTGAGCCCCAAGACTTTTCATTGTAAGAGCTTAAAAAAACTCATGATTTAGATTTGTGGGCACAAAGTAGGAGAGGTATAGATTTATTTGTATAAGCTGTTGAATGAATATGTCTAGTATCCCATTACATGGTTTCTGACTGGAACTATTAAAATTATACAATGAATCAAGCATAATGATCGATCTGAAAAAGTAAAAATTTCCTACCTCTTTCAGTCTGAAATTCAATTTTACTCCGGCGTAGTCCCAATGTCCATCATACCAACTGAGGTAGGCTCAGGCTACTTAATGGTTTCCATTGCCTTAGAGTGCTTAACCTTTGTTCTAGCCATTTCTGGTATAAAACCTTTGGGACATGAGATTCAGAAGAGATGTTGAACTCAGAGCTCTCCTTGGTCTCTCCCTATTATATAGGTTTATCCTTATTCTCAGAAGAATCCTGGTACTAACTGATAATGCTGGACATTTCCCAAAGGGAGTATTTGCTAGACCTCCCTTCCCTCCTTCCTTGATTTTGACTCAGGAAAGGCTGAGAATTAAAATGATAATCACAGAGGAAATGGTAACCACCAAGGTTCAAGGAGTTTTCATTTTTTTCATGGTAATTCATTATGATAGGTGTATACTTTATCACATATTAAGTCTTAAGTTAGTTTATGGGTTTTAGGCTACTTCGTTCTTCCTATGCATTAATTAGAAATTTAGACTATTTTTATCATGTTGTAAATGTAGCACAAATAGATACCTTGTTGATGAACATTTAGTTCCTGTCGTAGGTTATGACTACTATGCCTCTAAGCATTTTTGGATCTTAGGTAATATAAGATAAACTTTTTTTTTTAGAAAAGAAGGATACATTTCTTGCAATATATATTAAAAACACTCCATCGAATGTCATATTCAGTAGCTAAGGTACTGAAGTAATGACACGTGAAGACAAAATCTATACAAAGATTTGTCCATTTTGGTTTTATAAAAAGTGACTTACAAATAAAGGAGCAAATTCATTCAAAGAATAATTTAATTTTGTTTTATTCTTTCTTTTTTTATTTAATTAACGGAATTGATTGGAGTTTATACAGTACTTTATAGTTCTTGTCAAGTGTAAAATTCACAAAATACATGTCACTAACTTTAAGTTTATTAGGCAGGACAATTATAAGCTCTTTTGTTCGAACGGGTTGATGTCACAATGAAAGTAGCCCTTCGATTGCTACTTTCCTTGTGGTAATTTACATAACATTATCAATAAAGTGACTTAACTTGTGGAGCAATTTCTGTGGCAATCAACCCAACGTAATTAGATTTTTCTCATAGGAATACTGTCAGCCTTTATTACTAAATAGTTAGCCTACAAAGTAATAGTACATATTTCAAAAAATCAGCCGCATGATTTCATGCTTAGGATTTAAGTTAAAAATCATACCCAGAATGAAATGTGTGGAGAACACATACATCGTTCTAATTTAAATTCTGTTATGAGGTTTTATTTTTTAAGCCAAGAGTGAATTTTGCTTTTATTGCAAAAGAAAATATGTACTGTTCTTTAAGAACAGTGTATAACTCCTGTGAGTGCCATTTATAAAATCTAATAAACTCCTCTGTAGTACTTGTAAATCAGCATAAATTTGACATTATTCCAAAAGATTGATATGATTTTGTGTAACTTGAGGAATATTGTCCAATCCCTGGACGTTACTTTGTGTAGAACTTGTACATTTTCTGTAGACATGTGAGATTCAAATTACTAATCAACATTTTAAAAATTTACCTTTCCAGAATGTAGAAATATTAACTGTCTATTTACTGTTAAAAGAATTTATGTGGTATACTACTTCAAAAGGAAAAAAAATCTTAATTCTCTTTTGGTCTTTTAATTATAACTATACGAATCATATTTGTGGTTTGATTAATTATTTTGTACTATGAGGCTGATACCGTCAGCTCAGAAAATTTGCATACTATAAGATAATAATTTCAATGCTACCAGGTTGTCATAAATAACAATTTATAAGGTATTTTCATAATATGGTTAAATTAATCCAAATACAACAGACCTCTAGGGGATACACCAATGGGCCACAGGGATTCACAGAAGTCCCAAGAATTCTACATCTAATGTTGATGTTCTTCAATTATTTTCTTTAAAGATTTTATTTATTTATTTGAGAGAGAGAGAGCATGAGTGAGAGAGCAGAAGCAAAGGGAGCAGCAGAGGGAGAGGGAGAAGCAGACTCCCCACAGAGCAGGGAACCTGACAGGGCACTGGATCCCAGGACCCTGGGATCATGACCTGAGCTGAAGGCAGACGCTTAACTGACTGAGCCACTCAGGTGCCCCTCCTTCAATTATTTTTAACCAAAGTCCAGTTTGGACTTTGTGTGATGTCAAAGAACAAGGAAGATTTCTTTAACTAAACATGCAAACAAACAGCAGACAAGCCTTATTCACAGTCTAAAGAAAAAATAATAATTTTACCATATGCAAGAATGGTAATTCATTTGGTCCAAATACATCATCTTACTAACTTACATTACTAATATCCGCTGCACTCAGTCCTTTGAATGGACCTGTTTCCTCTCTCCCCTTTCCTCTAAATCAAAGGGAAAATGTGAAAATTACTCAGCCCCATAAGAAGCAATTGACTCTATGGCCAAAGAGAGGAACTCAAGTCTGGAGGCAAGTTTGGGTAGACATGACAAGGAGGGGAGGAGCAAAGCACCAATGGGATGAAAGGGTCCAGCCAAGTTTCTCCTATGACTTGATTTGGTTGGTTGCTAGCCAGGGGCGTCAGTGGACAGACCTGGGATAAAGGAACTGCTCAGAACCCAACTCAACCAATTAGCTGTACAGACTTCTGACTGAAATGGCGAAAGGACTTCCAGTCTCGACACCTGAGTAAGAACCCTACTCTCCATCCATGTGGTGTTTGGAAGGACTGGTCTGGCAGCTAGCCCATTGTAGCATCCCTCATGAATGTTTCTGTGGTCTGTGTAGGGCTGATCCTTCACTCTCGGCTTTTCATATTGCAAAGAGGAATTGGAAGTGAGCATGACTCAGGAGACGGCAACTTGGCCCAAGATGTGTTTGTTAGTGCCAGTAACTTTCAGACTTCTGCTCATGTGGAGAGTGATCACTAACAAGTTTTCAGAAGGGTAGAAATGGTATTTCCTATTATCTGCCTATGGGACTGCTGCCAAGTGACTGTCTGCCCACTACGACCTGCTTCACCATCAATCCATAAGTAAAATGACATCACCAAACCACCAAAAGCACTTCAATGTATCAGTCTATGCATAGTCATGGTTTCTAACTTCTATAAATCTACTGCTTATTAGCAGATCCCAGAAATATAAATGTAGGAATCAAGAGAGTACTGGAAAGCCCAACCACAGGACACCAGTGATTTATTAGAAAATTAGCATTCCCAGAGTCTCAGTGAGACTTTTTCCTGTCACTACATTTTATGAACTCTGCAGCTTTTGGTTTACTTTGAGAATAATTCCTTCCTTGGAAAAGTCTAGAATCTATGTCCTCATGTTCACCATGGTGGGTAGGCTGGGCAGGGCAGTTACAATGAAGACGTCCCCTGGAACCAGTTTGTAGTCTTTAAATCTCAGCTGTACTGGTTTCTTGGTACTTATTCTTAGTGCTTTACTTAGTCTGTATTTCAATGAAGTCATCTCTAAAATAGATACCATGTTTGTTACCTAATTAGTATGTTGTGAGGATCAAATGAGATAATATTCTCACATCTAGAAAAGCATCTGACTTTTAGTAAAAACTAAAAAGGAAGGAAAAAGAGCTATTATCCTGCCAATACCATGTCTTTTTTCAGTCAAGGAAAAAAAAAAAAAATGACAATGGCTTTCATAGCTCCTGTCTTGTCCCTGTGGAATGTGAATGGGCAGCTGATATTCTTGCTTTCAATCCCATGATGCAGACAGATGTCAGCTGTAGCACCTAAGGAATATTCTGGAAATGCTAGTTGTGTCAAATGACTGTGTTGCCCCCAATAGTCCAGTAATAAGTTCATGACTAGGCTTTTTCTTGAACTGTTTCTGTCATCTGAAGGGAAGGGAAAAGCCACCCATCGCCCACCATCCCCTGCGCCCTCCAAAGAAACCTCTTAGTGTAAGGAAAAACTATGATTAAATTAGAAGTTTATATGACTATTTTTGCTTGTAAGTGTATTAATTAATTACACTAAATTTGAGAAGGAAGGGACTAATCTGGGGTAAGATATTTGAACCAGAGATGAACAGGAGGTGATGCAGTTTTGTGACAGGAGAGTTAACCTGGGTGATATTAGGGATCTGAAAGTGGCAATGGCAAACAAAGAGATCTATGGTAAAAATAATTGTTTCAGGAAAAAAAAACAAATAAACCACTTCTACATACAATTATTGAGGTGCAGATTTGGGTCGAAATGAGAAAGTAAAGGAAATGTTCGTACACATAGAATCATACCATGTGCAGTCTTTTGTGACTGGCTTCTTGTGCTTAGCATAACATTTTCAAGGTTCATCTGAATTGCAGTACACATCCGTACCTTTGTTGATCTACTGTACATCCATTGATAGACTTTGGGTTGTTTCTACTTTCTGGCGAGTAAGGATAATGCTACTATGAACATCTTGTACAGATCGCTGTGTGGGTGTATATTTTTGTTTTTTCTTGGGCATATACCTAGAAGTGAAATTGCTAAGTCATAAATGGTAAGTCCAAGTTCATCATTTTAAGAAACTCCCAAACCATTTTTCAAAGTCACTGTGCCATTTTATATTCCCACTAGTGATTTAGGGGGAAACTATTTTCTCAACATCTTCAACACATATTATTGCCTGTCTTTCAGGGCCTCCAAATCTGTCTGGGTCTTAGCTGGAGTCTGTTGCCACCTGACAGCATTTGCAGGCCTCAGTTTCCCTGTGGAGAGGGAGGCTTCAAGGTCCAGTCATTGTCTGCCCCTCATAGGACAGAAACAGTGATTCGTCCAATCTGCTTCGATGGCCAAAATTTGCTTGCTTTAGGAGGTGGGCTGGGAGAATAAAGAGGATGTGGAAACTGGATCTGCAATTTTTCCTTTCCTCGGAAAAGATTGCCTGATTTCCTGGCCATGAAGCTCATCCTCGGTCCCTCTTTTTGCTCCTCTAGCCAAGGTAAGAACCTTGGTCGAGTCCAGTTTGAGAGGCCAGAGGACAGGAACCGATGCCTTACCTGTTTGATCCAAACTGGCATTATTCCTACCCAACCATTTTTGTCTTTCTCCACTAGGAAGTGATCGCTGTGAGGGCAGAGATTTTGACTCATTGTCACTCCTGCTCCTGGACTAGTGTCTAGCCTATAGGAGGCACTTGATAAACTTGATATTCGCTATTGAGTGAATAAAGGGTTGATACTTTCTACAGCAGCACACAATCCCAGAAGAAAGGAATAACACTATGGGAAACTTCCTGAGGGAAAGAGTGATATCTGAGATTTTTAATTCCAAGCCAAAAAAATCTGTATTTACACATATGATAGACCACTCAATGAATCAAAAGCTACATGTAGGTCTTAGGAGAAACAAATGAAAATTGAAAAAAAAAATCTAGTAGACCATGTGGAGTTGATACAAAGGTAAATAAAAGAAAAATAATTCTGGAGTGCAGAAGCTATGGAAAATAACTGGTAAGGATTATTGCATTGTTCTACGTAGATAACTAAGATTAAATAATCATAGAAATCAGGGCCACATAATACAATATAAAGGCCATACATTTTCAAAAGGTAAATGTATAATCAATATATTCAAGAGATAGGAAGGGAAATTAGTGGGCTAATTCTGTTATCATTCATAGCATTTAAATGTAATGCATAAAGTATAATTTAAATTTTGCATATTTAAAAATAAAAGCATTGCAACCAAACCTTCATAAGGATTTTTTCTGATTGCTTTTCTTAAATGTAGGTAAATATAATATTTCAGAATTCTTAAACTAATGAAGCCAATAAAATTCAGCAACTCTTCCGATTATACTCTAATTTGTTTTTTAAACTGGCTCGATAAAGTACTTTAATTTAAATAAAAATTCATTTCATTAAGATGACCTTTATTAATTTTATGTATGGTACCATTTCTGACTAATCAATCTAATCTGTCTGTCCATCAGTTTAGTTAACTTCCTGTCTGGCTATCCTTCAGGGCATCTTTCCTTTACCTTTTTAGAAGTATGGAGTCATTTTGAGAAGAGGGCCACTAAATGTTCTGAGTGGGGAGATTTGAGATGTTTTCATCTCCTTTTTACTATTTTATATTTCTTGAAATTTCTTTATAATAACCATGAATCATTTGTATAGCACCTGTTAAAGACATTTCTTCTTCAAAAATTAAAAAAAAAAAAGGCACGTAAGGGAATGCAATATTAGAATAGGAACTTCAGCTGAAAATGTAAGTGCTTTTACAATATAAAGATAGATGATTTAACACAAGCAGTGTAAACTCAAGTATATTGCTTACCACTCATTTCCATAAAAATTGCGTTGGTGACTCACTCCAGTTTATCTTGGGTGCCCTGTCTATTTATTGTGCGTATCCTGACTAATACCACGACATGATTATTTTAGTATCAGTCTTTCAGAACTTACCATTTTGATGTTTGGCTGGTCCCGCGATTAATCACATACCTTTTTTTTTTTTTTTTTTTTTTTGAGCACTCAAATAGTTTTTCTGAAGTTTTGGAATATATTTATTTACATTTTTATTTGTAAAGAAAGAATGAAACTAAAAAAAAAATAAGTTGGATGTGTTGGGGTCTGAGCAGATACTGCTTCTCTGCCCTTTGACACACGGTTGGCCAGCAAGCCACCAGAGCGAGCTGCCGGCGACACTTGGCTAGACCTTCCCACCCAAGCCGACATGGACGGGCCTGAGGACCTGTGCTCTGTTTTTCGGTTCTGGCTGTGCCTTCTCTCTTGGTAACCCTCCTTGGCCCTCCGTGGGCTGGGTAAAATTTTTACACAGATCTAGTTCCAATCCATTTGCTACGGGATTCTTTTTTTTTTTTTGAGATTTTATTTATCTATGAGACACAGAGAGAATGAGTTGGGGGGAGGGGTGGCAGGAAAGGGAGGGAGAAGCAGACTTCCGGCTCAGTGGGGACCCCGATAGGAGGCTTGATCCCAGGACCCCAAGATCATCACCTGAGCCAAAGGCAGACACTTAACCAACTTAGCCACCCAGGCGCCCCTGCTTTGTGATTCTAAGCTCTACTTAAAACCACAGATATATACTTGTCTTCAAATCCATCAGGTCATATGCAATAAATATGTATGGCTTTTGTATGTTAGACTTCAGTTAAGGGGAAAAAAACCCAAAAAACAAAAACAAACAAACAAACAAGCATGAAGGTCCTTTTACTAGATGGTAAGGAATGAAAAACCCTCTGAGATTCCCAGGTACCAGGATTCTCTGGGTTTCACTGTCATTCTTCGCATTTGATCTCATCAGTTCTTCTGAGATTCTGACCTTTTTAAGTAGCCTTAGCCTGTCAGTGTTTTCATTAGCCAGTAACCCAGACAGAGTTGGTTGGCTTTGTTTGTGTCCTGCTGTAACTTACTGAGCAAACACATATGCACCCTTTGCAAGAGAATCTCTTAATTTCCACAGAGAGAGGACCTTAAATCCATATTAATAAGTAGAAATCTTTTCCCAAAGGCAATTAAATCCATCCAAGAAAGGAATCATTTTCTGTTCCTGACAAGAACTAATTTCCAACAATATTGGCTCCCCAGTTGTTATTAATTTCCTTAATCATTTTTATGAACCCAAATAATTTCCGGATTTAGGATCTCATAAAATTTGTCTTGATTTGACCGTATTTCAAAAGATCAAGAATGGCCGTTGCTTTTGGCAGGTTTGTCATGTCAATTGTTAACAATTAAGGGACTTTTGTTCCCACCCGCATCCCACACAAACATGTTTGTACCACCACTAACACAACCCTACCTTTATACACATATACACAAATGCATCATAGGCAAAGAAGTCCTCTGGAAGCAGGCAGCTGATCTAGTAAAGAGAAAGCACTGTATTTCACACTTACACACATAAAAATATTTATTAGTATGAGCTTATTTTAAAAGTATGGTCTGGTACTATTGAGAGATACAACTACGATAAAAACAAAAACAAAGACAAAAACAAAAAACCCACCAGATATTTCAGCAAAAATATTCTGGACTTGGTTCATTCTCGAAAAGTCTAAAATAACTCAATCTCATAGGGAAGTAATATTATGCCATTTGTGTATCACTACTATTTACTTCTAATTCATGTCTTCAAGTGATAATGATCACAGAGACACACTTTATCCCCATTCAAGGATATTTTTTCAGGTCCCTGATGACATGTTTACTAGGTGCCATAACTGAAATGAACATTTTATAATTGAATATTCTGAGCAGAAAAATTTGTTGCAATTCTATGTGCAATTGACAGATGAGTCATTTAGCGGATTCACTAACTTCAAAAGAAACTTACGAACTTGAGACATGGGCAAATATAACGACCAGGATTCTTTACATTTGATTAGCTTGTTATCGAGAAATATGAAAATACAAAACAGCATCAAAATATGAGGAAAGTAAATCATTTGAGGACATATTAGTTTGGATATTTTCCTGAAATCACATTTCTTTTCCTTTTCTGCTGTAAGTAACTAACCCAAGCAAGGTGAACTTCGCACCAAGGATGGCATGGCTCATCAGAAAAGCAGTCAGCAAAGTGCTACAGTTGTTGATTGGTAGGTGGTTTTCTCTCTTCTTTTCTTCTGCCCCAGCAAAATCAGTTATGCAGTTGTCAATTTAGCATATAATCGCTCTCCCTGAAATCAATATTGGCTGACTGTATTAATGAGCTGAGCTATTGATAGATAGGCAGTGGGCCTACAATGGCTGTCACTTTTCAGTGCAACCTCAAATTCCAGTGCTTTATTGCTGCTATGATTTCCCCAGCTATTGATTTAGTCTTAGATAACTCTGTTTTTGGCAGAATCTCTACATATTTTTTGATTTTACGTATGACTAGATATTCAGTATTACCGAAAACACTTGACGTAGAACCCATTTGTAAGAGCCACACTGGGTTTGGGCAACAGTGGAAGATTCCAAAATGATTCCATTAATTAAAAGGGGATGGATGGTTGCTGGAACTTTTAGAATGCTATCTACGGTTAATTGCAGCAAGGGACAATGAGTGAGTGATAATAGCGCATGGGACAGTTCATGGGCGCCTACTAGATTCCAGGCATTCTACTTATGGCCACACAACTAGACCTCTGCAAAACTCTATGAGCTTGGAATTTCTGAAAGTTTTAATGCTTGAATAAATTTGCCTAAATCATGGTTGGTGGGTGGCAGAGTTGGATTTGAAGTCAAATCCAGAGTACTTTCCTCAAACAGAGATACTCCCAAATACACAATACACGTTTCTGATTCAATCCTGCATCCCACGCTAACATTCGATTAACCACCATCATCCTATCATCACTACTACTCCATTTGCGTAGACATTCCATTTCAGCACCCTGCAGAGGATGCTTTGCATATGCTTTTTTAGCAATCACGCAAGACTCTACATATTTTTATCTTCTATTTTATCTTTATTCTATTTTAATCTTCTATGTGATTCCAGAGGGAATCGTTAAGTAATGCTTGAGGTTCACATACCTAGTAAATTGTGAATCTGAACTTTGAGGGCTGCATTCTTAACTTGAATGCCATTTAGAAATAACTGATCATTTTGTATTAGTTTCCTTTTGCTGCTATAACAAATTACGATAAATATAGCGGCGTAAAATGAGACAACCTTATTATCTTACATTTCCGGATGTCAGAAATCTAGAATGGGATGGCTGGGCTGCATTCCTTCTGGAGTCTTTAGGGGAGAATCCATCTTTTCCCCACCTTTTCCAGCTCTTAGTGGCCACCCACGTTCCTTGTCTCGTGGGCCCACATTATTCTGACCTCTGCTTCTGTTGCCACATTTCCCTCTCTAGGTTCCTCTTGCCTTCCTCTTTCACTTATAAGGATCCTTGTGATTCATTCAGTCTACTCTGTCAGTTCAGGTTAATCTCCCCCATTTCAAAGCCAGCTGACTAGTAATCTCAATTCTATCTGTAACTTTAATTCCTCTTTGTCATGGAGCATGACATTCTCACAAATTCTAGGGATTGGAATGTGGACATCTTTATGGGCAGCATTATTCTGCCGACCACAGCTTCCTGGTTACCTTGAGATGTGCTTGGTTTCGTGATTAGTTCACAAATTGATGGAGCCAGATTTCCTAGGGATTGAATTCCAGCTCTATCACTTACTAGCTATGTGTCCTTGAGCATATTAGTGAACCTCCTTGGGCCTCAGTTTCCTCTTCAGTAAAATGTAGATAAATACCAACATCTTCCTCTTGGATTGATGAGGGATGCAATAATGGAGTATTTGTAAAAAAGAAAATTAATACATGATACCCAGAAAGTGCCATGTAATTCTTATGTAAAAATAAGAATAATTTCCTCTATTGATGGGATATAAATGAAGGATATCAGAATTACACAAGTCACATAAATATTTGACTATATGGGTATAATACAGACACATATAAGATTTAGATAATGATTAAATTATGTACGACTTTTCAATTCCCACCTTAAATCTAACAATAAAAAAGCAATGCCTACCTGCAAGTAGGAACTACTATTGTTCAGTTTAGGAAGATATACAAGTTTTCAGGAAGGCCAGTAGTTGTGGGATAACTGACAAGATTTTCTGCCTGAAGCAAAGCTTCTGTCCTAGTCATCAGGAATCATCCCCCTGAGAGCAGAAAACAGCTCTAGGAGGTGATTCATTTAACTTCATATGCCCTAATAATAAACAAACGACATTTTCATCCTCTCAGAAACAAGACACACTTCCCCTGTCAGAGAGAAGGAAGGGGTTGGGGGGACAGTATGTGTAGGAGCCCCATATCATTTTCCTCATTGGCCTCCACTACAAATGCACACACACGTGCACAGTCACCACCGACCTTTATGGATGACAGCGGGAAGAAAGCAGGAAACTGGGGGGCGGGGGGGATCAGGATTCCTGAGGAGACTATATACTTCCCAAGTTCTCAGAAATTGAGGAAGACAGCTTCTCCTTCAGTAAAGCAACGTATCAATGGGTCTGTTGGACACACTGTGCAACTGGACCCCTACTATCTTATTGCTCTTCTTCAGACATTGCAGGGACTCATTCGGTGAACTCCATTGTGCATCAGATTTAGTGGGTAGATTAAAATCCCGTAGATGCCTGCCCCCTATCCCAAACCCACTTTCTAGATGTCTGCTGTGAATGGCAAGCAGTATATGGTTTTATTTATTTAACTAGAAATGTTTGGTTTTATTTAAATAAAAATGAATAGTGTGATGGAGAGAAGAAACTGTTGGGGTCGGAGTGAGCCTGGGCTCTGAGCCTGACTGTCACCCTCTGACGGGGAGACCTGGGACAGGACACGTGATTCCAAATCTTAGAGCCCAAGCTTCCTATATGTCTGCAGGGGAAAACAGTACCCAGCATGCAGATTTATGACAGGTTTAGAGTTCATCTTTGTAGAATGCCTATCAACAGGGTCAGGGATATGAAGACAGAAAATGGATTATCTACCATTACAAGGGTGAAAAAAAATTGTTAAGTTGAATATAGTCATTGAGCAATCTTTAGCAATGATAACTGGCCCAGAGAGAGAGTCTGTAGTTAGACACGGTTAGACACAGATATATATATATATATATATATATAATATATATAAATATAATATATAATATATTATATATATATAATATATATAAATATAATATATAATATATTATATTTATATATATAATTACATATATAATTTATATGTGTAATTTATATATAATTACATATGTGTAATTATATATAATTACATATGTATAAAATTTTGCATTAAAAATCAAATATTAAATATTAAATACATGTTATAAGTCTAGTGAATATGATAATAGCTTCTAATGGGTAGGAGCTGGAGATTCTCTTAAATAATATTCAGTATATACAAGAAGACCAGAGGTATTTTATCTTGGTTTTAATGGTGCCATAATTTTCCATATATATAGTAAACCCTTAAAATGGTGTGCAAGATTTTTCTGGGAAATAATCTAAGGCTTTTATTAAATTCTCGATGATGCTTTGATCCGCTTACCAACTGCTAAGAACATTGGCCTAGAGCCCTTGATATGGCAAATGGAAAGCCATCTTAGAAGTAAGTGTGGGAGAACATTCAGAGATAGATCAGGTCTTGAGTCAACATTGAATAAAATTCCAGAATCACAGAACATTAACGTTGAAAGGAACCACTGAAGCAGCAAATATTTTTATTGTGCAGACGGTGCATCAAACTCCACAGCCTAAAGTGACTGATCTAAGTGGACTGCTCATAGTTGGCATAGTTGCCTTTGGAGTTCAGGTTGTCAAAAACCTGGTACCCAAGTTTTCCCTCTGCAACTTACTTCTTGTTTGTGTATATCTCCAAAGAGGGACCTAGATACCTGTGAAAATGACTGTGGTCTTGGAAAAGCATGTTAATACATTTTTAAAACAGTACCTATAAAAACAGCTATAATCATGCTGCAAGCATAAGGAAGATTGTGGATGTCTAGCAAATTAACACTTGACAATTCCAAGTGCCAACTCGTGCTAATTTCATTTACTGTAGTACTGTAAATGATGTGGGTATTTGGCAGGCAACAACTTAATACCATCTGGCCTGAGAAATTTATGATTCATTCACACAACTAGACTTTTAAAAAGTTTTATTTTGTTTTTGGTTGGAGAATGCACTTGACTGCTGGTTTGAAGGATAGTCACTTGAAGCTTTTCAAATTGAATCTTCACTTTCATATACAGCAACTAGATATTTTCTCTAGGAGTATATGTGACTACCATAATCTTTAATAAGCATTAATATTTGCAATAGGGATAAATTATGCAAATATTAATCTGTTGTCTTTTTGTTTTATTTTTCCATATCATGTTTTTATTCAGCCCTCCACTCTGGCTAAGCCATAGTCACAGGGAATGAAAGAATCATTCCACTGGGGTCAGAGATGCCATTTATGAACACTGAGTCTTGATGCTGACTAGCCTTTTAAATAAGAGAAGAGTTTTGAAAGCCAGACTTTTGGGACAGAGAGGAATTTCTCAACAGTGAAGTTTTCCCTGTAGAGGTAGATCTGGAGGTTTAGATTACAGAGTGTGAATATAGGTGAAAAGGCAGGTGAAAACACAGGAAGTGGAACGTCATTCATTTCAGTCTGAAATGAGTAGAACTAAGGAACTAAAAGAGGTGGAACTAAGGAGCCTTTCCATGAGACCACATAAGCTCTTACCCTCCTACCCATTGATCCAGACACCATATTGGAAGGGAGTACATGGTGTGCAAGGTGGCTGAAGACCTGGACATTTATGCATTTAAATTAAATACCTAAAGATATTTAGCATTTAAATACTTCCAATTATTGGATAAGAACAAGACTACTGGGTTAGACTAAATCTAAATAGACAGAGGTAGGTATGGTTGGTATATAGATGGTATATATCACCTGGGGGAGATAGAAAGATAATAAGGATGATTAAATTGTAGAATGAAAAATAAAGCTCCTTGTTTTCATACAACTAAGAATAGTGCAAGTAAATATTCAAACCACAAAATAGCTATTATTTATTGAGAATTTATTAGGAAGGATGCTTTGTATTATGTATCTTATACAAATTATTTCAGTTGATTGCAATGACTCAATGAGATTATTATCATGTACTAAAATGAAATTGATTTCAAATAATTTTTTTAAAGCTCAAGAGTGATTAGGTAAAATATACCCTAAGTAAAAGATGTGACATTTGTCTTTAGTGGTCTCCCCTTTGTGACATCATTAGTCCTTGATTTTGACCTCACTGTGACAGGTGAGCAGATGTTATCCCCAGATTGGCAAGAAGTGTCAGGTGCCTTTCTTTTCTTTTTTTTCCGACTGACATTAAATGCTTCTATCTTCAATCACTTTATCTGAGAATACTTTTAGCTTTGAAAGATAAAACTTAAAAAAATACACCAGATAATATATTTCTTTTCTCACAGTTTTTTTTCTGAATGAATCATTCAAAAGAATTGGACACAATGGTGGGAATTTCAGGCATTAAGTCAGCATAGGAAGAAATGTTTGTACAAGAAGGATTTTTTGGCACACTTCAAAACACTCCAACTCAGTTTTGTCTGTCTGAATACTTGCATTTTAACCCTAGATTAGTTCATATTACACAGAATTAGGGATGAAGTTCATGATACAATGGAGAAGACAACTTTATTGCTAGGGATTGCTTAGACAAAAGCTCTATAAAATGCTCAATGCAAATTATCTGTTTATCAGAGATTATATGTATGCTCAATTATTTTTAGAACAGAAGAGCTCTCTTTAATCTCTTAGCATTTAATCCTTTATGACACAAATTTTAAGATTATTGTTTTGTCCATTTGGCTTTACCACATGTGTAAGAAAATGCTAGTTCTTCTTAAAGGGTGATCAAAATTTTCCCAGGGAAGAAATAATCTTATGGGAGTGCAATCCAAATTAAGAACAAAGGAGGGCATCATAAATAAGTAAGAAGTCCTAAATTTTGATCTCTAGTTAAACGAAAGAACTATGTATGCAAGAACAATTTGTGAAATATACATTTACAAGTATGCATGCATATGTTTTGCTATGCATATGTTTTGGTAGCTTCTTCTTTACTCTTTTGGTTAAGGAAGGATACCTTCCCTAGGGTTATGGGGATGACTGAACACATGACAATGACCCTGAACAGATGAGATTGGCAGCAATTTGTTGGTCACATATACTCACAGCCTAGAAGAGGAGGCATCACATGGCAGGTAAGGACACACAAGGACTTTATTCAGGCACAAGGTGAGCCATCAGGAGCTGTGGGAGGCAAGTTTGGTAGTAACGAGAAGGTGAGGTGCCCCCTGGTATGGTATGATTAGCTTGTTTGATTAATTGTCTGGGCTGGCCCAGAAGTGAACCCACTACTTAATGGCAAGTAGGCACCGCGATTGGTCTTCATGATGTGGGTTGGCTGAGGACCTTACCCATGGGATTAGAGAGAGTAGTGGAAAGTGTGGTCAGGCCATTGAAGGCTTTCCCAGTTTTTTCCCCTGATGTCAAAGCACATATGATATTGGGCCTTAATTTTAAGCCTTATACCACAGTAGAGTATAGGTATACACAACCACACACACAGGCTTGCCTACCTAATCACATGGCTTTGCTTATTTTCTCTTTTTTCCACTAATGGCTATGAAAATCACACCAAATTTTTTAAACTCGGTTGCAAAATTATTATTATGGCTATCACTAAATCATAGAAAACACTTATTTCATGTTACTCTAATTTTATGTTTTGTTACCTCTTATGCATTTAGTTATGACTTATGCAAAGAGAATGTGATGTGTCAGGAAAAAATATCTTATTGTTTAATTTCATAATTTGACATATTTTTGTCGTAAATTTTGAGGAATGTCTCAACAGGGTTATAAGTGGATCATGTGATTTTTGTATTTATAACATTCTTCTATTCTCAAAAGAACTTTATTGGAAGATGTGCCCAAATGCTGCTCACTCATTTAGCCTCTGGTGTACAACAAACATAACAGGTCCTTTTTTCAAGCAGAAGGCACAGATCTAGAGCCAACGCAAAGTCAAGTCCAGCCCTACAAAGCAAGCGATTTCAACAGGCATGTGGAAATTTGGACCAGAAGTGAGTTAGGATCAGCCTCTTGGTTTTTTCTAGGAAGCATCAAGTCAGAAGAAGAGTGGACACCATATTCAGGTTACAAAACCTAAAAAAGCTCTTGGTTACCAAATCACAGGCAGCAGGTACAATGATAAAGAACTGTTTCTGAAATAATATAAAATTATTCTGAACCTTGACACATGGGAGTCTTGAGACAGAGGTTAGAGTAGGTACCCAGAGGGTCTTTCTTAACTATAGCTAAAAGGAAGTCTAAAATAGTCCATTCCTCTCCAGCCTACAGAAAGCGCTATGAAGAATGCTTCTTCCTAATTATATAGAAGATGAAGATTTTGTGTGTGTTAAAAAAAAAAAAAAAAAAGCAGAGTCTAGCCCTTCTCTTTAGCTGTAGCCCTCTCATGGAGACTTAGGTCCTGGTGATGACATCTAAGGGAATGTGCATAGCTGCAACCCTAATTAATGATCATCCTATTTAATTTATCCTACAGCACTGAGGTAAAAACCTGATTAAAAAGAGTGCCCTGAAGGCTATGGAGTTGGTTCACTATTGGGCAAGGAAAGAACACTTCAAAAGTACAACTCTAGCTGGAAATTTGTGGAAACTTTTCTAGTTTCTCATAATTGAAATATGGAAATTGCACAGTGGATGAAGGAGTAGCATTTGACTACTGAAGGCAGCAGCGTTTCAGGGAGAAAGCAGCAATAAAATCTGGACCAGAGATGCACTTGTGTGGCCTGACCTGCCAACCTTTGACTACTTTGGAAGGTATGTGGTTCCCGATCTCTATATAGGTCAAGTCTACAAAAATCTCTGCTAACATGAACCTCTTAGAACAATCTCCTTTTGAACAAATTTTATTCTAAGAAACTCTCAGGAAGATGAGGAGAGTGAAGTATCTGTGAATTTTGCTTGACATTACTTCCTAAGGCTTCCTCAGAAGTATATGAATATGACTCTTCAGAACATTATCTGTTCCTTAACTAACTAACTAACTAACTAACTAACTAACTAATGAAAGAAGGAGCATTTGAGCACCAAGGGGAGTATAAATTGGGCAAGTAGATTGAAATCAAAATGGTATATTAATAGGAGTTGGTACTGGGAGGAGAGAAGAACAACTGGATAGCTTGGGGTAGAGATGTGCATTTACTGAGTTTAGTAGATGACCTAGATATCAAAATATTGGGCTTTTATTCATTCATTATTCTTTCAACAATGCCTTGGTAAGCCCTTATTAGGCCAGTGGGCTTGTTGCTAATGTTTAAAAATATGTTTTCACTTAAAGTTTGATCTATACATTTCTTGATTATGGTGATGGTATCAGGAGTGTATGCATATCTTGGAATGCATCAAATCGTATGCAATAAATACAAGCATTTTTTGGTATATCAAGTACACCTCAATAATGCTATAAAAAAAGGCCATGCATTTTGAAAAAGGAAAGATTTATTCTGAAATAAATAGTTATTCTGTTTTCTTTGCTGACTCACCTAGGGAAACACTTAGATTAAGATTAATTTAATTTGGGCGCCTGGGTGGCTCAGTTGGTTAAGCAACTGCCTTCGGCTCAGGTCATGATCCTGGAGTCCTGGGATCGAGTTCTGCGTCGGGCTCCCATTTCCACGGGGAGTCTGCTTTTCTCCCTTTGACCTTCTCCCCTCTCATGCTGTCTCTCTCTCTCTCTCTCTCTCAAATAAATAAATAAATTCTTAAAAAAAGATTAACTTAATTTGATATTTTGAAATAAAGGCTGAAAGAAAAATATATACCCATGTGTGAGCAAGTAAAAGATTGACAGGTTTGCATACGCTCAAAGACTTATATTCCAAGGCCATGAAAACTATGTCTTTTGGTGACGAATGATAGGAATGATATCTGTCTTGCTTACTCTATGGGAAGGCAATAATGAGACTTTAAATGAAATTGTTTGTGTTAAAAGTGTTTTGAAAATTACAAATGGTTATATACACAAAATACTGTATTATTATTAAAAATGGAAAGATGGTGTTTTAAAATCTTATCTATGCTTCTATTTTAATGACTATGGTTTCTATTGTTTTTCAGTCTAGCTCCTGAAACCACAACAAAGTTAGATCAGAAAGAAAAATAAAGCAATGATCATGGAGAAAAATGACAAAAGATAAAAGAGAGTAGAAGGAAGAGATAAGGAGGGTATAATACAACCTATTCTGCTGCATGTGGGAATTACACAGAGAACATTTCTGTTTTAAAGAAATCACTTATAAAAGTTGCTAGTGTAAATCATTTGAAGGTGATACTAGCTGAGAGCAGTCAGTATGCATGCAAAGAAACATATTTTATTTTATTTTATAAGGCCAGTGATACATACAACACTCGCCAACTATAGGATATTTAGGAGATGTTCATGAGTCAGAAATCCACTTTTAACCTTCAGTGTTGAGAGGTTGTCCTGCCCTTCATTACTTGTAACACTTGTGTTGGAAGCACGTGAAATTTATTTAATCTTGCTTCCAGAGTATGACATGGGCTCCTTCTCTCCATACCTTGGTTCCTTCTTTGTTGCAGTGAGTTTTAAAAGTTCTTTTAAGCACCTGGCATCTGAATGCTACAGGTCTTTGCCACACACACACACACACACACACACACACAAATACACACACACACACATTATTGCTACAGTTGATGTACCATCCTCCAAATAGTGTCCCTTACATATTGTGAGATATGTAGTAACTAACATAACTTTTCACTATTCGCTATGAATTTTAGGGGCTGATTATCAACTAGGAGAAGGGTTGATGCTGGCTTTTATTTCTAGAAGTAATTAATTATGTTCTTTTTGGACCACTAAAAATCATCATTCATTCATTTGTTCATTCATTTACTCATTGAAATCTTCCCATAAATTGAGAATTTTTCTATGTGCAGAAAACAAAGTGCTGAGCACAAGAAATGAAGTTCACATTATTGGTGATGTTGACATTCCTAATGGGAGGGAGACAGGAAATAAATAAGCAAATACAAAACTATGAACTTCCCTTTAGTGACAGATGAAGAAATGAGGCAAGATAAGGTTAATAGATGGTGAGGGAGTAGAGATAGGAGTTGCCATTTAAATTAGGAAGTTATGAGAGACTTTCTGACCAGAGACCTAAATGATTCAAAATTGCAAACAATCTCAAACTGATTGAGAGGTGTTTCAGGTAGAAGGCACAACAACTAAAGTTTTTGCCCAGAAGACCAAGCGCGGTGTGTGTGAATGACAGAAAATAGGGCACAGTGGTAAGGGGTGAGATCAGAGAAGTACATGGGGCCACGTCTTCTGGAACATGACACCCAAGGTTAAGGAGATCCAACTTCATTCCATGTGAGTATGTAGGACCATACGAGCAGGGACGTGCTGTAATATGAGGTGTTTTAAAAAGATGAGTGTGGTTGGCCCACGTACTCTAAAGTGGCAAGGTATACAGTGGTGGGAGGGGAAGTGGGAAGATGTGAGTTGGGACTGGCATGGTGACAGTACAGGAGTTTTGAGGGAGTGCTGACCAATTGGCATGGGATGGGAAAGAAATAGAGGAGTGACACCCAGAGCTAAGTCCTTCGCACATGGGAAGGTGAGGAGGCTGAGCAGAAGCCCATTGGAAGAGTGTGTTCCAAGACCGTTATGGTCAGGATTCAGTTGCAGATAACAGAAACCATTCTGGCTCATTCATGCAGAGACAGATTTGATAACTGGTATTTGGCAACTGACAAAAGCTTTAAAAGAGCTTGAAGATCAACTGGTATCCTGGCCTTTACAGGAAAAGGCCCAGCATAGAATCACACCGTGTCTGCCCTGTTGACGAAGCTCCCACACCCCTGCAGAAAGCCATGTGGTCGGGCAGCTGCATCCTTTGTGATGACCGTGCCCGTACATGCTTCATGTAAGTCCATCCTCGTGCAACCTAAGCCTCGTGCAAGTGTGTGTGTCTGGCAGACCATGAGTTATATCGGGAAACCCGACTATAATGACCTCTTGACAAGTTAGTTCGTAGTAGCGTCTCAGTCTTCAGAATTCAGCACTCTATACTAGAATTCCAGTGGATATAGGCCAAGCCAATCCACAATGGGGTAGAGGTACTGAGCAATGTGTTTTAGATGTATTGAAAATAAGCTGCCCACTTGACCTACTTGGGAGGTCATAAGCAGTAGATGGTGAGATATGGAAGCTGGAAACTCCTGGAAGAAATCATGAACTAGAATAAGAGGCATCCTCACATCTGGGGTGGGAGGCATGTAAAAGGGGCACTTACTGAGGTTATCTAGGGAATGAATACAGACAGATGAGAGAATAAAGTAACATGTCCTTCACATGAGGTCATGAGGAGGATCTAGCAGAGCCGACTGAGAGAGAGGAAAACCCGAAGGGATAATTGGAAAACCCGAAGATGGTGTCCTGCCAAACAGACAGAGAAATGATTTTAAGGAGGTATGACCAATCATAAACATTTCTGGATGTTGTATACTCTATTGACAGAGACTTACACACACACTTTGGTTAGGCAAGTAGGATTTCAGCAGAATGGCAGAGACAAGAGTCAGAGGAGATGAAGTACAAAATGTGAAGGGAGGAGACAGCATCTTGGGAAACTATCTGTATTTCAAGTTAGGCAAACCATTGGAAATGCTCTGATAGCTGGACGGGGGACAAAGGACCAAATGGACTACTTAAAAAAAAAAAAAAGAGCAATATTGTACAATAGTACTCTGCTGATGAAAATAAGGAATTGAAACCTTGAGATTTCAGTCATCTCTTAATTGTGTTTCCCATTCTTGTCTGAGTATAATGTGTTCAGTCTTTCTATGCTATCATTTGGTGCCTAGACTCAAAATAGGTCTGGGGCACGAAAATAACTCATATTTACATACGCGTGTTTCCAACATTACATATTTTGTTGCTTATGCAGCCAGTGGGCTCTAACTACATAAAAAATTGTTTTTTGTTTTTTAAAGTAAATTTCCTAATTTGAATTATGATATTTCAACTGATGAGGCAAGATCTCTTCTTCTGAGCAGTAAAGATTCAGTAATTTCGAAGGAAAATGAATTATCATTAAAAAGGGAAACAATATAGAAATTATCTCTTTACAATGTTTATTTTCTCTTTTTTCTTGGTATGACTATACTGATTATAGGTTAAAACAAAGAAATCATATGATAGGGAAATAATAAGTTTCAGTTATATTTTTCTCTAAATAATTTGCTATTTTTTTATATCTTTAAGATTGTATTTATTTATTTGACAGAGAGAGACCACAAGTAGGCAGAGTGGCAGGAAAAGGGAGAGGGAGAATCAGGCTCCCCGCTAAGCAGAGAGCCCAATGGGATCATGACCTGAGCCAAAGGCAGATGCTTGACGCTTAACCAACTGAGCCACCCCGGCGCCCTGTATTTGCTATTTTTTAAATGATATCACTGAGAACTTTATTTTCAGATTGGCCTGCCCATGACTCAGGTTCACTTTGTTGTTGTGATCAATCATGACAAACCTTCTAAGTTCTGTCTCAAACCTGGATTGAATATGATGAATGCACTTTCAGTTTTTGACATTTGTGACTTTGGGGAAATTATGCAACTTCTCTGATCTTTAATTTATTTGTCTAACAATGGAAGTGATAACATCTGTCTCAGCACTGCTGTTAGAACCAGTGAGAACTGATGTGAAAATGTTCCTGGTGATGGAAGGAGGGAGGGGGAAGCAGGCAACATGGCGCCATGCACCAGTGGGAACTCGGGGGCTGAACATGCAGTCGTTTGAAACCTAGCTCTGTCTTAGAATGAGTGTGTGACTTGTAAGCTACAGTTTCTTTGTGTGCAAGCTTCACTGGCTTCTTGTGAGGGCAACATAAAATAATAGATGTCAAACTCTTTGTGTAAAGTAGTACAATGGTTTACTTTTCTAATTTTCCAACAATGGCACTTGGTTGCACAACAAACTTGTAATAGTTTGGTTTCTAGAAATACTAAGGTTTTTCTTATGGTTAAAGAGGATAGTGGGGAGAGGGGAGGGCCCTATCATTTATCTACCAGTATGTATCCAAACATCCTCTGCTACGTCATACACTAATTCTCCATATATTCTTTCTCATAAGATTGATTGATTCCCTTTCCAGACTCCCACTGTCCCCCTCCCACTCCCACAGCAAGCTTCCTTAATTATTTTTTGTTGTTGAGATGACTTATGAGAACTATGAATAATCACCAAAACAGTGGTTTATGAAAAAGAAAATGTGAGAGTCAACAATAATGAGAAAAGCCAATATGGGTAAAAACTTACTGTGTTTCAGGCAGTGATGAAAAATAGTAGAAATAATGATTTCTATCTCATGCTACTGTACAAATTCTTCTACTGCCCGAAGTAGCACATTGTAGAGTCATCCCTCTTGGCATCTAGACTCCGAAGTTGTTGAACTGGAGAGAAAAATCAACTAAGCAGCTCTCAGGCTATGAGCGACTTGTTAGCCTTGCCAAGTAAAAGTTGCACCAGATAAAGTTACACAGACAAAGGAGACGATTTCCCTATAGCAATAGGGGACAGATATTGAATTCAATAATTTGGGGAATTTTTAAAACTGAGGTGGGGTCAATCAAAGGCTACCTGTTTTCTAATTGACTTCACTGAAGAAAAATATGTTTTCTTGGATCTTTAAACAGGAGGCAGTTTTAAAACTTGGATCAAGACATCCACTGAAGTTAAGCCCCTACCCTCCCACAGAGTTTGGAGATAGAGGTTCCATGTCTCTGAGATGTTTCTATATCAAAGAAATGGTTCCAAGAACCTGTGTTGCAAAACTGTTAAGTTAGTTTTAAGTAGATATGTATATTTTATAGGGACAGAGAAATAATTTGCAATTATAAAATGCAATTACATTTCTAAAGTAAAAACTAGGAAAAAGGGGGTAAAGGATCTTTATAAGGAAGAAAACTGTCTAACGTTTATCTAAGCCTGGGGGAGCAGTAAAGCCATCCAGTTCAGCTTTGTAGACTCAACTAATGGAAACCAGTAAGGGCTTTTGATAATGTATCTTGTGGCATGGACAATTTAACAGCTTATATTGTGAGACAGTTAAGAGAGCTTGTCACTCAGTTTTGCCCCAAATACACATCTCTGGCAATACCTCCCTAACCCATGTTAGTGTCAGTACTAACATTAGGGGTAATTGGAAGAAGATGTCACATTAAGCCATGATATTAATCCAGTAAGTCTGTTAGGTAAGTACAGTCTTCAGCATAAATACATGCTTTCCAAGTCCATCCAAACACCCCAAATGTTAGAAGGGACCATTGCAGGATATTAGCACAACGCTGACCCCCCTGAGAACTGTGTGAAACTGCCTAAGGCCGGGGCACTCCCCGCATTTTGTATACATTGTTACCCACATGCATTCGGCTCTGGTGCACTTAGATACCAATCTTTCGGGTGAGGGAGGCCATGTTTTGTGCATCTGAAGCTCTCAGTGCAGTGCTGGGTGTTGGAGCTTGGGCAGAGTGGAGAGAGCACCGCATGAACTGAATTGTACCCCCTCCCCTCCAAACCTCCAATTTCGTATTCTGAAACCCCATCCCTCAGTGTCACTGTGTTTGGAGATAGAGCCTTTAAAGAGGTAATTAAGGTGAAATGAGGTCATAAAGGTGGGGTCTTGAGCCAATATGACCGATATTTTTACAAAAAGAATAGACACCAGGGATGTGCAGGCACAGAGAACAGGCCATGTGAGGACGGAGCAAGGTGTCCACCTGGGGGGAGCCTGGGGGGCTCAGGTGGTTAAACGTCCGACCCTTGATTTCGGCTCAGGTCCTGATCTCAGGGTCATGAGAGGTATTTGCACGTTGAGCTCCACACTGGGCACGGAGGCTGCTTAAGATTCTTTCTCTCTCTCCCTCTGCCCCTCCTTGACTCCCCCCCCCCTTCTCTCTATAAATAAATAAAAGGTGTCCATCTGCAAACCAAAGAAAGAAGCTTCAGGAGAAACCAACCCACCCTGCTGACATCTTGATATTTGACTTCCAGCCTCCAGAACGGTGAGAAAATCAATTTCTATTATTAAGCCCCCTAGTCTGATATGGTCTGTTACGGCAGCCCTGGTAGAAAAACATACAACCAACTTTGTTATTTGGATTTGGATTCCAGTACTGGTTCTGCCTTCCAATGTCTCATTGACAGTAACGAATTTAACCTCTCTACACTGACTGCCTGTTTTGTAAAATAGTAGTAGTATTTCCTCTCATGTATGGATGTGGTGAAGATAAAATCAAAATATTATAGCATGTGCTGGCCTAGAGTAAGTGCTCTATAGACTGGGATTATTATATTCATCAAAACTGTTTTGCCAAATGAATGAGGGCAAGAACATGATCAAGATTTAAAACATATATATATATGTTTTAAATCTATATATTTTATATGTTTTAAATATATATGTTTTATATATATTTAAAACATATATATCTTATACATAAGATATATATGTTTTAAATATATATATATGTTTTATATATATATGTTTTAATTCTTGATCATGTTCTTGCCCTCATTCATATATATATATATATATGAGGTGTATATATATATTTGTGTGTATATATATATGTGTGTATATTTGTTTGTTTTCTCCCTGATAAATGTACTTTTATTATGCCATTTAAAATTTTTTTCTTGCTCAAGAATTTCTGTCTAGAAGTTTGGTTTACCACACTTCAAAAATTATAAAGTAAATTGCAAACAGGTACCTGCACCCGCAATGCACTCTTAGTGGTAATTTGGGAAAGAAAATGCTGGGCTCAAGTGACGGTGACCCTGATCCATTCTGGCAGCTCGTGAAGACCAGGACCACAAATTGACTCAGGTATCATTTCCGTTTTAATGGTCGTTGGGTAATTCAGATCACAGACTAATAAATTCAACTGGATGATTGTTGACCTCACAATAGATGACTTGACCAGTCAGTAGTTGATGTTTTATTCATGTTTAAGTCAGGTGATTTTTTAAAAGTGAAAAGATAGTGCTAAAATTGCTTGGAATTATCCATCATTTACATCTGAGCCCTTTTAAAGTTTCCAATTTTTGAAGCGATTTCAAAGAATGGATATGGAATTACAGTCGGGCCCTTTATTTGTTGTCCATTAATTCTAGGCAGGTTACGTTTCCTATTTATGGCTGAGCATGTATAACTGGGTTATATATGCAAGCTGTTGTTTAATTCACCTGATAAAGGGCTGCTCAAAATTCTCCTCACCGAGGCTGTTTGAAAAATGTGATTCAAAATTCATTTAATAGTTAAAAGTCCTAGTAACTCAAAACAAAATGTAATTTTGCATGATGATATTCTAGTCAGATCTAACCACAGGAGATCAGATAAAAGAATAACTGATAAGTGTGGGCTTAGTAGCATCATAGACATTTAATCATTCTATCCTCTGTGACCTGGGACTGTGGAAGACGTCTGAAGATAGAAAAATATAACTTGAACTATTAAAAAAGCATTAAATGTGTTTCAGTGTGTTAAATCCTCCTTTTGGGGGCACCTGGGTGGCTCAGTCAGTTAAACTCTGCCTTCAGCTTAGGTCATGATCCCAGAGTCCTGGGTTCGAGCCCCACATCAGGCCCCCTGCTCAGTGGGGAGCCTGCTTCTCCCTCTCCCTCTCCCTTCCCCCTGCTTGTGCTCTCTCCCTCTCTCTCTCTCTTTCTCACTCTCTCTCTCAAATAAATAAATACAATCTTTAAAAAAATTAAAAAACTAAATCCTTCTTTTGGATCTAATTTTCTTCATAGTATTTGTGCATTTTTGAAAAAGTAGCTGTTGACAATTTACCTTTAAGTAAAGAATAAGCACAAACGGCAAAAAGAATGAGGGGATGACTGTCTTTAGGGTTTGCTAATAATCCAGGGTTACTCTGGGCTCTGTCAATGTGAAGAAAGACACAGGCCCTTACTGAAGCGAAAAGCTTGACTCCCCGTCACCTGAGCCACAGGTAATGGGACCAGGAAATTCTTCACAATTGTCAGAATACGGGCCCAACTGAACATGGTAATGTGTCTTATTTTATACTTTACACTTACATATTTTAATTTTTCTTATAAAGTAAACTAGTTCATTTGCAAGTGTATCTAGGAATCACAAGACACAGATAAAACCACTTTCCTCTTTTCACTGAGAAGGAACATTTAAACTAAGTCAATGCTCAAAGTTTTGTCCTCCTGTACCCTCTGCTCACTTTAGGAATTGTGACTCTAGGATTATTCTCATTGTGATAAAATAATACTGTGTAGGGCACATTATATGACGACGTCATCAGCAGTAGTCAATTACTATTATTTGGTCATATGCCACCACTAACAGCAAAGACAAAATAGCTCCATATTAGGAAACCTGAAGAAGTAAGTAAAAGGGATCAGTGCTAATTAGAAGTGTTGTATTTCTACCTTGAGATCACGTGGATATGGTACGCATTGATTTCACAGGTTTGTTTTACCTAGAACATCAACATGCTTTCAGAGAAGCTTCTCACTGACACACTGTGTTCTCGAAATCAATGCAGTGCTGACCAAGTTTACTTGGGGAAAAAGCTGCATCAACTGTTTTTTCGATGCTTACAATATTGACAAATTGAAGAGCAGGGAGCTGTGATGTAAGGCATTACATTCAACTCTTCTATGAGGAGATGGTTATAAAACCCTTTCAAAGGACCCTGTTTGATAACAGACCTTGAATGTTTGCTGCAGAGCTAATTATTTCTAGTTGGCCTCTTCCAGCTGTTACATAAAATTTTTAGTCTCCTAGGTTTTCCCATAATAATATTTTGAGGTAAGACAAATAATATCACTTAAATAATATCATATATTATCCAAATAATGTCTCCATTTGGTAGTACTTGATTTCATTAGCTTGGTGCCATCCTTTTTTTTTTTTATTAACTTATAATTGACATAACATTAAACATTAAATTGACATAAACATTAAACTTGGTGCTACCTTAAGGACGTATTCATAATGGTATTTCCCCTTCTAGATGTAATACTTTTTTTAATAAATATTGATATCATTATATCCGTACAGAGAGAATGTTGATTAAAACAAAACTGTAGGGATAAGAAATGAAAAAAAAGGAGGGGTCTGATTTTTGAAAATTAATTTTCAAGCGAAGTTATAATGCCAATTATTATTATTTCTTTTGGATGAAACTTTGCCAAAAAAATCATAAGACGTGCCTCCTGTGACCCTCTGTTACTCACCAAATTACAGGAACAATTTCATTGGAAAAGCCACCATGTTGAGGGCTGATATAGTTGTCAAATATTTTTATTGTGACATATTTTTAAAACCAAAACACTCTCTTACGGAACTTTTGAGTTTTCCAGGATATTTCTCAGAGTGATGTGTATAATATTCCAGTAACCAGCAGTCTTGCTTCTTGGAAATAGGAATGAATTCTTTAAGAGCAATGAAGTGAGCAATTCCTATTTATTACATCAGATTAAAAAATTTCAAATTCTGAAAAATAACTTATTTTCAATGCACTACTATAGCCACAGTCATTTATATCCGGAAAAAAAAAGTATGGAGTTTCCTCAGAGAGTTGACAATAGAGCAACCCCACAACCCAGCAATTGCACTACTGGGTATTTATCCCGAAGATACAAATATAGTGATCTGACAGGGCACCTGCCCCCCAATGTTTATAGCAACAATGTCCACAACAGCCAAACTGTGGAAAGAGCCCAGATGTCCTTGACAGATGAATGGATAAAGAAGATGTGATACACACACACACACACACACACACACACACACACACACACACAACGGAATATTATGCAGCCATCAAAAAATGAAATCTTGCCATTTGCACTGACGTGGATGGAACTAGAGGGTATTATGCTAAGCAAAATAAGTCAATCAGAGAAAGACGATTATCATGTGATCTCACTGATATGTGGAATTTGAGAAACAAGACAGAGGATCATAAGGGAAGAGAGGGAAAAAATGAAATAAGATGAAACCAGAGAGGGAGACAAACCATAAGAGATTCTTAATTTCAGGAAACAAACTGAGGGTTGCTAGAGTGGAGGGGGGTCGGAGGATAGGGTGGCTGGGTGGTGGAGATTGGGGAGGGTATGTGCTATGGGGAGTGCTGTGAATTGTGTAAGACTGATGAATCACAGACCTGTACCCCCAAAACAAGTAATACATTATGTGTCAATAAAAATAAATAAATGAATAAATAAATAAACAAACAAACAAACAAATAAGAATCTGCAGGGAAAATATACAAAAAAAAAGAAAAAGAAAAAACAGTTGGGGAAAAGCTTACAGGTGAGACAAACACCACTGTATGATTAAATATAATAAACCAGCATGCACGGTAGAGTGACTGTTGTCTCATTTTGTATTTGTCTTTTAAAATCTGTTTAATCTAAAAATAATAATAATGAAATGAAATAAAATCTATTTAATCTGACCTGGTGACCAGAAGACAGCCTCCCCATTCCAGCGGGTTGGCTGCAAGCATATTACATTGTTTATCCCCTGTGGTAAGATATGGACGATTTTTATGGGGTTTTTTCTTATCTTTATTTTTGTATTTTATCTGCATGAATATGTAAAATATACAAAATAAGTAAAAGTTTGTGAATGCTCTCAAAAAAAAAATCTATGTAGACACAAACCATTTAAAAACTTCAGTTTTATCACAAAGGCCCATTTGTGATAGTAAGCTTTTAGCTGGCCTTCACCATGGGAAGTAGGAAATCGAAACTTTGGCCTTTGTCTCTTGGCGATACACCTGTATCACTCCAGAACACACCAGATACAGGGTACTACATCCCTATTTTTTCAATTAAAATGGTCACATTGTGTAAATTCATTGCTCTGTCCATTTCCTCCTGGTTTTTAGGTATTTTTTTCATTTCTAGTTTGGACAATTCTGGTAACTCACTATCCACCCACTTAGAAACAATGAAAACAGGGGCGCCTGGGTGGCTCAGTCAGTGAAGCCTCTGCCTTCAGCTCAGGTCACGATCTCAAGGTCCTGGGATCGAGCCCCTCAACAGGCTCTCTGCTCAGCAGGGAGCCTGCTTCTCCCTCTCCCTCTGCCCTCCCCCCACTGGTTCTCTCTGTGTCTCACATAAATAAACACATAAATAAATAATCTTAAAAAAAAAAGAAAGGATGAAAACAGAATTTAGGTAGCCATTTCTTTTGGTAAACACAAAAGTCTTCCTGAATGCGTTCCTACATTGCCAAGACGGCCTCATTAGGTTCGTTGACTATCTTATAGCCCTTTGGTTCCGTGAACTCTTTAATGTTCCTGAAAAGCACCCTGGAAACAATTGCACACACTGAGAGCTACACCGGATGCAGAAGGACACCTGGGGTGAATGCCGGACAGATCACAACTAAGCGCAGCCTGACAGCCTCCGTCTGGGGCTTACCCGCGCGGAGAGCCCCTGTGCCTCGCTGGCCTCCGTGTGCAAGCAAGCTGTTTGGGAAACATCTGAGATTAAAGCTGCTGTTAGAGATTTCTTCTTTCACATAAGCCTTTTGATTCCCCCTTCCCCCCGCCCGGCCACCCCCAGCTTTTACAGTCTGGATCCTAATCTCAATTCCTTTTACTGCTTTTACACCTTTCTTTAAGGAAAAAAAAAATCCGCTGTAGGGCTCCAAAGAGAAGACCAAGCATCACAGCTTAAATGTCCTTTTTTTTCTAAGAGGATCAGTGTGAAAATCACATCTCTGGGCTCTCTCCTCTACTCGGGGCACTTTGATGCCAGCATCCTGAAGCACTAAGCATTGACTGGTTTTCCCAATATCTTTTCAGAGGAAATGAGGACTTAAAAAGGAATCAATCCATGTCATGCCGAAGTTCAAGCCTATCTGGGGAGAGTAGTCTCACGAACATAAGAGCCATTTGCAGATTTTTTTTTTTTTTTGTATGAGGTATTTTAGAATTGAGATTTTTATGAAAGGAATAAATAATGCATTCATGGAAAAATATGTTTTCCTCTACACTTCTTGTTCTTCAGGCACTCCGTGGGGGCAATGGGTACAAATCGCTGTCCTTGCAAAGCACGCAGTGGAAAGCTCTGGGTCTCAGACTTGCGATGCATCAGAGCCTCCCGGAGGCCTTGTTCCACGGCAGACCGCTGGGTCTGACTCGCAGCGTTTCTGATTCAGTGCATCTGGAGTGGGTCCCTGCAAACGACACGGATCCTCTTTGAGAACCACTGTATAGACAGCTGTACATCCTACGGTGATTTGAGATTTGAGTACTTGGCCAGATAAAATGCAACTGTCACCACGAGGAAGGAAGGAGAGGGAAAAAGGATGAGCATGAGTACCTGAGTTCACATGGGAGCGGCTTCGTTTTCCAGAAGAGCTTGGAAAATTGAGAGCAAGTGTGGAAAACCTGCACATTCACTAAGGCCACAAAAATCAAGAGGAAGAGAAGGGAGTGAACTTCAAGTCACTCCGGGATGTTGCTAGCTGTAGGGCTTTTTGGGAGGCTAAGAGAAAATGCATATTAAATAATATAGTGTATTTCATTGGTCTTATTGGTATTTAAAAATTAATTTAAGATCTAAACCAACCAACACTTGTTTTGCTCTAATTGGGTTGACATAAGGGGAAGGAAGAAATGCAAATACAGATCCGTTTTCACAGTTTTGCCTTGGGCTAATCATTTGCTGAATGCGTGATAGATGTGGATCTTGCAGAATTTAATTTCTTTGGAGTTATATATATCTCTTAACAAAACTTTCTTCAGAGGTGTGTTGGTAAATGTTTAACGCCCGGGAGGTGAGGAGGAGGCCTAGTAGTGATTGTCCATAGCCAATTTGGAGCTTTCAGTGTTTCAAAATCTGGCTCTCACGAAATTCTTGAAAATTTAACAATTAGCTTTTGTGATCCGACCTAAGCCAAGTCCAGATCAGTTTTTCTTAAATCCGGTCATTTATATCTGCCTTGGTTTAGCTATTTGAAACACAGATGTGTTTATTGTAATCTTGTCATTTTAACAGAGAAAAAGGGAACTTAATATTTAAAGAACACCTCTTCAATTATTAAAAACTCTAATAATTAAAATGTCACAAGCAAAGGCGTACACGAACTTTGTGGGGTTGGAGACTATTTTAAACCTTTTCCCTCAGAGGCATGCAAAAATTAATTATCTTACCTGAGCCTAATAATATTCCCAGCCTATATTTTTAGAACTTCATTTTCTTCAACATGTACTCCTTGAACCATTTTGGGGTGCCTGGCAACAAGCAAAACTCCATCGACATTCGGATGCACGGGAAGCTCTCCCAGGTGGAGGAAGAGGATGAACAGATCAATGCAGAAGGAAGATAAGAGGCTGGGCACTGCACTGGTGAGGACAGCCCCATCCCAGCGAGGCGGGCAGAGTTCATTCACAGCCTTGTTTACAGTCTTTCAGGCATGGGATTGTGGATTGAATGCTGCGTCCCCTTCTGAATTCATCTATTAAAATCATAACCCTTATACAAGGGACCCCACAGAGCTCCCTCATCCCTATGAGTACACCCGTGAGGAGGCACCATTTATGAACCAGGAAGAGGGCTCTCACCAGACACTGAATCATTGGTGCCTTGATCTTGGACGTGCAGCCTCCTGGATGAGCCTCCTATGAGAAATAACTCCGTGGTTTTCCGGGTTACCCAGTGTATCGTATTTTATTAGAGCAGCCGGGCGGACAAAGACCCATGATTTGACTCTGTCAGGTTTGGTTTATCTGATGTGAACATTCACAATTCTGGGAGAGGTTTAACTTGGGACTTAGGAAGATAATACAATTATATACCGAGAGTGACTAAAATTGCATCCAGATGTTGTAATGAGACCCATATACTGTTTATCATAAGACCTGTTTAGAAAACTAAATTTTCTGCTGTGACCTGGCACTGATTTCCAATTTTTAACACTATGCATTGGGATAACTCTTTAGAGGGCTACAGAAATAATTCAGATTCGCCCTTTCTTGTTGGCCCCCAAACCATTCTCGTCCTACATTGTTGACTCTGTTCTGGCCAATGTGCGTCTTGTTTCAGGCCTTTGAGGTTGACCGGGGATAGACTTCCAAGCTTCGGTCTGACGAACCAGTGAATTACCAACTGACAGCCCAGCTCACTTAAAAAATTTTAATTTTCTAATGTAACCCCACTTTATTGATGTCTGCATGGCAGTTGACTCCTTTTGCTGGGATTCATATTCCTGTGCCACTAACATGCTGAGAAGGAGTTTTAATTTTTTTTTTTTTAACTCTTATTTAAGTAACCATACACCCAATGTGGGGCTCGGACTCACAACCCTAAGATCAAGAGTTGCATGCTCTTCCGGCTGAGCCAGCTGGGCACTGCAGGAGTTTAAAGTTTAAAACTTATATATTGGAATGAGGGCCAGCCAGCCCGAGGGCATCCCCAGCCCGCAGTGACTGAAATACAGCAGTGCTGGTGTACTTATGTTACCGTTTGCAGGGGCTTGTTACATTTATAGTTTGTCTTTTAAAGATATTTTGGGTGCCCGGGTGGCTCAGTCAGTCAATTGTCTACCTTCCGCTCAGGTCCCACATCGGGCTCCCTGCCCAGCGGGGAGTCTGCTTCTCTCTGTCCCCCTGCCCCTCCCCACCTCCCCTGCTTCTGTTCTCTCTCATGCTCTCCCTCTCTCTCTCAAATAAATAAAATCTTTAAAAAAATAAACACATTTTGAGGATTGGAGATAAACCTTAATTACCTACTCCAGGAATCAACTTTGAACATATTCATGACACCATAGGGCTTTCACCATTCCTATAATTTTGAAACAGCTTTCAGATCCCAAAGGATAAAGGAAATAAATTACTGATTTAAAATTAACATTAACTCTATATTACATGAACAGTGCATATGAGGTTCATAGATTGTGCTATATGAAAATGTCAAAACTCAGAGTATTACTATGTCTTCTCTGAAAGTGGTATAAAGGCACTTCAGAGATTAACTACTAAATCTCTCCAAACAGTGTGCTTTGACATAAGTTCTAAGTGAGGACTTTGGGATCCATGAGTCCTTGTACATACTAAAAAATGGGGACAAACAGACGTACCAAGAAAAGAAAACACATGCTTCCTTTATAACTCCCGGTCTTTTCAAAAGCAATCAAACTTTAAAAACTTAGTTGTTTTTATTTGTCTACTGGAAAACTTAATATTTCTACATAATAACCTTATTCAAACAATATCGGTCTTTACCCTCCTTGTGTAGACTTCCTGGTGTGGTGGGTAGAGACGGAAGAAATGACAACTGATTAGCCTATCAGTAGCTTATCGTGTAAAATGATGATGCGTGATACGAACACCACCAGCCGTGATTCCTCTGTGGGTTAATTTTAAGTAAGACATGGCAGCTTTGTACCTCATGACGTCACCTGTGCCTGGACACACAGCGTCTCTCCATTGTCTACAATAAAATGGTTAGTGCCCCAGCTCTCTTCCCTGACTCTAACCCCCCACTTCTCTTGTATGCATTTTTAGTTTTGTGATGCCACAGTTAATAATATCTACATTTTATGATGTAAGCATGATTGATTTGATGCTTTATCTATAGTCAAAATCTTAGGATTGAAATTCAAAACACCCAGGATGTGTTGTATTGTCGATATCTTTTACTGCACAGAGAAATCATGTACTAGTACCACATGATTTTATTTTTCTGCAATACTTGCTGTTTTCTTCCCCAATAGAGACCTTTTTTCCCCATGAGTTCTCCTCTTTCACTGATATCCTTGAACTCCTCCTCACTGCCTTCCCAGTGTTTCTCCAACTGCGTCTTGGGGCCAATATTATCCTCTTTTTCTATTGATATCTTTGTTTTTCCTTCACCATATGCCTCACTAAACTTCCTTAGAAATGACATGGGTAAGAATTCTTCATTTTTGTATGCCTGAAAACTTGTATTCTACACTGACATCAGTTTGATAGTGTAGCTGAGCACACAGCTATAGGTTGTTGACATTTTTCCTCATTAAAGTGAAAGAACGTATTTGCTGTGGTTTAGCATGCTGTCTTGTCCGCGCCAAGTGTGACACACATCTGACCTGACTCACATCTTTGCTGGTCATTGGTTTCATTTGCTGTGGGTGTTATGTTTTCTTTCCGAAAGCTTTTAGAATTCTTCCTTTGCTCTAGGTCTGATGACAATGTGGACTAAAGGGGTTTTTGGTTTAGATAGATCCTTCACGTCCTAGTTCCTCTTACTGCCTTTTGGTTGTTGTTTTATTTCCTCGTAGACCCTTGTGGGAGATTAGTTTTCTATGTCCTGGTACATTTTTTCATTCATCTCTGTTTCCCTCTCTCTATGCTTTTTTAACTTCCTGGGAGATGTTCTTCAATGTTTTAATCCAATCTAAAACAAAAAACCAACACAATTTTGGCCATCTTTTTAAAAAGATTTTATTTATTTTAGAGAGAAAGCACGCAAGTTGAGGGAAGGAGAGGGACAAGCAGACTCCACTCCGAGCACAGAGCCCTACGCGGGGCTCCATCCCACAACTCCCATGACCCGGAGATCGCCACTAGAGCCCAAAATCAAGAGTCCAATGCTCAACCAACTGAGCCACGTAGGAGCCCCTGGCAATCATGTTTTAAGTTTTCAAGTAGTCCTGCTTCATTTTGGTGCTTGCTCATCATGGCATCCTGTAGTCTGTGAATATTAGTTTTTTTTTTCTTTCTTTCTGTAATTCCTGAATTTACCTATGAATCCAGTTACTTGTTTGCTTATTTTGTTGATTCATCCCTTTATTTCATGTTGAACACTCTGCTCAAAGGTCTGACATTTCGAGGCTGACTTTTCATATTGAAGCCTGGGTGGTGACAATCTGCTTGGGAACTCTTGTACGCATGCGGCCATCTTCCTCTTAGAGCATTTGGATGAGGACGTGGCTGTTCCCATGTGTGATCCTTCAATCCAGCATGCAAAGGTCTTTTATCTGCAGTATTTATTTCTATTTCTTATGAAAATGATCTTTGCTTTTCCATGTTGGACTAGAAATTGTATGGCTGTTTAACGTCCAGACTTTCTATTTAAATGGGTTTTCAGCCTACAGTTTTGTTGTCATTGTTTGTTTGTTTTAATACAAATTCATACCTGGGATTTCCAAGTCCCAGGGCTCTCTGAGCATCTGTTCCTGGGACTCCATCAACTAGCTTAGCAGGGACCCTGGGTTATAGTGTGTGCTTTTGCTCTCTTCCCTTACTACTTCTATCCTTTTTCAGTTTTCCACAAATGTTCCAAGTCTCATCTGAAAATGATACTTCTCTGTATCATATCTTTTTATTATTTTTTTACATTAAGTTTTAGAGGGTGAGGAATTACATGCCTGTTTTCCATATGCCATTGTATACTGCTAGGACATACTAGTCATACCAAATCATTATTCAAATTTTTAAAGTTATTTTAAAATTTTGAAACAAACACAAAACTACAGGGAAGTGAAAGTTCACTACAAAAACAAAATTTCCCTGAAGTGCTTGAGAGTAATTTGCCACCTGATGCCTTTTTACTCTTGACCAATTTATTATATATTTTTTACAAACAAGGACATTTTTCTTACAGGACCATAGTTCAACCATCGCCATGAGAAAATTAACATTGATGTGACACTTAATCCTCATTTCTCATTCAAGTTTAACCAATTTTACCAATAATGTCTTTTATAGCAAAGGAACAAGTTCAGAACCAAATACTGCATTTACTTGCCATTTCTTTTCAGTGTCCTTCAGATTGGAAGATACTCTGGCCATTCCTTGAACTTCATGACGTTGACACCTTAAAGATTAGAGGTCAGCCATATGTTAGAAAGTCACTCTGGGTTTCTCAGATGTGTCCTCATGATTAGATTCAGGTTATGCAGGAATAGCACAGGAATGGTGCTGTGCCCTTTTCACATGACAAGATTTCCTTTTGTTCTTATTCGATGTCATTTTGAAGGTTTGGTTAAAGTGGGATCTATGAAGCACATTTGCTGTAAAGTTACTCTTTTTCCCTTTGTAATTGAATATTTATAAGAAGGTACTTTGAAACTTTGTTAATATCCCCTTTCTTATCTTAGCTATCAATTCTTGTATATCAATATGGACACAAGGATTCTTTTATTCATTGATTATAATAGAATATTATTATATATCAGAATGCTCAAGCTTAAGAATGTGGTCCAGTAGGTTTGGGGGTGTCAGTTTCACATATTGTCATCAGTCTTGGAACACTTCCTTGCTCTCTGACAGATATAATCTCCTCTTGAACTTTTTTGTGACAGCTCTGGAATAGGTTACTTTTACAAGGATTCCTGGTTCCTTTTAATAGGGATGGATACTTAGACAAGATCAGAATGTGGGTATGTGCATTGCTATTGGTTTGTCACTGTTTCTAAGTATCTAAGTATACAATTGTGCTCTGAATTTCTATGTGTGATTGTTAGGAGAAGGAGCGGTAGATAATAGGAAAATTTTCTTGTGACGATCACAAGATAAGAAAAATTTTTTAAGGATTTGTATTTATTTGACATTGAGCAGTTATCCATCATAATGTGTTTTAAGAAAGTCATAATTTTCTCTTAGCACGGATAGAATAGATCTTACATGTACTAAATATTTCACTGTATATTCACATATTGATCTCTGATCAAAAGTAGTTTTGTTACATAGATATTCATAATTCAGTGTGGATTTGTAAAGTCTAATCTTTAAAAAAAGAGAGAAAATATAGGCATTAGAATAAAATATACTACACTGAAATGTTTTTTGCTCATTCAGTGAATGGGACTATTTGTTAGTTTGATATGATTTAATTTTATACATGAATGGAAAACCTACAATAGCTAATTTTTCTTTGCTACACAACAGATGTTTGTTAAAATAGATGTAAGTTCTTTTTTAGCTTACTTCTCCCCAAACAACTAATGAGCCAATATCCTCCATTTATCCTGTGTAGTTGGTATTTTTAGGATCATCACCAGGATATGTGTGAGTGATTTTTTTTTTTTTTTTTGGTAGCATAACAAAGGAAACAGATTTTATGCAGATATTTATTTGGGTATCCAGGAATATTGAGTAGTCTGAGCCAATTTATAATCAGATAAATGGTTGATTTAAGCACAATTATCAAATTAAAATACACGTAGGGCTTTGGGAGATCATAGAAAACAAAATACTCATCACTCTGTAACTGAAATGAAATGAACATTGGCAGGTGTCCTGGTGAAACAGACTTGAACCCAGCATTCTCCGGGCCCTGATCTGATTGACCGGCTCTCGCGGGAGCAGTGTCCTGTCCCTCTACCCATTTTGTCTTCAGCCTCTGGGCTAGCTGTTCACACTTGGAATTTTAAAGTTATTCGAAGCCAGTAGATTATGAAATGAATCTTTCTTACTTTGTGTAACTGCAGAATTTAAACCATGTTCTCTTCCCACAGAGAGAGAGACCTATCTCTCTGTGTTGGTAATGTGATTTCCAGAAAAACTGAACAACACAGAAAGGAAGGTGGAGGCTTATAGACTCTTCTCTCAATTCCTGGACCATGTTTCATTCTCTTGAAGCAAATTGAATAAACCGTGCTCTTATTAAACTCCTGAGTTCCTTTTTTGATGGATCACTGCTCAAATCAGGCCCAGCAGAATTTGGCAAATTTACTCTGATTTTGCTGAATCTATCATTATTTTTATAGGTTCTTTTTTCTTTCCAGTCTCTTTCTTAACTGTGATATACAAAACAGTCACCAATTTACATTTCTTTTAAATATAATTAAACAGATTAACGTCTTATAGGGAAAATAAATTAGATCCTCTGTCAAGGAATTTGCAATTTATTACACATTTGTTGTTACCTTTATTATTTGTTATTTTAGCTTTGAGGAAATTTCTGATTTTAATGGTCTCCCCAATTTTAGACACTTTTCTGGAAAATAAGAGCTTGAACAGATACAAGTTTTAATTATGGAAAAACATTACTTTTAGCAAGAGACCTATATAATTGTTATCATGTAACTTATTTTAAAATATTTAAAATTTTTCTTTCTATAGAATTATCTCTATAGCTACATTATTGATAACAAAATTCTTAGAAATAGATCTTTAACTGGTGTAACGAAAAGGTTCGCAAGTAAATGTAGGCAAGGGATAGTTCATTGCTCTTAGCCAGTTTTCACCCAGGGTCATGAGGTAGAGAATTTGTGATGGGTATAACAGGAATATCCACTAAACTCAACTTGAGAGATTGATGTATATTTACTTATTAAATTATCTTTTCCATAAGAGTGAACAACAGAAATAAGTATCTCAGACATATATTCATAGTAGCTGTTCTACCGAAGTAATTATGCCCATTAGTTCCCAAATATTTATGTGTTATCTAAAAATGTGAATGAGAAACATCCCATAACTGAAAAAGCTGACCAACCAACCAGAAACATACATTCCTCATAGAACTCAGGAAGAATCGACTGCTTCTTTATTGTTTTAATCTGAAGTTCACACAGGATTCTCATATCCTGAAATTTGCATTTTCAAAAAATGCATTTAAAATTCAGTACATATATATGTATATATATATACATATATAGAGAGAGAATACCATATGATTAGTCATGTAACTAGTTTGTTTGTCAAGCAGTGGGGGAGTATGGTTTATTTAAACAGAAGAAATATGTATGAACATTCAAGCAATAATTGTCACGACCTACCTTTATAACCATTTTTTGTTTTACCTCATGATTACTTACACAAAGCATTTGGTCTAGCAGAAAACATGTTTTAAATTGCTGTCATTTTTCAGTTTGGATGTAATAACTTTCTATCAAACACTATAGTTGCAGTGTTTTATTTAACTGTCATAGGAATATATCTATAGTGGTACATTTTAAATATAAGCAGTATGTAAATTATATGAACAGAAAATTGTTTCTAGCTCTAGTATTATCTTAAATACTTTTATACTCTAATTCAGTAAACAATTATTGTTTTTTAAATGCTGCAAAAAATTTATTAAAGATCTGAGTACGGTAGTTTGATGTTCAACCTTACATTTCCTCTTTATGATGGTCGGTAGTTATTTGACCTATGTACTCACAGGTGGTGAAAGTTTACTATATATATATATTATATATGTTTATTATATATATTTCTATATATTTTAATAATAATTGTTAACACAATATACGTGGATATAATGTAGTAAAGACAAAGTTGTTAAACATAAGAAAGTAATTTACAATAATTATCAAATCAGAGACTAGACTAGCAAGAAAGGCCGATGGACTTTCTCCTCTTGCGATATTTAAAAATAAAATTGATATCACGGTATTTGGTTAAATAAACATTTATCTTTCTAAGAACTAGAGGCTTGACCAGAAAATTTCTCCAGGCCATTTTTAATGTTGTCAATCTAGTAATACTAGTTCGCATTATTTATCAACTCTCAAGAAAGCTGCCCTTTAGCTCTTAATTAAAACTGGTTTATTACATTTTGTGAGTTTAACATTTGGATGTCTACTTGGTATTGAAGGAAGTCTTCATTTCTGGTTCCTATGAATTCCATATGATTTTGTCAATTACTGGCGGTGTTCCTTGAAAGTACAGTCGATGCTCACCTGCATGCCTGGCTAAGTGATGTCGTCTTCTGCCTCTTATGTGCTTCCTCTCATTGATCCCCAAGGACAGTGAAGTATGGATTAGGTCATGGAATGGCCCTACGAGCATGGGCACATTTTCACCCCTTTCTGTCACCGAACAGAACCAATGGTTCACAGGGGCTGTCGTTTTGTTTCCCCAAGTTGATGTTCATTTACCTGGGATGTTATTTCAGTCAATCCCCAAAATGTCTAAGATACTTAGCAGTGGTTCTTAGTGGACATGGTTATACGTCTACCACTTGAAACGTAAAAGGACAACACTTGGAAATGTTCCAGCTTTTTTTACTTTGAAATTGTTTTAAAAGTTTAAAAGGAATAGCATATGAACTAAAGGAGTTTTGAACTCCTGTAATGAACTTGATAAGGTTGATTGCTAAGTTTAATTAAAAAAATCTTGAGAGTCCTAGTGGAACTATTTCTTCTCCCTGATGACATCTGAAAAGGGTAATTAAATTATGAGATTATATTTCAATAAAGGTTTATAGTGTCAGGATTATGTATTTCTGTTTGCAGTGCAAAGCCTGGTATTGATAACCGAAAACATCTTAACCTAGCGATGTGTTGGTACACATTCGAGAACTATCTCTCAGAGGGTGGGGGGTAGAGCCTTGATCTGTAGGACTTGCTCATTTCCATGGTGTAAATACTTCCACTAGGGCTGATTTTAAGCTAGTCACAGGCCAATGAGGATTCACTTGACACGGGGTTGTGAAAAGAGGCAGAGTAGCACGCTGTTAAATAGTTTGTATTTCTATCTTACAGGTACATAGACGTAAATAACTTCAAGATTATACCTAATAGTGAAAAGGATCTAAACATATTAAATGCTGATGATTTTTGCATCTTACCTTTGGTTTGGTAGAATGTATTTAACCATAAGTTTACATAATTTAATGTTTAATAATGTGTGTATTTCATAACTGGCTCTCCAAATTCCTGAAATTTTAACCACCAGCCCTCATGACTGGTACAGGCCGCTCAGCAAACAATGGCTTAACTATGGCACCGAGCTTCTCCGGAGAGATCCTGAAAGCAATGAAATGTCATTGTGAGACGTGAGTTTAGTAAATTGTGTGTTTATCGACAATAGACACCACGGATCCGATGGGTGGCACATTTGGAGGAGAATTTTTCCTCTCATCCTTGGGGATTGTGTGTGTGTGTGTGTGTGTGTGTGTATGTGTGTTTGGGAGTGTGTGCAAATTGTAGAGAGCAGTTTTTTTTTTTTAAAAGATTTTATTTATTTATTTGACAGAGACAGAGAGATCGCAAGTAAGAAGAGAGGCAGACAGAGAGAGAGAGGGGGAAGCAGGCTCCCTGCTGAGCAGAGAGCCCGATGTGGAGCTCGATCCCAGGACCCTGAGATCATGACCTGAGCTGAAGGCAGAGGCTTTAACCCACTGAGCCACCCAGGCGCCCCTGTAGAGAGCAGTTTTAAAGTGAGTAGCTGCACCTCCTAAAAGAACACAATTTTCACACTATCCAAAGCATGTCTTTCAAAGATGCCCATTTCATTTTTGCCTTTAACATTTAAGGAGCTGTCCTTCTGGGCTTGTTTTTGTCAGGTTTATGTCAAACTGCTTTTCGCCCAACTTCCGTGTTCACTGCCACATTCCCCATAATCCCTCCCTATACTGACTGGCTGTGGTTATTACCTTTTATATGGAGGCTCTGTGTTGAAAGCCTGTTATGAGTTTCTGTCCCAGCGGATCATATGATGAAGTTGAAGTGGGCTATCATCCAAAGCTGTACCATAGCCTCAGATGGGGAATACAAAAGTGCCATGGATTATTGATAGAGTCATATCTGCAGTTCTGCTGACAAATTTGATGTCTCCTTTGCTAGATTTCTAATATTAAGAAATATTTCTCGTAGCATGTCATCACACAGAGCCATTTGGAGTGGAGACGATGACTTAGATTTCTAATTGTTTATTCTGACAATCCTGATAATATGCACAGTATCTAAACAATATAGTACAACCAAACAATTAAGCAGAAATGTAGGTCCATATTAAATTTGTAGAAAATAACAGTAGCAACATCTCAGTTGCGTCAAAATCATCATTAATCATTGTAATGGAAGGAATTTTTCGAGTTAAAATATTCACTGTCTGAATTATGCACACATCCTGAAAAGTGACCAATTATTTTCTAAGCTCTTGAGGCAGAAATGGAAAGACAGTCTTTAAAAAGAATACATTGTTTTGTTTTGTTTTGCTTTGTGGCTGACAAGTAGATTGATGCCGCTGCACACCTAAGCGACATAGTTACTGTTCGGGAGTATTTTTTAGCTTGGCATACATTTTTAATTTGTTTTTTTAATGCCACTCTATGACAAAACTGGTGTGGGAAAAAAGTCTCTTTTTGACATTATAAAATGCTATTTTAAAGACCTAGTGCTGACATCTCCCAGGAAACTCTGAAAAATCATTCCATTTAGAACTTCCTTATGCTATATTATCTATTCATTCTTTAGATTGTCATCATGATATCTTATTATAAGCTTCAAAATTATTATGATTTCACAAATAAAGAATCAAACCTCACAAAGCAAGATAAATATGAGGTTAACAATATGGCTAAGACTGACGAAGGCTAATGTTTGTGTGCGAAATTGAGCGGTTTTACATCTTTTCTGCTTTTCTTTACAGTATAACTAGCCAGCTACTGGAAAAAAAGAGCACTGAAATATTACAGAACACATAGTTTTTCTCCTCAGAAAGCACAACTCTTCAGTTAATATTTTACACAAGCCTTATTTTCCTCCTCCCTGCTCTTCATCCTCCCCTTACTCCAACCAGATTATAGTTCTTACACTCTCATCTGGTTAGAAACAAAACTGACGATATGAAAAAAATTTTGATTTGCTTAGTTTATATGTACTCACAAATTTCTTGGCCTTGCACATATATGTACATGCACACACATGTGTGTTTATTGTTTTCCTTAGATTTCTGGTTCTAGTTCATACCTCAGTAGCATACAATAAATTTTTAACCAGTCAAGGTTTCTTATGAATGTAATTTATTTATAGTCGGAATTAAAAATGTGACAGTGATAGTGTTCTCCACTATTCTGACTCTCCAAGTACATTCAGCACAGGCATCAAACAAGCTGTTGAAAAGTGGGTGAAAATAAGCCTGCTTAAAAATTAGGGAAATGGAGGGAGTGCCGGGTGGTTCAGTCAGTTAAGCATCCGACTTTTGGTTTGGGTTCAAGTCATGATCTCAGGGTCGTGAGATTGAGCCCTGTATGGGCTCTGTGCTCAGTGGGGAGCCTGCTAAAGGTCCTCTCTCTCTCTCTCTCTCTTTCCTTCTGCCCCTCTTCCTGTGTGCGCACACTCTCTCTTTCTCTCAAATAAATAAATACATCTTTCCAAAAATTAGGGGAATTGAAGGTAATAAAAATATTACATTTCCTATCATTTAAATTTGATATTTTAAAATCAAATTTATTGGAAAATTCTAAAGAAAAACATTACTTTTTTAGTGTCATGTTGTGTCAGGCAAGGTTTGTTTGGATTGAGTTCACTCTGTAAAGTTTGTAAATTAGGTGGAGGGAAGACAGGAGTGTTTGACAAAAGGATTATTACATTATTACTTTTTATTACTTGATTTTGTTATTGTGATGGTTTTATGTTAGCCAAGAATTTTGCATCATTCAGGTGCATATAATGCAACAAATAATACAGGTGCTTTGCTGATAATGACCTAGTAGAATGAGACAATGATTCTAAGGGAGAACCACAGTCTGTATATAATTTATCTTGTGTCTGCTTCCAAAATATTGGCATTGCCTTAACACAAATAAAGAAAATGCAAAATAGGAAATCTCGAGATAAAAACAGAGTGAAGAGATAGCAAGCTTATTAAAGGAATAAATTTTTCTTCGTATTTTTGACAGTTAAGGTGGAAATTAGTGAATTCAGTTCAGCACATTTACAGAACTGGAGGTATGCAAGGAATAAAGGCAAGCATTTCAGATGACACGAAGATGAGTAACGTGAAGTCATTTTTATCATCTGAAACAGAAAGCAAGTTTACCTGGACAGAAAAACTTTCCTAAAACCTTAACGTTGGTGCCTTCGCATACAGGACACTGTATGTACATAGGGTATTTGCCATCACTTCCACCATAGTTGGGTCAAAAGGCAGAGACACTTTAAAATTTAGTACTGGTTGCATAGTAAGATCTCCGTTAACATTTGTTGAATAAATTCGTGACTAGACAAGTTTTTGGATGATTCGTGTAAATGCATATGTACACATATGTGTGTGTAAATAATGTATCTATTAAAACCGATGACATAAGAGTGAGTCAATGTTCTATGGAACACATAATATATTCAAGCATTTTTAAAATTTAAAAATATAGAAAAAATCTGATAGAAATGAGAGAAAATAAATATTTTATCTGTTCACTAAACTCCTTTTCTGAAATTTGAAAATGCTTCAGTAAGTCTTAGCAGGAAGTAATTGAAAATATATTGAGGATCAAAATATCTATGTCAATTAACTTTGGTTAAGTTAAGCTGTAGTGATAAATTGCCCCCAAATTTTAGTAACTTGCAAAATTAAAGATATTATATACTCATGTTCGCATGGATTGAAGGCTGGTTAGGGTTTTGCCCTGGGTCCTCCTAAGGCTTAAGGTAGAGCCCCTATTTGGAGAATGCCTTGTCATGTCCAAGGAAAAGGAATCAGAAGGATTAAAAGGAATCAAAGTTCTGCCTGGAAGGACCACAAGTCATTTTACACACACATTTTATTGCCCAGAGCAAGTCGTATGACCAATCTTGATATGACCTGGGTGGGAAGGATAATTCTCCCACAGGACTAGGTCCAATGGGGGTAAGTAGCAAATATCGTTAAAATAATGTAATCTATCATACTGCAAATACTGACTTTGATAAACACACATTTGATGGATAAAAAGTGTCATAGAGCCATGGTTGCACAAATGGGTAGGAAGACTGAGGATTCTGTCCCAAACTCACTGGGCTACAGACTATTTTAGATTTACAGACTATTTTAAATTTTTGAGAGAAAGCCAACGATGTCTGTTGGATACAGCACAAATTATTAGCTAGAGATCACATTTGTGATATAATCAAGTGATTCTCCTTTCAGTGATGTCTTTTTGGCGAAACAATTTTGGGTGGTTGCTGTTTTGCAGTGTGAGAAAATCAGTTGAAAAGGGAAAGGTGGGCATGTAACCTGATTCCACGATTTAGGGGGTCATATACATCCCATGAATCTCTAACTGTGGGGGCTGAAGCATGAAATAAAACTATTATTTTTTAACTCGTGAGTATTTTTATTTTTTCAAATAGCTACTCAATTGTTAGGATACAAATAATTGGTAAGTTGTTTAGACCTAACTACTTGATACATGGAATTAATACGTATTTATTTTGGCTAAGGGTTGCCATAAAAACAAAACAAAACAAAACAAAAAACAAAAAAACACTCAGACACTTAAGAACACCTTGACCTGAGAAAATATGGGGACCTCTATGCCAGGCTTTAAATGCTAGTTGAAGATGTGCTCTTCTCTTGGAAATTGGGAGTCAGATTTGTATTTTATCCTAAAGTGGAAATCCATCTGTTTCAGCCTATATGCAGGAAATAAGTACTTCTGTAGATGACCGTGTAATTGAAATTGGTATTTATCATCCATTAAAAGATGGATGCCTGCAAATCCAAACAAATATTAGCCATATAGAAATGGTATTTAACATCCCTATATGCACATACAATTTTCTTTAAAAAAAATTTAAAAAAAGCTTTGAATTAACTCAAGAAGTTGCAAAAGTACTCAATCGGCATCTCGAAGTTTAATGTATTGCTAACAGAATTTTTCATTTTAAAAGGGGTCTTAGTGATTACCTCTACGGAGCAGGTAGCCTGAAGGTTTTTCACAGGTTAAAATGTGTTTTTGATAAATACTTGCCTTTTGGAATGTATATATCTCACTATATAGGTCAATTCTCATGTTGCTTTATCGCATATATGCTGACAAATCAATAGTACCCAAGGTTTGTTGATGAAATTTCTTCGATAATGAACATCCCATGAAACGCAGACTGGGCGTGGGAGATACCTCCTGTCACGCTCAGTCGTCTGCCGCACAGGTGCACCTGAGGGGGACGCTTCCTGGCTTTTTCAGGTGTCCTTAGCACCCCGGTTGATCCTCCTTATTATCATTAGCTCCTGTGATTTCCGCGTATTTTAACAGCTGTAAAGATTGAAATACACACATAATGTTTAAAGGCTACATATACGTAGGAGTAAATTGGACTTGAAAGTTTATGTGTCCTCGGCCACAATGGCTTAGAGTTGTTGAAGATGTTTACACCACATTCACATGCATATTGATCGCGTGTTGTTACTCAAGGCTCTCTAACAGAGAGCAAGGAGAAAATATGGCACATTCTAGTTTTGGAGACAAATGTTCGATTTAATAATCATATTCAGTGAAAGAAATTACACATACACGAGAAAGGAATAACTTTGCTTTGAGAATGCATCAAGGGAGAAATTATAAGTCAGTACCTCAGTTGGACTTGAGACACACCTGAGAATCTTCTAGATGAATAAGCCGGTGGTGACTAAGGTGAGTCATTGAAACAGAGCACTGATGTTTTCATACACAGGAATGACTGAGGAACGAGGATGTGGGTGGCAGACTGCAAGGCATTCCGCGTGGCTAGCCTATAGGTTTGTGTTGGAGATTGATAAGAATATGTATCTAGAAAGAATGGCAAAAACCAAAATATAAATTTGTGTATGTATTCATGCAAATAGTTGATCTTCACTCTATTGCAATGGTGGGCCATGGGAGGGTCTTAAGGAGGGGGTAATTAATCGTATTTGTAATGTAGAAATAACAGTCTCTCATCACTTATAGAAACTGGAAAGGAGAGAGCAACAGAGACAGAAATAACTTCTAAGTTCTCTGTCAGCCTGGAAGTTCTATTACTTAGATGCCTTATCATTTGGCTCAGTAGCTACAGGAAATCAGGAAGTCATTGACCCCTCAAGTTTATTGAGAGGCTCAGTGGGCATCGCTATTATACGTTGTGCCTTCAATTCCTACCCTGGAGAGCTGCTCAAGTCAATAAAATTTCGAAGGTAATAAATAACAAGTGCTGAGTACATAAACAAAATTAGGAGGGATGATAGTTTTGCCTTGTCCCTGCTCAGCATCAGGATTGGAAAATACCCTTAAGCGAACAGAAGAGAGGGTTTTTTAAATTGTGTCCGTTTAAATCAAATGCACATGAAAGAGAAGAAAAAGGAACCCATGCAAGTTTTTTGAGCAGGAGAAGAATTTAAATGCTGATTGCTTGGATTATTATTTTGTTAGCACTCATTTTTCCTGTGGTCATAAAAAGTTTAAAAATTAATTAATATTTAAACCGTTACCTTCGGCAAACAATTTTAATGATTTTTAGCATCTTGGAAATATAATAATGAAAAGAATGTGATCAAAGCTTTATGTGTGTTCCATATTTTTAACTTAGAAAATTTTTGTCATCAATTTTATCCTTAGATGTCTAAAGGTTAGCTTTAAAAATGTGTTAAGCTTTTTGAATCACCTTTAATTTTGATTTCCCATTGTACTACCTAATGAAAGCAGAAAAGTATTGAGAACAGAAATTACTTAAACTACCATTCTATCTACCTTGTTTTGAAATTTCACTGCTTCAATAAGACCACTAAACATTGAATGCCAGAAGGAAAGTAGAGAAAATGTTCCTCCTAACTTGTAATTTCTGAATAGATTTTTAAATCCTCTCATAGACTGTAAATTCATAACTCATACACATATGTGGGACAATGTTTTAGATGTCTTGGGTCTCTATTTTGTAAATTCAAATTCCATACTGGAAATCAACCTAGCTGCTTAAGGTTATTGAGAAGTGAAGGGAAGCAGGTTCGTCTTGAGTTTAGGGATTCATAGATTAGCCCGCGCAAGTTACAAGTATCCTACGGGTGTTTCTTGGTAGAGACTATAAATCTTTCCGTAAGCGATTTGATTTATAGACTATTTTTGACAAATAAGATATTCTTGATCATTTCACCAAACTAAACAAAGATATGTCAAATGAAATGTATATAGAATAGGGCATGTAAATGTATATTTCATGTATTTTATATATATATCTATATCTCAATACAAGTACACATTTAATTGAGATGCTTTTAAATTAATGACTTTAATATGCATTTCTTCTTGATTCCCCATCATACGTGCTTTTTCTGTTTCTTTCTCTAGCACCTTTCTTATATTTCTTTTCCTCTGCTCCTTTTCACTTTTCTAGTCTTTCTCTACTGTAATATAGTAGACCATTAAAAAAGCAGGATAAGTACATTTACAGCTTTCTTAGTGCTGCCCGCAGGGTGCTATAAAGGCACAAACTGGATATAATTGAGGCACATATTAACTTACCTTCTGTTGTACAGGAAGAACATAAGCAGGCTGTTAATGTGCACTCTGTTGAAACTCTTAACTTAGGGGATGAGAATTAGCTTGCAGTAGTAATTTGGTAAGCACCTGGGAAAATTGCAAGCTTCATTTCTTGCAACGTGGAATATGATTAAAAAGAGAATATATTATTATCATGGGCACCATTAAAAAATGTGTAGGCAGCATTCTATGATGTTAAAATGGAAATTGGAAGTTGCACTCAAATGTTGAAGATGCTGCATGTTAATTACTGTCTACCACAGTGCACTGCAAGTGCAATTCAATTATTTGCTTTGTCAAGCAATATTTTGATTAACCTGAACTTTAATTTTGTGCATCTAGTGTTTTCATATTGTGATAAAACCGTGGAAGGGTACGTCACCCTGCCAAGAGCTCTCGGAAACCACCAGAAATGGATTCGCTACCATAGGAATCCACATCTAAATCTAGATATGAAACATTTCTCAAATTAAGGGAATTTCTTTTTAAATATCAGATAGGGAGTTTTTAGAAAATCTAATCAACAGTGTAGCATTATGCTGGGTGCTTGTAAAAACTCTTGTTCTTCTTCACATATTTTTGAAGTAGGCGTTGTGCCCATGTTTGGTTTAAAGAAACTGGTCGAGAGAAGGTAAGTCGTGTGCACAAGGTCACCTGGCTAATTCTTAGTGGAGTCAGACATTACACTGAGGCTTACCTTCATCCAAAACTCAAGCTCTCAGAGATACGACCTCCCTGGGTTTTAAATCTTATTTACTAACTTTGGGATTTTTGAGGCAGAGTCTGGATAGCTCCTGTTTTATGTTTTACAGTATTTTCCTACAACCTAGGGCGATATAAATAATATATTGAAAAAGCACCACTTATTTGCAATTTGGGACTCACATTTGGATAATCATTTTAATGGTTAGTGAATAAATGACCTTTTATTTGCTGATTACTCAGTTCTACTTAAAGTCAGTAGCCACATCCGACGAAACATCTGATTGCTTGGATTCTGGCCAAACGGGCTGCAAAGAAATGATAATGATCTGTCCTGTATTTAGTTTGGTCAATTAATTCTGTTATGGAAAATGATATAATCATGTACTTTTACATTTAGCTAGGATAACCAGAAGGATGCATAAACTCATTTCTCTAGTCATGCTTTCCACAAAACTTGTTTTCAGCATCTACCAATTATCTCTCAAACTACTTGTTTATTTAGATAAATAAATGATGTACCTGATCTTTTTTTTCTAAAGACATCCATAGTTTAGTGTGTAAACAGACATATAAATGGTCCGTCATGTAAAAATGCTCTTAATGATACAAGATAAGACAACAAAATGCTAACTTCCCACAGAGGAGAGAGTCAGTAACTCTGCCTGAGGGGGTGCGGTCAACCCAAAGGAAGAACTGGGTCATGTGTGAGGATCAGGGCGAGGTGCAGAGAGTGGGTTGCAGGGGGTTATGGATCAGCTGCTAGAGAGCAGTGTGGCTTGTTTCAGGTGAGGGGGAGGGTGTTTGATGAGAGAGAGGAGAAATCTAGTGCACATACTTACACCGAGTCCGTAATGTACACATCCATATAGTCATGCCCACACGTACCAGTAGCAAGTGTCTTGGTTTTTACTATTTGTCTCTGGTTAGGTATGTTACTCCTTATACATACAACAAAACAAGAAAAGTGTGTGTATGAGTGTAGGCGGGAGTGTGCGTGCGCATGTTCATGATTCTTTAGAAGTGGAGTTTAAGAAACAAAACAAATGAACAAAGGAGAAAAAGAGAGATAAAGCAAAAACCAGACTCTTTTTTTTTTTTTCCCAAATACTTTTATTTTATTTTTTCAGTGTTACAAGATTCATTGTTTATGTACCACACCCAGTGCTCCATGCAATACGTGCCCTCCTCAATACCCACCACCAGGCTCGCCCATCCCCCTACCCCCTCCCCTCCAAAACCCTCAGTCCCTTGTTCTGAGTTCACAGTCTCTCATGGTTCTTCACCCCTCCGATTTCCTCCAAATTCATCCCTCCCCTCCCTCTCACAATGTCCTCCATGTTTTTCCTTA